>BROG01000397.1:0-345000 GCA_030159075.1 Atrina japonica | reverse complement strand
TATTACAAAGTCAAATTTCACTATCACATAGCGTACTTTCCAGAGTTCGTCTGCGAGATTTCACCGTCTGACTTCGCGTAACTGATAAACAGATGTTGAATCTTTATTTGTTGTATATTTCCATTGGTTACTTCGTGTAACTGATAAGCAGATGTTGAATCTCTATTTGTTGTACATTTCCATTGGTTATCTTTTTATAATTTTTGTAAATTTCTAAAAACTGTAACCATTACCAACCGTTTATGAAATTTACTGTAACCTTTAAATACATGTTCGAAAAATTGTCTTTCATTTCCGTTTTGGCATTAATAACATAGCGTACCAAGTGTTTCACAATTACCAGTTCCCAAACTGGGACAATAGTTCCTTGTCTCCGTAGGTTACAGCCGTTTATTTTAAAACAAATATGTATGAGGTATAATGATAACGAATTTTCTAGAATATATCCATCGACAGTTTACGGACCTTCAAAGATTGTCAGGTGAAAAAGGTCAATCGACAACACGTGCATGTTCATGTAGTTTTGGATTCGAAGAGACACACGTCTGGAAATGGCATGGTGTTGTGTACATAACTGTAGTTAAGTGACTTACCTAAGAGTAACAAAACAAACAGACTATAGACTAGTTTAGCCATTTTGATGTATCCTAGATAGGGCTCCGTCTGCACTTGCGCTCTAAATTTGAAAACGTGACTGAATTATTTGACAACCTCTGGAAAAGATAAGACGCCGTAGGTTCGATTGTCAAAGTAAAAGTACGCGCTCAAGATATTGGTGCTATTTAGCGTTACACTTTTCAACTGTCAGGAAACATCATTATCTCTTTCTAAAATGTCACAGTTGAGGAACAACAGTAGAGTTATTGCGAAAACACAAGACGCAGAGGAGATTTGATTGACAATCTATTTCGAATATAAAGCGGTCGGAAATGCATGGGAATCAATATATACCTTCTTTTTACGGTAATTTTCACCAGATTGTTTGTCATCGCTCAGCAGTTTACGAATAGTCGTCAACTTTCACCAGCAGTTTATCAACTATTCCTCAACTCTCAGCAGTAGTTACCACGTGTTTGCACCAACTGACAACGAGGGTGATCACGTGTTCGGCACATCAGTAAAAATTGTTCGCTTTGTAGTTTGACTACAATAGGAAACTAGGAATAATCTGTTATTTTAATTCTCTTATCGCTCCCGTTTTCTAATATGTCGCGTAGAAGATCCAACGAAACCCGCTATGTGGTCACATGCGAGTGACCTCTCGTAGACCAATGAAATGCGTACTCTTCAACCAATGATAATACGACTTGCAAGATCTTGAAAGTTTATCGAATGGTAAATAGATGTTACTAATTTATAACGAAGAAATCGCCAGTCTGCAGAATTCATTAGGAACATCTTTGCTGATTCCAAGATTATGAAAGGAATTCTCGACTTTCGTATTTCGTGTGCTAAATGTTGTTTGTAATATTTATAATGTTAACATTCCTTTACCATTTGATAAACTTTCGACATCGCGTGAGCCGTATTTTCATTGGTTGAGACTTGGCCCAAATCGGTTACGTGATCACTGCCACGTGACTGGAAAGTTTCGGGAGTCGCTCAAATCTTAAAGAAATTGTTTCTAATTTAACAACTTGAGAGGATACGATTCTCATTTGATCATGCAGGTCATTGGTTAAATGAATAACAAACTTCTGATTTGCATTCCACAGGACCACGGAAAATACATCGTTTTCCATGGGATAAACATTGGATAATCACGGACCACCGGAAGTCATACTAGTGCACAGATCATCGAGTTTTTTATCTCACCAAGTCCTTCATATCCTTTTCTGTGATCCGACATGAATGTCATGTGTAACTGGTGATTACTTTGACGTGTAAATAAAAACAAGACTTTGGTATTTTTTATTTTGCACAGCAAGTATATAGTAGTCTTTCATATCAGCACATATCATATATATGTTACACACATACAAATATAAGTGTATAGCAACGTCTAGAATTCAAGCTTTTCGAATATTGTTCGCATCATTGACATGTTTCACTTAATAAAATGCTGAGATGCTTGTTTGAAGGTGATTTGTATTAACACTATCGATTGTGACCAGAATTTATTCCTATGTTATTTCTTTTAGACTGCGGTGGGTGTGACAAGTGATTTTGACTCTTTATTTTCAATCTTTCACATCTGGCAAATAAGATAAGACCACAGTTCTACCACAGTTCAAATATTTAATATGGCTTAATGGCTGACGTGAAATATCTCTCGTAAGTGTTTGACTCAGATAAGCTAAGTAATTTTCTTCTGTAGTATGGAATACTGTTAAAGGGTAAAATGCATTTCTTGAGTACAAAGAAATATCGTATTTTCCGATTTATTATAAAGATACTGAGAGGGAGAGCGGAGGTCGTGCCCGATCTAAAATGACTTGTTATTGACATCTTATAAACAGCACATGTGTTTCATCATTCTATTTGCCATGGAACTTTTGTTTTAACATAAGACAATCTATCTACATGTGTACCCGGGAAAGTAACATGTGATTGACTGGTATCCTAGTCAAGGGGAATCTGAAATGAGGTATCTTGTCACGTTTAAGAACCCTTAAAGTTCGGACAAATTTCCCTAGCTCAAATCGAACGTGTAGAATAATTTGTAGCAGTTTGTGTTCTTTAACTCATCAACCCCTGAAGTTAATTTTGGGCCAGTCCATTTCAAAGAATGGTTAGATCCACTGTCAGAATTTAGGGTGGTATGATTTAGAATTGAACTTTTATAATGATTGTACATGCAATATGAACTTTTCATTCCAGAAGTATGACAGTAGACCATAGTATTTATTGATATGGGCGAGTCCAAATATGACCACAGGGGTGATGAGTGTACAAATATTTACAGATAAAAAGAAGTAAAAGGATATGTATATACTCTAGATCTAGTTTCCTTCTAGTATGAAAAGTTTTAACCCTAACTGATACTTAACCGAGAGCGTTCCGGTTTTTTTTTTCATTCTTTGCACCGGCCATCATCTTCCGAAATAGCAAAATCAAGAAAAATTTTAATTTCTGAAAGTTAAACTTTATTTTGCACTCCTCTTCAGATATAACTGCAAAGAAAAAATATCTTTACTGTCACTCAAGAATTTTGTAAACAAATGTTTGCTTTTTAACGTCCCCCAAGTTTTTATTATGTTTTGGTAATATTTCATTACGGGGTGCAAAAATAAGCCTATCCTCAACATTTTATGATAAAAAAATTGTTTTATTAGTACAACAAGGTCATAACAGGGCCAGTGATAATATGAATGAAAATCTCATATTCATGGATCGTGATGAATAACATCATGTCACTAACACTGCAGCAAAAGAAATATTCAATCAAAACATGTATATGATTATAGTGTCTGTCTCGCCTACGGTTGTGATTATGAGTTTGACCGTTGGATAGACATCACAGACACAATGGTGGTGTCGTAAACCAATAAACTCATAAAAACTAATAAAAATAGCTATATGAAATTTATCAACAGCCTTTGGAAGTAAACTAATTTACAGTAAACCTACTAAAGATACTTTTAGAAATGTAATCCAACGTTTTCCAAATACAATGTAATTTGTATATTGTGTGCTTTTGGTTATGTAGTTCAAAAAGTTCATTAACGTGATATGTCAACTGTACCAGACAATGTATTGCACCAGCGTTGTTCCATATAACCCCAATTGACCTTGATGCACCAATCCCTTTTTCTCAAGAATGTCTGTCTTTACAGTAGAAGGTTTCAGCCTGATCCACAATCCATTGCTCAGAGGCATTGAAATTATCACCACAGGAAAATCTTATTTAAAGCAAATGAGATTTCAAATCTTTCACCAGCAATAATGGCTGGGGTCAGATCTAACCTGTTGGGTGCATGATTTAGTCGTTCAAAATAAATATTTGCTAATAGGGCACGTGACCGTCGATAATTAATAAAAGTGTTTAAATAAAATATCTGAAACTTTATATATCGCTGATAATAAAAATTAAATTGTTCGGCTGTAGGCAAAACAGAGGGGCATTGATTATCTGGTGCCCGGAAGTCATAAACCGGAAAATAATATAAACGAGACTTTCCAGCCCTATTGCACATACTGTAATTTGTAAATTGGGCAGTTAATTTCTGACTAATGTCATGACGTGCTGTTTGGATTTGTCGAGCTAAATATTATTGGCATTCCAGTGGACACTTATAGTGCGCTCTAATATGCTTTCATTTATTTGTTTTAGCAGAATTTATACATAATGTAATTTAGCTCATAAAAAGAATTGCCAGTGACATGAATTTGATACGAACAGTTTAAAGTGAAATTCTAGTATCGGAAATTAAATTGCTTTTCACGAGTATGTACACGTGCATGTTCAGGGCAATCCGTAAATTTTCACAAATATCTAAGACACGTAAGTCAAACAATCCCATGCAATCTCGGATCAGTCGCAGTAAAGATGTGAAATGTATTTTGTTTTTATTTGCTGCATACAATTTCACATAAGCCATATGCACGTGTGTCCCCATTCGTCGTGCAATAAAAACCGTTTTCTTCTAACCGTACACTGTTTTATTTTTTATAATCCCACGCTAACATCCTTGGTATCTGTCAGTAGTGTTGTGTGACAGTTACACTTGATTTTATAACTATGTTGTATCTGTTAGCGGATATATGTCTCCATTCTTGCAGTCAATTATCATATTACACCTAACTAAATTTTAACATCACATATATTGTGTACAAATTTTGAGAACAAGACATTTTGTATTCCGATCCAATTTAGCAATATTCCCCATAAGAATCAATACCACAAAAGTTGATATAATCGTTTTTTTATAAAAGAAGATTTGATTTACATGTATATAAAAAATTCTGTACATTGAAAAATGTATTTATCAATTATATGTACAATCAGAATAAGGTTTCCAGTATTTTCTGACAATAAGTATATTAATGTAATTATGTATTATACTTATGTAACTATGTTATAATTATGTTATTGAAAGTCCAAACGTAAGGAAATTAAATATAAAAATACAGAATGCCACACCACAAAACAGTTTTAAGTTTTATTAACTTACTTCTTTATTTAAAAAAAAATCCAAAATTCTTTATTACCATTATAACCCGGTTATTTTGATAATCCTGTAAGTTAATAAAACTTCTAACTCTTTTGTGGTGTGGCATTCTGTATATATATATATACTTCTTTTCGAAGTTATTTGTTTTATTAGAAATTAAGTTTTCCCGTACCTTAAAAAATCCAGCTGTATTTCCGTATGCAATGACCTTTCAGATAAACTCTTTCGCCATATCAAATGTATTTCGTAATTTGGTCGGGGGATCTTGTTCTTTACGCGCTCGGACTATGTTAAAATCGGCCGATTTTTATGTGTTTTATATCCATTTTTAAAATACAGGACGTGATTTTTATTTGAAAGCACATGTATTATGTAACATATATGCTTTTCAACGCTATTTTAAATACCTGAAGAAAATCAGATGAATTTTTGAATAAATATATCTGGTAACTAAAAGAAATTTTCCGATCTTTAATGTTACCCTGAATGCTTACACTGACAAAATCAAAATAATATAACTGTGAAAAGTATGCGTACCTCACGTTTTACAATCGTGCCGTCATGTCCGGTGGAATTAAAATAAACGCAAAGGGTAATAAGAATAGAATGTATATTAACTGCAAATAGCATGTATTGTTGGTCACTCGGTAATCTTCGTAAACATTTTCCGAAAGTTAATTTCCAATGCTCAAAGTATGGCGGACAAAAAATAAATGATATTACGGGTTACGTTTGGCAAGATTGTTGCAATTTTACACATGCATTTGTTATTCTAATCACCAGAACAAACATTCAATTACCACAAACCACAAAAAAAAAAAAAACAAAAACAACACAAAAAAAAATAAACATAACACAACACAAAAAAAATCAACCAAACGCATCTATAAACAAAAATAAAAATAAAAAAAAATTATATATTTTAAGTTTTTATGATTTATATTATGTATAGAAGATTATACCACAACAACGTAACGCCCTCAACAAACAAATAAAAAGCCAATACTTCAAAAATCCAGAACCAAACAATCCCAACCAAAACCAACAACACAACAAAAAACAAATCCCCCCGCCCCCCGCACCGCCCCTGAGCTGCGCCCGTCCATCATTAGTGTTGAAATAAATGGTTATAAAACCAACACAAACCACCCCCCCACCCACCCCCCCCCCCCACTCCCGCCATGACCTCCCCGCGCCACACCCCCCAACCTCCCCCCCCCCCACCCCCCACTCGCACGCCCACGCCCCCCCATCCCCCCCCATCTCCGCGGTCGCCGGCCTCCCGCCGCCCCCCTCCCGTCCCCTCGCCCTCCCCCCCCCTCCCCCGCCGCCCCAATCCTGCCCTCCGCGAGCACCTCCCCCCTCCCACCACCACCCACCACCGCCGCCCCCTCCCCCGATCCCCATCCCTCACCCCCCTCCCCTCCTGGAGCCACGCCATGCCCTCCCCCGCATCCCCCCGCGCCCCCTACACCCGCCCGCCCCCTCACCTGCCCCTCTCCCGCTCCAACCCTCACTCCCACTCGACCCGCCTACCCCCCTTCTGCCTACCCTCACGCGTGCAGCCCCCCACACCTCACCACCTACTCTCCCCCTCCCGACCCCTCCCCCGGTGATTTTTACTGGATGGAATAGGATGTATAGGTTCCCACCCCCCCACCCACGACCCCCCCCACCCCCCCCCGCCCCCACCCCTACCCCCCCCCTCCCCCCGCCAGCTTCCCACCGTACCCACCCAGAGTACCGATGAAAAAAGGCTCCGTAAGCCCCCCCGTACCCCGGGCCCCAGACCCACAACCCCCAGCCCCGCTCCAGTCCTCCCGCCCGCCCCCCCCGAAAAAACCTAAATCAACCCAAACCAAACAAACAATACCCCCCCCGATCCAAACCTTACATTACTTACACTCGATTTATCCCCCGTTACAATAGTAAAACACCTATGTAAAGTATACTCCCACTTCACCCACATATAGTTTAGTGAGGCATTACAGTATCTATTAGCACTACTCCCTTTAATTCTTTACCGGCCAGTATTATCAAATTTGATTAAAAAGAAAATTACGAAAACCCCTTCACCTTACCCAAAACCTAGCTGGTAACTTAATCCGTAAGGGCAATGAAACCAACAGGGAATAATACTCTTTCGCCATACAAATGTAATTCCCGTAATTTGGTCGGGGGATTCTTGTATTCATTATAACGCGCTCGGAACTTATGTTTAAAATCGTCCAGATAATTTATGTGTTTATAATATCCCAGTTTAAAAATACAGGAACGTGAAATTTTTAATTTGTGAACGCACATGTAATATGTTAACATATAATGCTTTTCAACGATAGTTTCAATACTGAAGAAAATCAGATGAATTTTTGAATAAATAACTCTGGAAAAAACAGAAATATATCCGCTCTTTAATGGTAACCCCTAAATGCTTACACTGCCAAAATCAAAATAAAATAAACTGAGAAAAGTTCGAACCTCACTTTTACAATCGAGCCGTCATGACCGGTGGGAAATTAAAATAAACGCCACGGGGAATAAAAATATGAAATGTCAATTAACTGCAAATAGCGATGTAATGTTGTCACTCGGTAATCTTCGTAAACATTATTCCGAAAGTTAATTTCCAATGCTCAAAGTATGGCGGTACAAAAATAAATGATATTACGGGTTACGTTTGGCAAGATTGTTGCAATTTTACACATGCATTTGTTATTCTAATCACCAGATGGTCTCTTTGGAATAAATATGAGATAGAATATTACATAAAATGGGCATGTAAAATATTTTAACTAAGACAGCTCATATCGCTTTAATGAATAAAATAGAACTTTGATAAGGAAAATGTTTGATACATCCGTGATAAAAGAATATAAGGAATCTATTTAAGGAATTGATAATAATTTCTTTGTTTAATTTATAGATTTCACGTTATCTATTTTATTTTTCTTGCTGATTATTTAGTTTTTATTATAATCAAAACCATGGTGTACTAATTGTGTGAAACTTTAAAGTCAACTTTGATGGTTGCTAATGTGTGTATACGTCAAATGTTTTCGGACAGAATCAAAACTTTTGCTAAATGCCTTTAGCATCTTATCAACGGTATAGATTGTTGTTCTGTAGTTCTCCATCCAAGGACATTTTGTTGACTTTTGTCTTTCTAACAAATCTTTATTTACATATTGTATTTGGGAGTTTTTATTTATCAAGAGCAGGGTGAAGTTTAAGATTAGTTCGTCCCAAAATCAGTTTATTTGACATTTGTCAAAAATGTCCGTGCGATGTGATATATATCTTTGGTTCGTCCCCGAATCAGATCACTTAATATTTGTCAAGTAAAGAGAGGTGACTCATTGCATTGAGTCGATTATTACAGTGGTTGACTCACCAGCGGAGTCGAGTAGTACAGTGGTCGACTCACAACCGAAGTCGATTATTACAGTGGTCGACTCAAAACCGGGGTCGAGTAGTACAGTGGTCGACTTACAAGCGGAGTCGAGTATTACAGTGGTCGACTCACAAACGGAGTCGAGTAGTACAGTGGTTGACTCACAAGCAGTGTCGAGTAGTACAGTGGTTGACTCACAAGCAGTGTCGAGTAGTACAGTGGTTGACTCACAACCGGGTAGAGTAGTACATTGGTCGACTCACAACTTGAGCCTAGTAGTACAGAGGTCGACTCACAACCGGAATCGAGTAGTACAATGGTCGACTCACAACCGGGGTAGAGTAGTACGTTAGTCGACTCACAACCGGAGTCTAGTAGTACAGTGGTTGACTCACAACTGGAATCGAGTAGTACAATGGTCAACTCACAATCGGGGTAGAGTAGTACATTGGTCGACTCAAAACCGGGGTCGAGTAGTACAGTGGTCGACTTATAAGCGGAGTCGAGTATTACAGTGGTCGACTCACAAGCGGAGTCGAGTAGTACAGTGGTCAACTCACAACCGGGGTAGAATAGTACATTGGTCGACTCACAACCGGAATCTAGTAGTACAGTGGTCGACTCACAACCGGAATCGAGTAGTATAATTGTCGACTCACAACCGGAGTCGAGTAGTACAGGGGTCGACTCTCAACCGGGGTCGAGTAGTACAGTGGTCGACTCACAAGCGGAGTTGAGTAGTATCATGGTCAACTAACAAGCGGAGTCAAGTAGTACCATGTTAGACTCACAATCGGAGTCGAGTATTACAGGGGTCGACTCACAAGCAGAATGTCTCGAGTTCGATTCCTGGTACCGGGTCGTTAGACCTTTAAAGCAAAAGAACCCTCAAGAAATTTGAAATACGTCCATAACACAGGTCGAACTTTTGACACTTCACTTACAGCTGGGACGAAAAGTCATGAACAAACAAAACAAGCATTTGAATTTTTTGTTAAACAATAGCAGAGGTTTTTGCCTATATTATTTACTCAATACTCAAGCATAACTTTTACGTCTTTATTTTATTATACAGTTATCATTTTTCATCATTCACATATAAACTCGGGTTACACTTATGATTTTCCTTTAGATATTTCTTAACATTTTTTTCAAATGAACAATTATAATTGTTATCATTATTTACAGTTCTGTGCCATTATTATACAAACTTTACCAGTTGCAGCAACCATTATGTCTACTTTTTACCTTAAACTCATGAACAAAAGTTTAGTTTGAGTAAAATTGGTAACTGGGCCCTGGGACACGAAGTGCACACATTTGATATACCCATTTTCGTGTTTCAGCTGTCACAGCGACAAAATTAAGATCATTCAAGGTCAGGCTAGCCTGATAAGATATATCAATAATTGGTTAATATTTCCATGGACAGATATATCTCGCTACTTGTCCGGCATTGAGTGTAATATTTGTACAACTACTAAAGACTTTTACCGGCATTTAAAGTAGCTTTATATGGAATGTGCGTGATGGTTCAGCTACCGCCAATGGCTGCTGAATTAAGATACAAAGTCCTTGATTATCCTTATCCATCTCCCTTGTACGTCATTCCCATCTTGTCCATAGAAAAAAAAACAATTATTTAGATTTATCGACTAAAAGTAATTTGTTAGCATTATTTGCAGAATTTTGTATAGGGAAGGTAACGTCACACATTGACAGTTCACACATGCATTGATTTTTTTATTTATTTATTTGCCTATCTATTCATCCACTTACTTTTAATGATAAATTTATTTTACTGACTCTCTATTTTATTTTATTTTTTTTAAGTTTTTCATCATAACGCTATGCATATTCACATTTCCTACCAACGGATTTTCCATTTTGGTTGCAAGTAAAAACTGAGAACAATGATGGCATAGCTTTAAAACAGTTCTCAGCACACAAAAAGAATCCCAACCAAGGGATAAAATGCAGTGTTAGACATTTTTTTTCATTCAAGGATTTATTGAAAGAGTATCTATATATGCACCCTAACAAGGTGCGGAAGTTGAAAATGGTATATAGCGGATACCATGGCGTTGAAATAATATAATTTGAAAAGATTTCATTATACTGGTTTAGTTACCCAATGGTGAATATTGGATTTTAGAGACGGTATAGTTACTATAGAAACTTGTAAAATACTTGCAATCAGCATTCTAGCATAATTTATATAGAAAAGAATCAAGAAATTAGTTTCTATTAAAACTGTTGCAAGTATTTACCTGTTTATTACACAATGTTTGGATAGGTCAGTGAACGGTCAATATAACCTTTGATACCATCCTTATCGGTCAAAATATTTCATTCATCAAACATGTGACCAAAGTTATTTGATGCAATATGTACCTATCTGACCCTCGACAAAGTTATCTCTCTCTCTCTCTCTCTCTCTCTCTCTCTCTCTCTCTCTCTCTCTCTCTCTCTCTCTCTCTCTCTCTCTCTCTCTCTCATCTGACTTATATTGACTTTAATCAATTTGTATATCTATTTAAAACATATACCTTTATCATTACACAAATTATGAATTTCATATATAGAATCAGAAAATGACCAATTTACTTCTGTTCTTGTTATAGTTGTCAAACATATGAATATATATTTTAAACATAATACCAAAGCTATAATGTCTTATTTCAAGTATATCCAAAGTGTTCATTTGATTCAGATCCGAGATCCACGCAATTACAAATCTACCGCTTCCGATTCTATCTAGTCAAATTCTAATTATACAATTTGTCCATATTTTAAAGTGATTTGAATTCGAAGACTTACTAGCTACCTGAAAGTACAGCTCTAGTATTTATAGTGTTTCATTTATAATTTAAGATTCATTGCATACATGTCGAGATAAAGTACTAGGCACTACAATGACAGCAAAAATTTCATTCTTTATCTTCTAGATGTAGACCACGAAGTACAGGTAAATAGGAATTCTAAAAGACAGGTTTTAGCGTTAAATAAAGGTATGTATAATGTTTGTGTAATCAACTTTACAACAATGACGACTTTTTCATTCATTCTTTTTCCTTCAGGAAATGGTTATAAATAGTTATACGTAGCTATGACGAAATGACATGGGAAATGTGTTTATTAATATCCATGGAGTTAGCCCCGCCTATCGTAAAGCCACGTGCTCCGTACTACCTTAATAAAACTGATCATTTCTTAATGAATTTTATTCTTAAGTTCGAATCTGCAATTTACACGAAGCAAGAAATTTTGTGCAATATTAGAAACTTTTAAAATGTACTCGCCATTTATTACTTCGAATGGAAAGATGTCTGATTTAACAGTGATAATGGTAAGAAGAATTTTAATTTTTTTCAAATTCATAAAATAAGATTATTTAAGTATTTATACATCAGAAATTTTATGTGAAGGGATGATGTTTAACTTTGTTGTTGTAATTTTTCCTAAATTAAAAAAGTTAGTCTATTTGCATATAAAAATATTTTCCAGTTGTTTAAGTAATGTTATTAATGAAAGAACGTTAATAAAACAGGCCTATCTTTAATCTTTGACTAGTATAGTTATAATTAGTATATTACGTCGGAGAAAATAGCATTTCATTACAGCTGAGGTTCACAAAGTGAAATTTCAAAAACGCCTATATAAGTTTCCTGATCCAATGGTGACTTTGTGTAGTATTAGTCTTATCCAGTCTGCACCGAATAACCTATATGGAAGCTGGTTTATCAATGAAACTATTTTCTGATGGATAATACCGGAGACAAAGGTTGAAATTGACCAACCACTAGGCTACATATGACGCGGATGGGCTAGGCAACCTTTGAAAGGTCGATTTATTTGTCTATTATTCAGGCTTGTAGTAATTAGATACTAGTTTAAGTAATCTGAAAAGTATCCTGTGAGGATATATTTGTATTACCTGTAGGAATCTTGTCTCCGTTGAAAAAAGAGGATTTGTCTGCCCTGTTATTTTGCTAAATTTATCGTCTGTTATCCAAACTATACAGTTTTCCTTTACTACGTTTTGATGTGTAATAGATATTAAAAAATGAGTACAGAACAATATCAATCTTGTCCTTTGCTCATTTTCAATTTATTACAAAATAAAAATATGTAATATACACCGTCAAAGCTATAGGTAAAAATTATATGGTCAATGTTATACAGTCAGGTCTATAGAGTCAAAGATTTATATACAAATTGTTTTAAGCATTAGATGGATAAAGATATATTTTCATAATTTTGACGTCAATCATTTTCAACCAAAAAAAATCAGAGTAGGAAGGCAACATATTTAGAATAAAGATAATTAGGATAAAAATGATAATAATTTCAGTCGCGAAAACTCAAACTGGGATTTAAAATCGGCTTCACTTCTACTATTTCTGTGATGTCATGTTGAGCTTTCATCTATCGACTCACTGTTAGACTTTTCATATAATATGATTACATGCATTACATTTTTTTTGGAATACTTGCTAAACATGTGAATGTAAACGAGTTTCCATAGCAAATTTAATCATGTTGATTTTTCTACTGACGTCACAGCTTAACTGACCATTGTTCATTTTCAATGGATTACAAGACAATATTTATATTTCAGCTTCACCATACTTTAACCTCATTTTAGGGACAGTCGTTCTTCTGGTACTATATGTTATATAAATCAAATATACGATTTGGTTGGACGATTATGGTGGGTGGGGTCTCATTCATATTTTCACATTTAATTCACACAGCTTGAAAATATAAATGAAATAGATTGAATAAAGAAGTCGCTTAAAATAGAAATTCGTGTGACAAGGATAATTCTGTTCTATTTTTTTTAATTACTTGATATTCCACTGGAAGTTTTTTATATATTTGGGGGGGGGTAATTCATTATTTTGATATTGTTTTGGGGTAATATAGTATTTCAATATTGTTTTGGGTAATATATATTTTGATATTTTTTCGGGATAATATAGTATTTTGATATTGTTTTGGGATAATATAGTATTTTTATATTGTTTCGGGGTAATATAGTATTTTTATATTGTTTTGGGTTAATATAGTATTTTGATATTGTTTCCGGGTAATATAATATTTTGGTATTGTTTAAGATTATATAATATTTTGATATTGTTTCGGGGTATATACTATTTTGATATAGGGTTATATAGTATTTTTATATCGTTTTAGGGTGATATAATAGTTGGATATGTCTTTGTCTATTCCTTACTTTGAATGTTTTTTATCGTATTTCGCGTTTCAAGTTGACTTGGAACTATTCTTTGACATATCGGTCGTTTTCAATGGACATTTTGGCCCTCAATTGACCGAACAAACAGATTAGTAAGAAAGCCAAAATGGAATTCCTTAACATGATTTATACATTATATTTGATGTTTGGATAAAGTATCCCTGTTGTGTATTTAATTGCATAAAATTGTGAAATGTTATTTCACTACGTTTAAACGTAATATTTTATTGTATAGGACTTTTAAAAGAATGTGTCACATTTAAATTTGACCTTATTGTACTTTAGGAAACAAGTAGTTCACTTTATTGGTATTTTAAATTGTCAAAACGGCAAAGTTTAAACTCCAGTTTTCATTCAATCATTTTTTCAGTACGAAACTAAGCAAGCACACACTCATAACCAGCAAATAACCCATTATCTGGAAAATAACTACAATTGTAAATTTCTATACAACCTACTGTCAGACGTTTTAATGAACTTAGAACAAATCTACATAGTATAATAAATTATACATTATGCTCTACATATTATAAATTATACATTATGCTCTTCATATTACAAATTATACATTATGCTCTACATATTACAAATTATACATTATGCTCTACATATTATAAAGTATACATTATGCTCTACATATTATAAATTATATACAACATATTATAAATTATACTTTATTCCTTTTCTCTTGTTTCAGGTCACATTAACTGCCATTTTTGCCCTCACAGAATCCCACAGTCAATGTGTAAGTAACAATTTATCGCAATGTCCTTTACTAATTTGTAATTTGTAATAAAAGGACAGAAATGTTGGATTGTTTTTTCAATTATTTCACTTTTTACATACATGTATGTAGGGAGGGTAACTGCAAAGTTGATCATTCCTTATCATAAATTATCATCTGTCATTTGTTGTTTATCATATTATACAAAACTAATATAATTAAAATACAACTGTTTGAACATAAGGATTGTTAAGTATCTATACAATTGTCGCATTATCGGAAGATTGATAATTAACAAATCTCACAGAAATAAAAAGGAATTTAAAATAAATTTGATATGTTTAAATATAATTTGATATGTTTAGATATAATTTGATATGTTTAAATATAAGTATTGAAATATTATAAAGATGAAGATTTATTTACAGAATTATGAATGTCCTGTCGGAAAGAGATGCGTCCTTCGTAGAAGTACATGTCCCTACCCACCGTGTCCAAAATTTCCAATATGTGTTGGTGAGTCAAATTCATTTTATTGAGATTTAATACAAAAGTTTTTGAATGAGATATATATATATATATATATATATATATATATATATATATATATATATATATATATATATATATATATATATATATATATATATATATATATATATATGTGTGTGTGTGTGTGTGTGTGTGTGTGTGTTGAAGTGACGTGTGCTTTATATACATGTATACTAAATATATAAGCAATACTCGTATATCCTTGTACTCTGACTATCATGATATATTGTTTGAATGTTGCAGACGATCAGGTACCTATAGGAAATGAAATCGACAATTACACAGACCATCCTGGAATATGTCCCATGGTTGTGTCACGTGGTCCATGTGTAATGCAATGCCAAAATGACGGAGATTGTCCTCAAAATGATAAATGTTGCTTTAACGGATGTGGGAACACTTGCAGAAGTAGTCAACAAGGTACTTGTCAATTATTATCTGTATATTGTTCTGTGATCTTAGTTCTCAGGCTCCATGTTGTTATTTTTCACTTATCAGCCGATTTATTCAGTGTTGATTTCAAAGAAAATGTTTTTATATTGTATTTAAGGCTAGAATATTAACTAACTTAGCAAACTGAAACAAGTACAAACTATATTTTTAATTATGTTTCGATGTTATTTCTAAACTGTACTAATCATCACATTTCTTTTCCTGTAGTGGCTTCCACGAAACCAGGAACTTGTCCGAGGCAATTACGTCACGAGCGAATGTGTGGTTTAGATTGTAGATCGGATGCCGATTGCCCAGGAGTGGAGAAATGTTGTCTAACCGCTTGTGGCAGCACCTGTTCAAGACCTTGCTATTATTGGCTGTTTCAAACAGCGTATAAAGAAACTGGAACCAGATCCGGGTTTTGGTCTTTACCATATACTTGTCGGCGTTTAATTTGAAATGGATGAAAATGTTCTATATCGTTTATAAGCAGGAACGGACGTGAATGAATATTTATTTGCAAGAAAGTAAAGTAACTTACGAGTAATTGAATGCTTAAATCTACTGTTAAGTGACTATATATGTTGATATACTATGTGCAATCAAAGTCAGTTTTTGTTTCAAGATATACATGTATGTTAATATTTGTGTAAAATATGTATGGTGCTTAGAATAGTTCAAAGGACAAGTATTGTCTCCATAGATCTCTTTTAACAAATCTCAATATTTGTCCACTGAGTGGCTCATATTTATGTGTTTATGTTATGTAGAACATGTGCATATGTAAACATGATTAAGTTATATGTACACAAATCTGTCTGGAATATATTTTTTACTTAAAATGAATTTAAATATACCTTTAAAATCTAAAATGATAGTGGAAAGTCGATAATTCTTGAAGTAGATTTCTCATTAGAGTTTAAACCCAAACAATGTTCATTTTTGTACACGTAACATGATGTATTAAGTATTATTAAGATTATCAACAATACCGAAGTTCTGGGCTTGATACCATAAAACTTTAGAATTACTTAAGTCTAAAAAGTTTACTCAACTTTGGCTAATCCTGAAATTTGATTGGCTGAGCAGGTCAATTTGAGAATTTTCTCAGATTTGAGTAAATTCTCAAGTTTTATGGTGCCATTCCATAGTTTTACAAAAAAGAGACCAAAACACATGTTCAGACGATGATTTGTGTCAATAACACTTCATCAGTTGAGCTCGAATTTGATATAGATCTAAATATTCAATGATTCTTCAAGCCCTGTTTTGTATATGTCAAGGTTTATCATTAATTCCAGCATTTTAAAATTATGTGTTATATCAATGGTTACATTTAATTTTGTTCTTACTGTTCTACCTGGGTGGGTGAAATGGACAAACAAAAAGATATATTCCTAATAAGGACAACTATTTGTGTACTATTTACCAACAATCACTTCTCCAAGATCAAACATGTATAAAAGAAAAATACTGTTTACCTGGAATTTTTCGATCTCGCTTAATTTTCGCGTTTTTCACCCTTAGATTAGAGGGCGAATTCAAAATGAAAGCTATATTTTCAAGCTAAATATTTGAAACACAGACATACATGCCGTCCATAAGATTGGTGATTTAGGGCGATTTTTATATGGTTTTCTGCCGTAAAAGGGTGAATTTTATATGGTTTTTTGTCGTAAAAGGGTGAATTTTATATGGTTTTCTGTCGTAAAAGGGTGAATTTTATATGGTTTTCTGCCGTAAAAGGGTGAATTTTATATGGTTTTTTTGTCGTAAAAGGGTGAATTTTATATGGTTTTCTGTCGTAAAAGGGTGAATGTTATATGGTTTTCTGTCGTGAAAGGGCGAAAATAACGAGAGACGAAAATTTCAAGGTACAAGTACATAGTACCTACGACAAAAGAGTATATTTTATACTCTGTATTGAGTTTATCAAAAGTGCTGACTCTTTTACAAATTTTACCCGTTTTCTCATCAATATCGGTTAAAGTGGTTTAAGTTTATGTTGTATCTGTTGCCATGGAAATAGAAATTTATCGGTAGTCAAATGTGTTCATAAATTAGAATAAAGAATCTCACTGATTAGAGGAAAATGACGATAGTGCGACTATTTTTTTTTATTATTATTTACTTCATGTCCCCGTCCCACATATCTGTTATACTCCATAAAGACCTATACCTAAAAGTTGAAGCAATCTTGTCATCTAAATTTTCTTGTTTTTAGGGAAAGATTTTTTTTTTAAAAAAACTTTCAGATTAAATAGGGTTATAGATGACACAGTAAACCTTTACAGTTGTAGAGTTATTCCCCATACGGATCTGTTTTAACCTATTAAGACGATCCCAACTTTTTTATTCCCCATACGGATCTGTTTTAGCCTATTAAGACGATCCCAACTTCTTTACTCTCCATACGGATCTGTTTTAACCTATTAAGACGATCCCAACTTTTTTATTCCCCATACGGATCTGTTTTAGCCTATTAAGACGATCCCAACTTCTTTACTCTCCATACGGATCTGTTTTAACCTATTAAGACGATCCCAACTTCCTTATTCCCCATACGGATCTGTTTTAACCTATTAAGACGATCCCAACTTCTTTATTCCCCATACGGATCTGTTTTAACCTATTAAGACGATCCCAACTTCTTTATTCCCCATACGGCACTTTCTAACCTGTTAAGATGATTCCAACTTCTTTATTCTCCATACGGAACTTTTAAATCTAATAAGATGATCCTGACGCCTTTATTGGTCTTTTGTGTAGTCATCACATTGGGAGTGTGGTCATATTCTTGGGGTTTTTATGTATAACCCCTCATACATGTAACTTTAACTATCCATTCTTAAGTGCAAAAAGGTCAATACACTATGTTCAAACAAACTTTGTATTCAGTTTTCAGAATAAATGTTGGCTTGTCAGTCTCCACATTTTTTCTCAGTATTTGTTTGGACGACTGTTTTTACTAAAGATGTTAATTTACGCAACTACAGTATGGATTTACGTCAAACTACCATTATTTAATTTTAATGTTTATTTAATTCCTTGACTTAATCGCTTGAACTGAACTTCATGGAATAAAACTTGTTCACATTTCTTGTGTCCCGGGGAGACCAAATATTTAAATATTATACACTGGTACAGCGTTTTCATATGCCAGAATGTCACACTTCAGGGAAGTATAACAGAAATCTAAACATACAAGATACATGTCATTCCATCATCAAATGTACGTTTGTTTAGTATACAACAATTGATTTGTTAATGTACTGTAGTTTTAATGATGTAAAATAATATTCAGTCTCCGATACATTCCGCCTACTGAATATTGATATTTTTTTGTTTTCGGGAATAAATTATTGCATTTACCTGTAGGTTGTTTTCATTTGTTATATCAATATATATTATATTTCCTTTCTTTCTAGTTTAGGCATTCACGCAAACATCGAACTTGCGTAAGTTGTAACACGAAAGCCGAGAAATATTTACAGTAACTCCAATCAAGCTTATTTAAAGCTTCTGTTACAAGGATCGTGTTTCTAACATTGACGTAGTTGTTCTTCTTATTCCGTCGTTTATCTCTATCTTTCTTCCCATCGTGATACTTCTCTTTCTCGGTAACGACACATATTTCTCGGTAGCGACACTTCTCTTTCTCGGTAACGACACTTCTTTCTCGGTAACGGCACTTCTTTTTCTGGGTAATGACACTTATTTCTCGGTAACGACACTTATTTCTCGGTAAATACACTTCTTTTCGGTAACGACACTTCCTTTTCTCGGCACTTATTTCTCGGTAATGACACTTCTCTTTCTCTATAACGATACTCATTTCTCGGAAACGACAGTTATTTCTCGGCACCGATACTTCTCTTTCTCTGTAACGACACTACTCTTTCTCGGTAACGACACATTATTCTTGGTAGCGACACTTCTCTTTCTCGGTAACGAAACTTAGTTTTCTGGGTAACGACACTTATTTATCGGTAACGACCCTTATTTCTCAGTAAAGACACTTATTTTCGGTAACGACAATTCTCTTTCTCGGTAATGACACTTATTTCTCGGTAGTAGTTATAGGCAGCTCCATGGCACGCCATTTGAATTTTGCCGCTAGGGGGCGCCACCAGTGGCGCTGTTGATGACGTCATCAGAATACTGGCTTCTGATTGGTCAATTCAAATGGCGTGCCATGGAGCCGCCTGTGACGTCATAACCGGAAGTGCGTCATACCGGAAGTGAGGTCATACCGGAAGTACGTCATACCGGAAGTGAGGTCATGTTGTCATGGCAATAAGGCGAAAGAGCCAATCGTTGAGCTCGGAGGTGTGTCTATGAGCGGAAGTGGAAGGTTGTGGGGCGGCCATCTTGGTTAAGGAGCCAATGAGAGCCTTCGTTACAAGAGGTTGGGGTCACGAGAAGTCACGAGAGGTCACGTGAGTTCCCGAGAAGTCAACGGTAAGAGAGAGAAGTTGGGTTTTTCCAGTTTTGAGCTGAGAGTGAATCTATTTTTAGAACCGAAACTTTGGGTTTTTCCAGGCTTGTGAAACTCGTAGTTGGTGGCGCCACCGTCGGTGAGAGTGCGCATGCACGTGAAGCGGTAGGCCGAGCTCGACTCAAGCTTGAAACTAAGACTTGTACTAAGGCTTGTAGAGTGACGATTATGTACAAAGGGAGATCACTCTGTATAGCCTGTATAGGTGAAACAAAGGGAGATTACTCTGTATAGCTTGTATGAGTAGGACTAAAGGGAGATCACTCTGTATAGACTGTATAGGTGAAACAAAGGGAGATTACCCTGTATAGACAAAAGGGGTGAAACAAAAGGGGTGGTGGGTAGCGAAACAGGAAGGATAGGAAGGGTAGCCATCTTGGGTATGGAATCATGGGATATCTAGTTTTTCAGGGACTGACTAATCTCACGGCAGGAGTGAGAACCATAGAACATGAAAGTGTGCAACATACTCAAAGTTTGTCAAAATGATCAAGTGTGTGTGCGTGTTGTTCTCAAAGTTTGTCAAAGTGATCAAGTGTGTACCGTTCTCATGTTTCCAAGTTTGTCAAAGTGATCAAGTGTGTGTGTGTGTGTGTGTGTGTGTGTGTGTGTGTGTCGTTCTCAAAGTTTGCAACGTGTGTACCGTTCTCAAAGTTTGCAGCATGTGCAACGTTCTTAGTTATGAAGTCTCAACGTGACACAAGTGACAAAGTGACACAAGTAGTAAAGTGTAAAGTATGAAGTTGTTCACTTACATCGTTTCAACAAGTTTTTATATTTCTTGTACTACTGTATATAAAATAAAAAATTAAACACTCACCCAGAGAGAGTTTTTCTGACGATGTTGACTCTTCGAGCTTCGGCTGCCAAATGAGCTCTCAGTAGATTCTCAAGTGTTTAATGTTACTATTTTTAGAATTGCCTCGTTTTGAATTTTTGTCTCTAACTGAACTTTTTCTCAAGTGTTTAATGTTACTATTTTTAGAATTGATTTCTATCTCATAAAATTTGTTCAATCAAGTAAAAGAATTAACTTACTTACTAGACTTACCACTATAGTATAACACAACACAAAAACTGCATCGTTTCAGTTAAGGTTTCTTTTCGTGTAAGTTAGGTTACTTTTTTGTTTGTTTTTTCGGGTTTAAAAAACCCCTTACAACAACCAGCAGCCGCAGGCCCGGCAACACACCGTTTTCTCTTTCTTCTTTGTTAATGCACGGGCCTCAGCTACACGGAACCATTTCTCTAGCCCGGCCTTCTGCCGCTCAAAGTACTCCCACTCATCTGCTGCTGATTTAAATTTTAAGTGGGGCCTCGCCTTCCAAAACTTCTCGCTATCTAAAAACATATCGGTTGTGTTGGTTGGCTGTGCCATTTTTTGTTTGTTGTCTTCTTGATATGAAGCGCAGTGAAATGAGACGCGCACGGCTTTTTATATGAGCAGTATTGTGCACGCGACGTACTCCGTCTCGTCAACTTTGACCTCTTTGATGATTGGTCTATGTATCGTTGGCAACGTGATTCCACCAATGAAAACGTCAAGAGTGATAGACGCCTAGGAGAAATCAGTCTAAGAGTGATAAAAATAAAAAAATGTCAAACATGGCGTATTCTATGGAGTACACTATGGAACAAGAAATCGAACCTGTTCTAATCGAGCCTGTATATGATACTAGGCAGATTATTCGTGATACTAAAGATAAGTTACGAAAGATTGATCTGAACTTTCATCGGGGAAAAGAAGATGTTCGCCTGAGACGAATTGTACTTCTCAATTCTGTTTTACGGTTTGGTAGAGAAGAGAGAAAACGTAAGCAGATGGACGAGAAGTGTTTGCCGTTTAAAAAGAGATTCTGTACATGAATCATGGCAGATATGCCAAAAACAACGGTCCTTTTCAGGACCACTTATATCTTACGAGAAGAAACCTTAAACTGAATGTGCAGTGTATATAATAAAATGAGTTATAGGGTTTATGAGACAAGAATATCAGCTATAGGGTTTATGAGACAATTAAATGAGCTATAGGGTTTATGACACAATAAAATGAGTGATAGGTTTATGTTTTATAGAGTAGTAGATGTAGCATATCTCAATACAGTTTAGATTACTTTTCTAATGAGTTGGGTGGCCCTAAAAAGGGTCGTTAGTTAGGTTACTAATATTGACAGTAACATCTTCTCTTTTTCAGAGGTAAACGTTGTTCTGCTTCCAGTAGATCATCTGTCTTTCTCTTGATCGTCATGATGATCGGTATCTGTTGTTGACGAAAACTAGCTCTAATCTGTTTTCTAGTAGAAACATACTGAGCTGACAAATACTCTAAGCCCTGTCGGTACTGCCTGTCGAGTTGATCTCTGACTTTCTATGAGGTTTGCTGATGTTTCAGTTGCCTCCATCTCAGATTCAGTTTCGTCAGTAGACTCTGATAGTAACGATTACACTTCATGGTACGCCACTTGGCCTTCTGTTGTAACCGAATAATTCTGTAAATAGCTTCTGTATAGATGCTCTCCATTTTGGTTTTTGTTTTTTCACTAAGCGATGTTCAACAAGAAGGAGAAGAAGAAACGCTCACGCGACGTGTGACGTCACATTCTGCCGAGTATGTCTCAGAGTCTATAGTCATTGTTTGATCATGGCTGACTGTGTAAACATGTGGGGCGAAGTACAAGACAAAGAAGAATGGCTGATATGTGCCGATACAGTGGGAAGAAAGGTGGGCTGGTTATCGAATATCGACGAATGGATTGAGCTCGTGAAGCTTGAAAAAAGAAAAAGAGAAAGACGGCAGAGAAAACGGACAAAATGCTTTTTATGTCATGGCCTATAAAGCCTAAAACACCAACGGCCCTTTTCAGGGCCACCTAACTTTTACGAAAAGAAACCTACGACTGATTAGAGCAGTAATAAAACATAGATCCTTTGTATACCCTTATTCTGTATCTCTTATTTTCTCTGTGTATCTCTTCGACTCTAAGTGTTACACGATAACTCTTGATCTCCTTCTGCTCATAGTTTTGTTTTTTACATTAGATCGCTCCTTTATGTCTGCCTTGTAGATACTAGAGCAAAACTCTAAGTGTACACCTTATAAGGACTCTTAAGTGTACTCTAAACGTGTATACCTTATATTCAATAGGTTTAAATTCTAAGTGTACTCTAAACGTATACACCTTTTAGTCATAAATACACAAACACCAGATTAAATTTTAATAAGTTTAATGCCCCGCTAAAAACTTTTTTAGATAGTCAACAGAGGATTAGGGCCGTCCCTCTGTGACTATGTACAATACATAAGCATGAACTATGAGAACATTAACTATCAGAACATTAATTATGAGAATACTGATTCACTTTCTGTGACTATGTACAATACATAAGCATGAACTATGAGAACATTAACTATGAGAACATTAACTTTGAGAACACTGATTCACTTTCTGTGACTATGTACAATACATAAGAATGAACTATGAGAACATTAACTTTGAAAACATTAACTTCATGTTAAAACGTTCATCACAAAAACTTTGAGTCACTTTGTCTCACTACTACGGTTGATCTTGCCCATACAGCACGGAGCAAAAGAACGTCAGCTTTTGTCCTAGATCGGTCGGTTCGGATTCCTTGACGCTGTGACACTAAACGTATTTACATGATAAACAGTACTAAAAACATTCACTGCTGTTCGGTTTCCACTTTCCCTTTCTTGGTGGCTTTGCCTCCCTTCTTGAGCATCAAGTTGAGTTTACGTTTGACCCTGTTGAAGTCTGTTCGGGACATTCATAAGCCCAATGACCTGACTGATGACATTTATAACACTGGTCCGATTGACGAGATCGATTGTCTACTTTGTTCTCAGGTTCTACTCTTACTGATGTTGTCGTTGTTGTTGTTGTTGCCGTTCCGTTATTCTTAGGACATCTAGGAGACCAATGGCCAATTTCACCACAAATGAAACAAGGATGAGTCTGTGGCGTAGGCTTATATTCGTACCCCATATATGATGTTCTGACTCCTGGCTGTACGTTATCCTTCAATTCTTTCAGAGTAGTTGTAATAGTCGTGAGTTCTTCCCTCATTTTCTGTAATGTGGATAGCAAGGCATCACGTAACATTCCCTGGGTAGCATCATTTTCTTGTTTTTCTTGCAACTGGTCTAAAGTCTTGAGAACTTCATCAAACTCATCGGCCCCTTCTAGGTAAGGTGTAATATTAGGTGAATAATTTGGGTGCGTCTGTGACAAGCCTGGATAACTCATGTTGATGACTGATTCAAATGATGTTTGGTCACTGCACTTCACTTTACTTTATAGCCGTTCTTCTTCTTATTATTCTATATTTAGACTCGTTCCCGTCAGCCACTTGGATGTTCCCAGAAGGGAGGCTCCACACAGGGTTTTTTGTTTGTGTTATGTTTATATCAGCAATTGACTGAAAGCACAATCTTTAGACCAACGTCGATGTTCTGTAAAAGCATTATCGCTCCATTCCCAATCTTTTAAACAGATGCCACAAGAAAAAACACTGAACGTGGTCACTGTTCCCTAAATACACAAATCCTGCTCTGGCTAATTCTGTCTGTTTAGGTCCCGGTAGATATTTTGGCCAATGATCTTTAAACGTCAGGTACCTGGATTCATACGTACAAAAATTAGGCAAGGCTAAAGGTATTCTTAATTCCTGATGAAACGATAACCCTCTGACGGTAGCAGGTCTTAGTTTTATAAGTGGTCACACCTTGTCTCCTTTCGGTAGGTGGAGTCCTTGTCACTTCTATCAGATTGACTCTCGGGACGCTATCCACTTCAACCCGATGAGCTCGTGGTACACTATCTACTTCTACTCGATGAACTCGTGGTACACTATCCATCATGTCTCGGTTCATGGGAGCACTATCCGCGACGGTCTGACTAGCATCCATCGTCGATGAAAATAAAGTTTCCATACTTGATGTTCTTTCCATCGTGTCTGAGAGTGAATGGTCCCTGATGGGTATTCTTACTCCCTTTTTATAAGGTCCATAAAATCTATTTTTAGATCAGAACTAAAAAATCATATTTTTCTACGTTTTTTTGTCCTGAAACACAAATTGTATCATCGGTACGTCTACATGATGACCAAAAGGATCCCATGCTACTGGTCGTTGTTCTTTATGCACATGATACATCATACCTGCTCGATTGCCATTATTATCATTTAATTGTAAATGAAAAGTGTCACCGTACATGGGAGACTGACGACAATCGCTTAACCATTGTCGTAGAAACATTAAAATATCATGAAGTATTTCTTCCTGTTCTACTTTTCGTGGTCGTCCCCTTTTCACTCCTTCCCTCTGTCCCTTTTCTTCTTCTTCTCTTTGTTCTTTTGTTCTCTCTACGGATACTTTGCGTGGACGTCCCCTCTTTCTTTTCATTCTCTGTTCTTTTCCTTCATCTCTCTGTCCTTCTGACTTTTTCTCTCCTTCTATCTTTTCCTGTCCTTCCATCGTTTCCCCTATTCTTTCTCTCTGTTTCTCTTCTTCTCTCTGTTTCTCTTCTCTCTGTTTCTCTTCTCTGTTTCTCCCCTTTCCATCCCTTTCGTCTTTTCATATCTTCTTTTCTTACGGCTTTAGTCATGTCATTTTCTCTTTTCGTCGGATTCATATTGATAAATAATACAAGATGTGAACACGATGAATCGATCTAAAGCTTCGTCATACCTGAATTTAATAGTATTTTTATGAGAGAGATCTTCTATCCCATCAATGACATATTGAAAGGCTCTAGAAAACCCAACTTTCATCTCTTCTATTAAAGCAGCAGGAGACTTATAAAGCCCCGAACGAAATTTAAGTCTCCAAATACTTCCTACAAAAGCGATCCCCGACTTCGTATCTGTTTTAGAGATGACATGATCAAACTGAGGATCATCTAACGAGACGTGTTTTCTTAATCAATTCTACAGTAAAACGTTCATGTTGACGATATTTCATTTCCTTTTTCTTAGGATACGTAGAAGGGTCCTGGGGATTTTTAGGTGTCACGACGGATTCCAAAGGAACGTGAAGGGGAACCAGGACATCTATGTAATTCTCATCGGATCCTATCGATTCTATTAAGTTGGGAAAGATCAATTCACTCAACGCTACTTCCCACTCACTATCCATCATACTTAAAGCTTGAGGTAAATGAGTTTTGAATTCTGTTAAGGTATTATCGGGAAAGACTTTTAAACTAGCATCGCTAGGTAAAGTCATGTAAAAACTACCATGATCTTTAGAATCGAGAGTCGCCATGATGCGTGTACTTGAGATCACACTGTATCAATGAACCCCTACCCGTCACTGTCTTCTGTTTTATATCAACAACACCAACACCAAAGTCAAGTTTCATACATTTTATTACTCAAAAAACTTTATTCAATAACCATAAGGTAAAGTACAAAAGTTTTCAATGCGATGTCTCTTATCATACACGACACGCACTGCTTTAGTCATCGCCTGTGTTTTGACTTTATGTTGTTTCGTTCGCATGATCTTATGAGGGTACGATACCAGTACTTTCTTTTGTTCACCACGTAACAACTGTTTCAATGTATCTACGTTGACTGTAGAAGTGGTACGACTATCAAAAGTGATTCCTTTGACTTTACACACCGTTTTGTCCTAACGAGTCTTATACGCATAATTTTTAGGACCTCCCGAGACAAAGGATAAGATAGAATCGCCATCTAATTCGTCTGTCCATCCTCCTAAACTGTTTATGATAGTAGGATTCCACTGCTGTGGATCGTGTTGATAAATGATACTGTCTGTATCAAAATATAAACACACGTTCTCCCAAACGTTCTAGGGTGGCATAGAGATGTAACCGTGCTAAAGACGTCGTAAAGGCTGCTAGCACTACATTGCTAAAACCATTGGGTTCATCAAAGTCATCCTTCTGTTTTGAATTCACCAGCATCATGTCTAGCTCATCATGGCCTTCGTCATTTGGAATCAGTTCTAAATGTAATATATCACGAGTATCATCTTGAAGTAACTGTTGTAATACTTCGTAACTCTCCACATACTGTGTCTGAGGTAAATTAGTCCGTTGAGCAAATTTACCCCACAAACAGTTCAGAAACAGTTTAGCAATGGTCCGTAAGATAGGATTCTTCTCTACATCTTCTTCTCGTATGATCAGTTGTTCTCTCGTTTCAAATCTCTTTGAGGTACTGACGACGATCTTCTACTGTTTGACAGGAAGCAGGAAAACCACTAGCTTGTTGCTTAATCTGGAGAAACTGATCAATATAGCTACGAAATAAAGTATTGGACTGATCAGGGAAATGCCATACTTCAAAGATACGATCGATCACATAACCGTTTTCTATAGCTTTATTCAATTCACACGTCGTCCATGTACCTAACAAACGTCGCTCTTGATCCGTATGAGAGCATCGATAACTCATACCCAACTCCTGTTCGATTCCTTGTTGAGCACAAGTACGGCATAAAGGAAAAAGAAGCTTTCCTCCTGCAAACCGATATGGTAACACGGGGTGAAACAGCTGACGAGGAGGAATGACTCGACATTGTACAAGTCCAAAATATTGATCTAGACTTTTGAAATCATGTGTAATCACGTCTGGGTGTCCAATAGGAAAAGTCCCATGTTTCAAGACAAACGGGTACAAAGAACATACATCCACGTAACGAATGTCTCCTTCTTCACATAGCAAACGAGTAGCATTCGTTCGACCTCCAAATAAAGCATCTTTAGGAACTAACGGATCGGGAAACTCCTCATACGTTTTATCAATGAAATGTTGAAACTCTGGATCCGTCTTGTACCTTTGAAGATAGTCATGTTCCCACAGCGTTTCTACTTGATAGCGTTGACGCAAATACTGATCTCTCTCTAAGGTCTTCTGATACACTTCTTCATACGTCAAAGAAGGATGAAACGGGTGTTGCTCTTGCTTTAAGTTAGGAAAACACAAGGGACATCCGTGCCAAAAACAGCCATGAAACTCGTAAATGGTGCGAGAGTCTTCATGATAACCATCCACGCGATAAGATCCTACTTGGACTTCCCCTCCCTGACGAGCATGTCTAATCGTTTGACCAGTTTCATGTTCTTTCCAACTCAACCAGCGTAATGCCAGGGTGGAATACTGTCGTGGTGAAGGATATCCCCGCGGAGGTATGATACCAATCGTATCTTTTTGCATATGATTGCGACGATAGGCTATATTTCCCGTACTGGCAAACGTAATCGATTCAGCAAAGGGGTCCACATCGGTTAGTTTCAAACACATGCTTTGAAAATGCATGCAAGCTTGCCGCAAAATAGTCACGTCCGATTCACAGTATTCTTCTAATTCGCATTGCAAATGAAAAATCTCACCCTTTTGAATTTGGTCTTGATACCACGCTTCAAAATCACGACGGACATCAGGTTTCATACCTTCTGGGTTGTAATACATAGCTGGGGGATATACCCCTATGTAATCAGCATTAGCTTCTGTATTGAACAAATGTGGAAAGTAGCCTTTCTTGAGTTCAGTCAATCCAAACGCTTTAGGTAACGCAGCTAAAGGAAATGCCAAGAAATTACACGAGTCTTTAAACCTGATGTTTCCTGCCGTCATAGACATAATCTTAGAACCGTTCATGATCACATCAGGTTTTTCACAGGCATGATGTACCAGATGATGTAAAATAAACTGTCCATCGTACCCTTTAAAGTTATGAGCAATAGCTATAGCTCCATCATGTAAAAGTTTCTCCCTTTGATGTATGTCATCATACACGGTCGTTTCAAATAACCAACTCAAAAAATCAGTGAGTGTCGTGGGACCTCGGAATGTAATACGATGATCTTCCATGGTTTTACATTGCTCACACCAATCATCGGATGTACACTGGGGACATACACGATGAGCAATACATAGATTAGGTTTGTGTTCTCCGGTATCCTGGGTACACTCAAAATCATAGAAAATGTAATAAGGGGGTGAAGATGATTCATCCTGAGAAGGGATCCGTTGTATAAAACAGCGATGATCTAGATCCACGATCTGTTTACAATGGCGACATTTTTTCTTCTTTTCTTGACAGTAGTGTTGTGTGAATTGTTTCTTACTCATCCATACTTGACAAGTGGGACATCGAGTCATTAGCTGACATGGAGTCTTGGCCGTATTACTACTATAAGGTTTCAAATGATTCTCGTAACACTGAGTCGATGTGAATGTCCCCTGACAATGTGTACATTCTATAGGTTTTATCGTGTTGTCGGGAACACAGGACCACGGTGCAAAACAACGAAAGCAGCATTGAGGACATCGGTGATCTTCTACATGATCATAACCCACATCACAACGGTCACAATAGTAATTACATTCCAAGAGTCCAGGCATAGATACGATACAATCGTAATGGTGATCATCGTATAAGACGTGAATGGGGGCCCCCGATCCTACACCACTATACAGTACATTTAATGTCAATCGTTTTGTGTTGGTATTCAACTCGTAGATTTTCAAACGATAGTGGGGTAACAACACAGTTTGAAAACGTTGCCATTCTTCAGGTCCACTCTCTTGCTGGGGATCACATCCAGCTAGTTGCATTAAGGCATGAGCTTCTCGTCGTTGAAGAGTATGTCTACTTGCATCTCCTAAAATCAAAGTTTTCCAATAGCGTTGCCAGTTTTTGTACTTGTCTCCATCTCCAAGTCCAGGTTTCTGACAATGAAAACGACCAACTACAATAGCACGAGCTAAACAGGTTTTGTCTGTATTCTTGATCTGAATCAAACTTCTCTTCTTGTTCAGCATGACTTTTTTATCAACACTGAGATGATATTTTCGTTTTCCACCCCCGCTACCTACAGGTTGTATGACATGGATTACTGACAGGGTGGTAGACCCATCTTCAATTCTAAAATTTTCATTACTCTGTTGCACTTTCTCAATTTTCTCCATGAGTAGATCAGCATTCAGGTCTTTAGCATCCGTAAATTCTACCCACACTTCACTTTTTAAAGATGGATGATGGATATTGACTCTCATCTTATCCCGATCTTCACACTGTAGTTTGTTCTTAATAGAAGTCAACATATGATCTATTACCTCTGATACCAAGTGTATGGGCATCTTTAGAAAAATGTTTAAATTTGACTTGGTACACATTCGAAGCCGTTTTAAACTTACGTGATTTACGCTCACTCAGGGTGTCTACTTCATAGTAATCACTATAATCGGTGAGTTGTCTGTTTGCATTAAATCCATCACCCCGTTGATCTCTCTGGTGAGCCTGTCTTTGACTTCTCGCCTGTTCTTGTCTTTCATTTAACAATAAATCAAAGTTTGGTAAATGAGCCATTCCGTGTGTATGCTTCCGTTGTCAAATCTAAAATGAAGTACGGTAACTGTAGACATGTATTTATAATAAAAAAGAAAAGAACTGTATAGATACTTAAACGAAGTATCATCACATTTATATAGTCTTTTATATTCTAGTCTTTTATGTTTTATAGGTCCATAAAACTAGAATTTATTGTATTTCGTTTTATTTTCATATAGAATTAGAAATACTAAAAACTAGTGACAGTATCTGTCTTAAAAAACAGGTGGCCAAATGTCTAGACGTAGATGTCTAGACGTAGATGTCTAGACAGACTACAACAACAGGTGGGGCCCGATGGCAAGTGTCAACAACAGGTGTTCAGATGCTAAGTGTCAAAAATGTCAAAAACAGGTGGCCAGATGCCAAGTGTCAAAAGTGTCAAAAACAGGTGTTCAGATGCCAAGTGTCAAAAATGTCAAAAACAGGTGGCCAGATGTCTAGACGCAGATGTTCAGACGGGAGAAAAAATCAATACGTGACGTCATTCACTCTATATAAGCTAATACTACCCGAGTCTCGGTATTAGTTCATCATCATGGATAACTCATCCGACATGGAAATGCAACCTGAAGAGAGAAACATGCGAATCATTCTGACACAGAGGACACGTATTGTAGTAAGGCCACACTGGTAGGACCCCTGTGACACCGACTACACAACACCAGGAACCACCTAGACCTGACCCTTCACTTCCAGTACCTGTACAATACATACTAGCTCAGGAAGCATTAGCCAATCTTCGACAACATAAGGCCGAGATAAATCGACTGATGATAGAAAAAGAAAGAGAAGTTCGGCGTTGGCGACGTCTACTCGACAGATATTAGAGTCTCTCTCTTATTCAGCTTTTCGGAGCAATCAACGGCCCTTTTAAGGGCCACCCAACTTATTCGAAAAGAAATCTTCACTAAAGGTATGCAGGGATTGTGTTTGTGTTATTCTGTAGTGACTACACATTATTTAGTCCCGTATATTCAACATTAAATTTTATTTGTGTTTTTTGTGTTTTTGTTGTATTCACTTCATTAGATAAAAGTCTAAATATAGTAAGTCATGTGACTAGAGAGAGGTTCAGTTCAGCCTGCGAAAACTCATTTGAGATCCAAAGCTCGAAGTGTTAACATCATAAGAAAAAACCACTACTTTTAGCATAGGGTGAGTGTTTCATTTTTTATTGGATAGGGCTAGATTATTTTCTATGCACTAAAAATAGAAATATCTCAAAAAAGTCACATGACTAGAGTATAGGTTCAGTTAGACCTCTGAGAGCTCATTTGGGATCCGAAGCTCGAAGAGTCAACATCGTCAGAAAACCACTACCAGCATAGGTGAGTGATTGAATTTTTATTACCATAGGTTTAGTGTTTATCGTATGAAACATGTACAAACAATATCTCAGGAAAAAAAATTTAGATAACTTCATTACTTATCACTTAATTATGCTATCAGTGAAATACCCCATCATCTAATCAATGTTCATTCACTCTAGACCTTAAAGACCCATCACTATACATTTACTCTACAAGTCTTAGTACAAGCTTGAGTCGAGCTCGGCCTACCGCTTCTCGCGCTTCCGCACTTGAAACAGGACTATCGCCGACTAACTCACAGTGACGAGCTCGGCCTACCACTTCTCACGCATGCGCACTTGATGATACACAACTCTCAACGACGGTGGCGCCACCGACTACTAGTTTCACCGACGGTGGCGCCACCAACTACGAGTTTCACAAACCTGGAAAAACCCAAAGTTTCGGTTCTAAAAATAGATTCACTCTCAGCTCAAAACTGGAAAAAAACCCAACTTCTCTCTCTTACCGTTGACTTCTCGTGAACTCACGTGACCTCTCGTGACCCCAACCTCTTGTAACGAAGGCTCTCATTGGCTCCTTAACCAAGATGGCCGCCCCCACAACCTTCCACTTCCGGTCATAGACACGCCTCCAAGCTCAACGATTGGCTCTTTCCCCTTATTGCCATGACAACATGACCTCACTTCCGGTATGACGCACTTCCGGTATGACCTCACTTCCGGTTATGACGTCACAGGCGGCTCCATGGCACGCCATTTGAATTGACCAATCAGAAGCCAGTATTCTGATGACGTAATCAACAGCGCCACTGGTGGCGCCCCTTAGCGGCAAAATTCAAATGGCGTGCCATGGAGCTGCCTATAACTACTCTCGGTAAAGACATTTCTTTTTCTCGGTAACGATACTTATTTACCGGCAAAGACACTTCCCTTTCTCGACACTTATTTTTCGGTAACGACACTTCTCTTTCTCGGTAACGACACTTATTTCTCGGAAACGACACTTCTCATTCTCGGTAACGACACTTCTCTTTATCGGTAACGACACTTTTCTCGGTAACGACATTTCTCTTTCTCACTAACGAAATTTATTTCTCGGTAATGACAATTCTGTTTCTCGTTAAAATGAGCGGCTTGCAAAAATCTACAAAAAATTATTGTGCAGAAATTCTGAGGGTGATCCTTGTGAAGGTATCGCCCCCGTGGATTTCGCATGACGTTTTCGACTGTTGTTGCACATTATCCTGAAAGATATGTCCTGTACTCATTTTTAATTTATTACAAATTAAAAATTAGTGAAGGACATATTTAAAAAAAAAAAAGTCGACAAGGCAAGTCCACCCTTCTGCAAGTTAATTCTCCTTTTCAATGAATTTTCCATGCTTTTGGTTGCTTTTCAGTATATTGTCAGTAAAATACATTTCACCCTGGTGATTATTTATTAGCGATTTTATCTTTTACACATTAAAAAGTCGGAAGATTAAATACACATTTCTAAAAATGTCCACGCCTTCCTTCACTCAGCGAATATATTTTAAATTTGCACCCTCCAACTTCAAATTCTCACTCTGTTTTGGATGAGGTATGCATTGAAAAACAGTTTTAAAAAGTCTAATTTTATGTCACCAGCTTCAAATCCACCCCTTTAAAAAAATCTAGATCCGTCAATGTTGAATATGTTTATTGCATAATAAAAACATTTTTTACCTGTAAGAACATTTCCATAACCCCACCTCGCCCAACTTTTGATTTGCTTCCTTCGCCACTGTAATAATCGTTATAATCCAATAGGTGTAGAATTTTTTCATTTATAGTTCAGACCTACAAAAAGCTCAAATGATCGTTTCTTTCCCTAAATTTATTAACGGGCATTTTTTTTTTCCCATATAATGGAGCTCCTTCTAGATGTATATTCAAGGTTTATAGAATTCTAATCCCATTTCAGTGAATCTAATGAGAGTTAAACAGTCAATTTCTTCTGTGATTATGCGGGCCCTTGGGTAATCAAGAGGTTAGGAGGCTCGGTTTGGAAATGGTCATACATTTTGACGATTTTTTTATTTTTTTTTTTTTAGGAGCAAAACTTTTAATATCAGAATAAGTTTAGAATCTGGTTTCTTAAGTAATCCTCTCATACACTTTTTATTATTTGAATGCGATACACTTAGCCCTGTGTTTATTTTGAGTTAAATCGTCCTTTTCCGTAAACAGTTTAATCGTCTGATCAATACAAAGGGAAATAATCCTGTTTTATAACATATATTTTAATACTAGTCTTTCTTTCAGTTCTGCTTGAATTTTAACGCTGTTGATATATTTTTAACTCGTCTGCACCAGTGTCATTTCCTATATTCTGATGAAAGAACATAGCAAATTTGCAGTGTAAATCCAAATTCTCAAGTATAGCAACGACTGGTTAGAGGCGCTAAATTGTACGAGATTTATCTTCCCTGCACTTGCTACGATGATTTTAAAACAAAGGAGAGGCGAAACTGAAATCGTCTCATTTTTTATCAGTAAGCAAGGGCGTAGGACAAGAGGGAGCAGTGGGGACACGTGCCCCCGAAATTTTAAAACGGGTGGGGGGGTATGTTTGTGCCCCCACACTTTTTGACATAATTTCTTTTATCACATAATCACATTTTTTTTTTGAATACTTGATTTTTTCAAAGCAGTAGTTTATAATTCTTGAATAATTGATTTTCTGGAATCCGTACTTACTATTACCAAAATTTTCGCGCGTCGCTACGTGCGATCAAAACAATTACATTATATATACTCTTCTTTCCCTGTTGCTGCCATCATTTCGGTAAAGAAATTTTCGTTTCTTTTCCTCAGTTTGTATGAATATGAAAATTTATTTGTAAACTTGGCAAATTTTGCATTATATCAAAATGTAAGTTATATCTTACCAATTATTTACACATTACATGTATGTAGGCGAAGGTACCGGGGCGGCCTCCCCATACTTCTTCACATACCAATTTTTTATACATTATCAACACGTCTGGAATCCAGAAAAATGCTTCCCAGAATTTTTAAAAATCAAAAATTTCTGGACTCCCTCATCATGCTCTGCATGCATTTGTGTTTGCTAATACTCAATTTATTTTTGAGAAATGATACCCATGTCAATTTAGTGCAATATTGATTGGAATAAAAACGAGTTGCAATGTGATAATTAACTCTCTAGGCTTTAATAATTGAACATTTCTGGGAAGCATACCCTAAAATTAATAAATCAGGTGTAAAACCTTTCACTTTTCTATAAAAAGTCGAAAAATTAAAGAAAAATTTACACCACTGCAACAAAAAAAAAAAAAAAAGTTACGCCGCCTCTTTGAAAATTCCTGGATCCGCCCCTGTAAATCCATTCTCAATATTTTGAACGGTTGTGCCCCCCCCCCCCCTTTTCTGGACCCAGCTACGCCACTGGTAAGTTTCAAATTTTGTAAAATAATTCATTCTCTACCATATTTTTTAAAAAACATCTGACCGTAAACTATTATTTTGTCATAATTAAAAATTATACCTCTTTTAGCCTATTACTGAATGTCATGTTCCCACTTTTTTTATTTACCAGGAGTTTTACCAAAAAAGTTTCCCTGGTAAGTCAAAAAGTGTGGATATGATACTGAACATTAAACTGCCTTTGAATAAGAAAATCACTAGATTAATTTTTTTACTTGCATACATGTATAAAAAACGAATAACTTACCCATACTATTATAATAAGATAGAAAAAATAAGAATAATAATAATAAAAACAACAACAACAACAAAATCTAGGTCAATAAGACCTCGTCAGTTGAACTCAATTTAAATAAATGTAGAGTTCCGAAACAAAAAATGGAATCATACAAGGAATAACATAATTGTATTCCTGAATTCGTCTATAAAAAGATGTCCATTCGAAATATAGAGTATAAAATAATCAGATGCTACTGAAATACCAAGTACATGTTCATGGTTTATGTATACCGTCGGGGACTCAAACAATCCACAAGCAGCGGCAACGACCCAGTGGTTATAAATATTATATATATATATATATATATATATATATATATATATATATATATATATATATATATATATATATATATATATATATATATATATATATATATATATACCAAAGTTATACTTTTGTAAAAAAAAAAAAAAAAATCAGAAACAAAAACAAAAACAACAACAACAACAAAAAACAAATGCTCGAGGCGATCGTATCTGTCTATAAGATTTCATCATATTAGAAAAACTTGTAATGAATTATTTCCCCAAATATGACTTTTGTCATCGTAATTACAGTATTTTGGTTATATGAATAGTTTACCATCTTATTGTAAAATGTCGGTGATATACACGTATTTAGGCTGACAAGATTGTCGTTACTAAAATGGACAAATAATTCTTGTGTCGTTTAATATTATGAAATAATTTAAACGATTATACGACAACACAGAAGTAGCATTTTCAGTTTATCTAAATAGTCGTGTTCTCATTTTCAATTTATCTGAACAATCATGTTCTCATTTTCACTTTATCCCAATAACCGTTTACTCCTTTTTAACTTATCTAAATAGTGGTGTTAACAGTTTCAATTTATCCCATTAGTTTTGTTCTCGTTTTTAAATTTATCTAAATAGTAGTGTTCTCATTTCCAATTTATCTAAATAGTCGTGTTCTCATCATAGCTCCAATTTATCTAAATAGCCATGTTCTCATTTTCAATTTATCTCTATAGTAAAGTTCCCTTTTTCAAATTTATCTAAATAGTAGCTTCTCATTTCCAATTTATCTAAATAGCCGTGTTCTCATCATAGCTCCAATTTATCTAAATAGCCCTGTTCTTATTTTCAGTTTATCTCTATAGTCATGGTCTCTTTTACAAAGTTATCTAAATAGATCTAGTAGTGTTCTCATTTCCAATTTATCCAAGTAAATAGCCGTGTTCTCATTTCCAATTTATCCAAGTAAATAGCCGTGTTCTCATTTCCATTTTGTCTAAATAAATGTGTTCTCATTGAAATACTCGATCTTATTTTCAATTTATCCCAATAGTCATATATTCATTTCCAATTTACATAAATATTCATGTATTTATTTTCAAATTATCGAAATAGCAGTGTTCTCATTTCACGACTTAATGATTTTTTCGTTATTTTTTTTATGTCGTGCACAGGACTTAATATCTTTTTTCCCTATGTCTTTATGTTGTGCGCACGAAATATTAAGTCGTGCGCACTAGATAGTTACGCACGATTGTTGGTGTTTAATAAAGATTATTGATTTAAACATATTTAATTGAAAAATAATCAATTGGATTGGACACAAGTTCTTGCAACTAACTAGGCCTTCTCCAGATAATACAGTATACAATAAGTATAAATAACACGTGATGGTACGACTGAAACATATGTATAATTTATGAGATCAAAAGATGCATAGAATGGTGAAGAGAGGTAAAGAATGGGGATATAGAAAAGAGAAGATATAGTAGATAGGATAGTAGAGTAGAAGGTTATTGATACCCTTCATCGTTTAAAAAAATGTCCTTCGCCTATCCAGGGGTGGGGCGGGGGACTAGGTAATTCCTATGAAAACTCTTGCTACATCAGAGATCTTGCAGAATAACTTTCTGATTTAGCAATAGTTCCCGTAGGAATTAGGGACTAGGGTGCTTTAGCTACCCCTAATAATTGTGTTGAAATTGAAAAATATGATTTAAAAGCTTTCGCTACTTCGTATAATTCCTTTTTCAGTGTTATACAGTACCCATGGATTATATACAATGTACGCAATAATACAAAATACGTGTATAACGAAGTGTTCACGAGGCGGAAGTAGACTAAGTGTTCGTATTTTATTGTTTTTCAAGATAAAATTGTTTTCAACGTTATTAATCATTTCAATTATCCTTTAAATTTCATCGATATCCGTCTTACATCTAAAAAGATCATTTGTAGTATTCACATTACGTCTCAAATTTTAGTTTAACTTTAAGACATGTGTCGATATGAGATGTTTGCTATTGGCTAATTAAGTCGTGCGCACGACATAAATATCACGTGCGCACGACTTAAAAAAATAGGAAAAAATATATTAAGTCGTGTGCACGACATTAAAAAATGAGAGAAAAAATATTAAGTCGTGCGCACTACATAATTTTTTAAGAAAAAAATATCAAGTCGTGCGCATGACATAAAAATGAGAGAGAAAAAATATTAAGTCGTGCTCATGACATAATTTTTTAGGAAAAAATATTAAGTCGTGCAAACGAGATAATATTTTTTTCCACATGTCCCTTCCATACTTCCGTACAATACTCATTTTCAACTGGAAATAAAAAAAAACCAAAAGCAAAATTGAAAATGCAAAAGGAAAAACTAATGAAAAAGCTTGACCAGTGTTAGGCTTTATACATCGCTGGTTTGATTAATTAGAAATGTCCAAATACTTCAGAATGCATAGGCGTCGGAAGCAAATTGAAAGTGGGGGGGCTAAACCAACTTAAAAAACACACACACACGCCAGAAACGTCTGGGGGCCCCAATTTTCAACACATATGTCTATCTTTGCAAAAAAAGTGGGGGGGGGCTAAGTCCCCCCTAGCCCCCCCCCGGTTCCGACGCCTATGTATATTACATCAGCGTCGGAAGCAAATTGAAAGTGGGGGGGGGGTGATAAACCAACTTAAAACACATACACACGCCAGAAACGTCTGGGGGCTAAGCCCCAATTTTCAACACCTAAAAAAGTGGGGGGGCTAAGCCCCCCCCCCCCCCCGGTTCCGACGCCTATGGAATGTATGTATAATCAGTATACACGCTTCAGTTAAGCAACATAGCAATTCATATATAAAGCAGATAAATTTATATGTTTTAGCAACGTAAGTTTGATTCATACAGCATGGTGATAAAAGTCTTTCCTTATTCCACCATTTTCTTCTTTGTTTTATATAAACCAACAATATTGAAATGTTCATAGAATCCACAAATTTAAATGGAAACTAAAATAAAACATTTCTATCTGTGGCAAATTAAATTCATATTTTTAATCTATTCTAAAATATAAAAACTATCCTGCATATTTTGAATAAACATTAATTTTATGAAAGACAAAATTAGTTTACATGAATACAGATGACTTAAATAACAAGTAAGGAAATTAAATTTTTTTCTCTATGGTTAAAACCTACCGTATTTAATGAACTATTATTCTGTAAAAATTTGTGAAATTTTGTTAAGATTTTATGATTTTATAAACATAAAAAAATTGTTGGTTAGACCTTGCTGTTTTAGTCTCGACTCATTGACCAACTTTTCCTAGCCTGGGGGCCTGGCCCAATCATACTTCGTCGATATTTGATTGGTGAATCAGGATCCAAGACTAGGCCTCTCCTCGCTCTTTCCATTTTATTTTTTGAATATAGCCCCAAAATAATTTAAAAATCGGTTAGATTTAGCCCTACCTTCCTACAGTATCTGTATAGGCTAGCTACACTGTAGCCCTCACAAATTGATGAACTAAAATATACTACACACGGGCGAAATGATGAAATGAAGATAAAGTAAACGGCAAATTAGCTCCAGAGAATTAAGAATACTCATTCTAAAGCAAATGTTATATTAATTTTAAATCAGAAATGTCGTACACCCCCATCTTTTTATCTTGGAATGTATACGCAGATGAACATTCACTGCGAGACTGTAATTTTCATTGACGCCATATTGGATTTGTAATAATAGGCTGGGCAGATGATTTTGAGGAATAACACTTGATATATATGTGATTGCCCTGACCAGGGATTATTAGATGCAGACATGAATTGGGGAATAGAATTATGGGTAAGTTGAAGAACAATATGGGTAGCATTGCACGTTCGTAACAGTTAACAGAGAATCATAGACAACAAATGGATATCAGTTTGATATTGGGTTGTAAAAAAATCAGGAAGCAATGGTTCTGAGCTGTTCAATAGACACGGCACTTTCACAGGTTAACAAGAGCGCTCAGAACTACCCCTGTGCGCCCCCGAAACCAATACAAATGTCAAAATATTCGTCTAATGATTTTTACAATGGAGCATTCCTTTTGTTTACAAATATTTGTTTAATAAATTAATTTGACTTTACATAAAGCACATGACAAAGACTGGCTTTCTGCCAGAGAATACATGTGAAATTAACTTTGTCTGCACAAGAAAGGTCTGCCTGAGACAGTTTATCTTGGTAATTAATGAAATTAGTATGGACTAACGCAATGCCTTGAAAGTTAGAGCAGTTCCTTGTTTTTCTACTGCGTGAAAAAGCATTCATAAAGAGTCTATTTGTTCTCACAACACCTGTCAGGCACAGTTTAATTGACCTATCGCCAAATGTCCGACACAGCACCTTTTCGCAAACTTTTCCATTATGATGTCACAATCAAATGGCCCGTCAAACACTTGTGTTATTATGATATCATAATCAAATGACGTCAAAAAACACATGGACAGCCATGTGTCAGACACTTGGTGATAGGTCAATTGTGACATCAAATATTTAGAACATAAGCACTTCCACGAAAGTTTCACCATAAAAAGTCTCAAAAAAGTTTAATTTGAATAGAGTAACTGGTAAAGCATCAGGTTGACCTGATCAGTGTAGTCCATTGTCAGCCATCTTGGCTGGATATTTCTTTTAGGCTGCTTACCATTCAGTGGAATAGGCCAGTCTACCAATGGTAACATGTCCGATCGCGGCCACAATGGCACCTGCTCTGAGTTGGGTTCCTTCCCATGATTCAATAGTATTAACGTTACAGACACTGCCAAATACTGAATTTACGACTTTGTTTTTCTGAAGAAACATTTTCAAATGTCGGCTCTGAAATGATCAGAAACAAAAAGTAACAAATTTCCAGGATACAAAATGAATATTTTTTTATGATGAAAATATATGGCAACTTGTCAGTCACATATTTATGTTGGACTTCTGTACCATTGGCAAAATGTGGTTAGTACTATAGCCTGTTCCTTGTCAATGGTAAGCTGCCTAAGGCTCTACAGAGTACAGCTTCTGACACTGTCCTATCACTTTTCTATAATATGAACTAACTTGTGTAAGGCAATGCCTTACAAGCAAGCAGAGCTCCTTGTTTTACAAATGTGGGGAAAAAGCATTCATTGGCAGTCTAGTCACTCTTACAAGGACAACGCCTGTGCAGCAAAATGATGTCGCAGTTTAATTATAACATTGAATATATAGAAGTTAGAATAGAAGCACTTCCGCAAAACCGTGACCACGAAGTCTCAAAAATGTTTGCTTTGCATAGAGTAACTGGTGAAGCGTCAGGTTGACATGGTCCATTGGCGGCCACCTTGCTGCAGAATTTTTTTTAGATTCTACAGTCATATACATGCAATATTTTTCAGAGATCATTCTAAGATTTGTTTCTGGGACAAATGACATTTTTCTGGGACAAATATCACAGAATTCTGGGACATTTTGTGGGACACTTATTAGTTGGTAAATAAATACAAAATTGACTTCAATTCTTTATTTAACATGTTGCAAGCTTTTTTGCAGTGACCATTACACTATGCGTTTTTAATATACAGGGTTTTCCCTGGGATTTTCAAATGAGGAGTCCATGGACTCCCACAACTACAAAATTAGGAATCCATTTGGTAATTTAGGAAGCCATTTGGAGTCAACTTCAATTCGACCAGAATTAAACTGAATGTCAAATGTGCACTTTTATTGATAATTTCAGACATCCCTATAGGGAAAATATCAAGAGTACATGTGGAGCATTTATTTTCTGATCATAACTTAATCATGTCGGGAGAGTGAGTAGTTTTTTTTCAGCACTCATGTGAAACAAAAACATCAGCACCATTTTTATATGTTACTGTAACACCATCGTAATTTCCAGGTTTGTTCTTTAACCCTCCAAGTTCCCTTAATTCAATATATAATTATTGTATACATACATGTACTATAGATTAAAGGGTTTATACAAAATTAAATAAAATATAGTTGTTTTAACTACATTTGAAATCAAATGGAAAATTTATATAAAAATCTATAAACTATAATACAATTACATGTTTTTAAAAATATAGATGCAAAACTGAAAAGTTACTAAATATATGTAGCCTACTACCGGTAATTGATGCCTCAAATTTATTTATTTGAAAATTATATCTATTTTATCCATTTCAAGTATTAAAGTACTTTATCATATGTAAAATTTACATAAACATTTGTGTAAATAAATCATTTTATATAACTATCATTAGTACTTTCATTATTATTTTTTAATTTCCATAATTCAAATGAAAGTGGGGTTTGGTATCCCTTCTTTAATTTATACTTCCGGAAGTACCCATAAAGTGATGAATGATGTTGATTTTACATGTAGATCTATATTAGAGGTAAAGATTTTCCTGTTTTATTATTAATAAAAAGATGAATTCAGTTTCTTCGTTTTCTTGTGGAATTGCTCTAGAACATAAGAAATGGACATAATAAAGAAGCAAACTGGTCGAAATAGGTAGCAAGTATTTAACGCGTCCACTAGGACGCAATAGATCTTATTTTAGGCGTCATTTAGGATTTTTACGGATAAATACGCAGAATATTTGCGTCAGGGAAAACCCTGAATATATACATATATTGTATGAATTTTGCAAGTTTATACATGTACATGTACCATTTGAATAATACTATTATAGTGTTGAATCTAGAGCAACATAGCATGGCGCCGCGCCATGCCCTTTTCCCCCAGTGCCATGCCCTTTTTTCCAGCGCCATGCCCTTTTTCATGATGTCAATCGCTAATTTAAAAAAAAAAACCCAAAAAAACCCAATTCATTAGCGAAATTGCTTGTGAAACCCCATCCATGTTGTTTACTCTTTAATCTGTTAATTGCCCCAATTACCCGTGTCAAGACTATGTATATTTCACGGCTGATCAGTTTAATCATCCGAGATAGGGCAGTCAAACGACTCGAAGGTAACTGGTAATATTGGCAAACTCGCTGAATTTCCGCTGTTTTCAAATGGCTAGAAAATTGAATGTATACATAAAATGTTTGTTGAATGTACAAGCAAATAAAATGATGTTTTATTTCAAAATATCACATAAGGAAGGTTTGTGCTGCTATGTGGTTGAATTCATCGTTTGAAGCAGACTCTAGTCTTGCGAGTGGGAAAAAGCTTGTGTCCATGGACACATTGATTTTACAACCGATTCATGCAAATTCCTTGTAGTTGCTGGTCGTACGACTAATATATCATGTACATATGTAGGAATTGTATAGACTTTTCAAAGCAATAATCGATGCGAAAATACTGTAAATGGGAATAAACTGCCAACTTCTGCCAAATCCAAAAGCATTTTGTTCTCGGACTTTATCGACTTCGTGTCACACGACTCCCGGAATTATCGGGACTTTTCCTTTCCTATGTGATACAGTGAGGAAAAATTAAAATATAAATCTAACAAATTTGTTGAATTTATCCAACATAATTTAAGCATGACAATCAATACCAAACTTTAGGAAATTATAATTTTTGTCACATATCAAAGTGTTTATTTAACTTGAGACTTTTACTAGCTTGTATTAACAATCAATAGATAATTTCACTACTATTTTTTTATTCCATATAATATATATGTTCTGGATTGGCAAAACAAAAACAAAAAAATGTAAAAATAAAATATCAGGCCAGGATTAGCTCTTGTGCCATCATTGAAAAAAATTGTTAAATAATTCTATTTCTAGAAAAACCTATCTTTTGTTTTATCCTAACAACATTTTTAAAGAAAAGTATTTAAAAAACTGTGGAGCCCCAAGAATATGCACATATTCTAGTGCAAACTGCCTTCAGAAACAACATGTATTTAAAGTGCCCTTTCAAACTGAAATTGTGTGCCCTTTCACACTGATTTTGTGTGCCCTTTTCAGATCCTAGATTCAACACTACTATTAATAGATAACAACTTTGATTATGATTTAAAAAAAAAGTTTCCATAATTTAAATACCAGTCTGGTCCGGTCCAGTTCCATTTCTTATACTAGGCTTACTTCCGGAAGTACATGTACGTCTGCCATTACATGTTTCATTATAAATAAAAAAAATTTTTTTGTTGAAATACATTACAAATAATCTGTAATAACTATTTGTATGATGGATAGATCAGTTGGTAAGATCGTCTTGCTAGTGTTAAAAAGGTCTTGTGTTCGATTCACAGTCTAGTCGCACATTTTTCCTTGCCTACTACAATATCATACACACTATACATGTATATTCAACAACATGATGATGTCTTGCATACAAACTGTATCCAACAGCATGTATGTATATCCTACAAACTGTATCCAACAACATGTATGTATATCCTACAAACTGTATCCAACATGTATATCCTACAAACTGTATCCAACATGTATATCCTACAAACTGTATCCAACAACATGTATGTATATTCTACAAACTGTATCCAACAACATGTATATCCTACAAACTGTATCCAACAACATGTATGTATATTCTACAAACTGTATCCAACAACATGTATATCCTACAAACTGTATCCAACAAATTGGATATCCCACAAACTGTATCCAACAACATATATATCCTACAAACTGTATCAAACAACATGTATATCCTACAAACTGTATCCAACAACATGTATATCCTACAAACTGTATCCAACAACATGTATATCATACAAATGTACAAAATGAGTCCAACAACATGTATATCCTACAAACTGTATCCAACAACATGTATATCATACAAATGTACAAAATGAGTCCAACAACATGTATCTGTACATTTACAGGTGTACACATGTACATTGTACATTTGTCTAAACATGGTAATACAATTACAATTTTATTATACATGCATATATCTGAAGCCAGTTTGTTTTACTAGTCTATTGTTACAAATGTACATTGTATGTCTATCTCAACTATTTTCAGAATAGCGATGCTGTCAGTTTTTAATAGTGGTATAATAAAATCCATATAACCTGGCGGGGTGGAGTCTTGTGAATCTTTTTTTTACCTGGGCGAGTTTAGATTTTAGGTAATAAAGCAGAACATTTAAAAGTACACTAACTAACTATAGCGTAATCATTCCTACTTGTCATCATACATAAGATAGTATCCAATGAGGAATAAAATGTTTTCCCCGTTTATCTTGTCATAACCGAAAAGTCAGTAGAATCATCCATATGATAATCAAAAGGTTACTCAGCCCCACCATCTTATGTGAATCGGACAAAAGAGAAATTCATTTACATGTATATTGATTCCGTTGCAGTGTATCCAGGGAAGAATTATATTTTTAAGATAATAAATTTCAAATTGTAGAAAGTAAACAGACCATGATTGTGTGTACATGTAAAGACATTTTGAAAGTGACCGAAGGCTTGTGGCATAAAGAAATGTACATATACACATTACATGTACTATAGAAATACATATACCAGTAGGATATGTGAAACTTGTCACATTTGACACATAACTGACTGATTCCCATCATGAAAAATAACAACCTCAAGTTTTTTTTATACACTTACATGTATCTGCAATGTATGGATGACTGAGTAAGAGGTTATGTACACAAAATACATGGTGTAGAAATCATGTGCAAGAGTCATTGACATTGAACATTTGGTTTAATTAATATAATTTAGTGGTATGCAATATACAAATGTACATGTATATATACATGTATGATCATTTAAATAATACATATAAAAGTATGTAAATGACCTGATATGTCACTGTATTTTTATCTATATTATATGTACATGCACATGCACTTAAACCATCTACCCCTAGAAATAATGGACTCTTTTGACCAGACCAATTCTTAATATGCCTTTAGGGGCATATGAGTTAATGAATAATATAATATAAATTGTCAATTAGCAGGGGTTTTATACCCTATCATAGGGGGCTGAAATACATGTAAGGCCCCATTCCCAATGCAAAAAGAATGCATTTTCCCAACCAATTTTCAGTCAAAATTTTCCAACTGAAATCAAATGACAATGAATTTGAAGAGATTCTTGTGTTTTCACATAGTTTTGTGTATTTCTAAATTTTCCTATTTCCTATTTCAATAAAATGTTGCTAAGATTTCCAATTCAGAAGGCCCAGGCCCAATTCCCAAAAGAGATGGGCAATCCCTAATTATTTTTGTCATACACTTTGAGTAGATGTGCAAAGCCCATGTACATTTGTAGTTTGGAGAACAATGAACATTCTTACAGTAATCCAAATCAATGTACATTGTATGATTGTAGAGGAAATACATTTGTATAGTGTCCGTAAGGTAAAAGATTTGTCTGGAGAAAAGACTCATACATTGTACAATATACTAGGAGAAAATAGAAAATAAATCCATTGGTCATGGCTTACCATTCATTAGTTTTCATGTACATTTCTAATGTTTCACATATACATGTATATGTTTTATTTAATTCCAATAGATGTACCAAAATGATTGAAATGATAAACTTATATACAATCTCAATGTAATTATTAAACATCATTAATGAGCTCTTAGTCCTTCTGTGCAATGAAATAAAGGAGCTACATGTACATGTAGTAAACATATGATCCCTTTCAACAGACAATGACAGCCAGCAGAGTAGGTCTGCTATTTTAACATGTAGGAATACCAGTGTAAATCATACATGTAGGCTATATTCTCCTAATCAAAATATAAAATTGCTGATTTCAATCACCACTGAACATTGATCATACCTTCTTGTTAGCTACATGTACTTTGCATAACTTGTCTCCTACTCAAAAAAAACCCTGTTGAAAGGACAAAGTCAATGAGTTTGCTTAGAAACAAAATTTTGTTTCTGAACAGAATGCAAATGTATGAGAATAGCATGTAGCAGCATTAAATGAGTCATACGTGTAAATACACAATTTCCTCATCAGAGAATATTGAATATTGGCTAATACATGTAAATGCTGTAGTTACATTTGTATGGGATGAGTATGTTTATGTGTGAATGATGCAATGAAAACTATAAAAATAGAACATTAATCTTTTATCCTTATTATAGTGATAAATTGAACATGGAATTCATTAGATTAAAACCGTTAATTCTGTCCAGGTTATTGTGCTTTGTTATAATTTTCTGGTGTTCTAATTTTTCTCTGAATACATGTACATATACACACTGTGACACATCTACATGTAGGGAAATTTTACAATTTTGCAGTATTTTGGCTCAAAATTGGGAATTTTTCTAATTTTTTTGTTTAATTTATTTTGCACTTTGCTATTTTGTTTCATCTTTTTCATCGCCAAGCTGTCATATTTGAACTTTTAAAAAAAGAAACCTATTGAAAATATTAGCACAAAAACGAAAAATAATGAAAAGATGTGATGTAACATTGTATGTTACTGATTGGGAATTTTTGTCAAAAAATTGAGCAAAAAAGATGATTTGTGATTGGGAATATACATGTACATTATGGTTATCATACTGATGATTCTACCTACTTATCTGTTATGGCAGTCTTCTTGGAAACGTTTTATTCCTCACTGGGTACTGATAAGTAAGAATGACTTCTCAGAGGCTGAAAATTTTCTTTCAGCTGCTTGCAATTGGGACCAGGGTCCGGCACCATAAAACTTGAGAATTTACTCAAGTCTGAGAATATTCTGAAATTGGCCTGCTCAGCCAATCAGATTTCAGGATTTGCCACACTTGAGTAAAATTTCTAGACTTAAGTAACTCTTAAATTTTATGGTGCTGGGCCCAGGACTTTTTTGTTATATTTTGCCTGGGTCCAGTTCTCTAACATGGGTCAAATTACAATAAATCCAAGTCAGATTTTTAATATAATTAATCAATACATGCATATAACAGTTATCAAAGGTGGGAACACAAAATTATATAAACCAAAAACTTCCACAAAATCATATTAGAAAATGATGATTGAATTTTTAAAGGAAAATTATAAAGGTTAGAAAGAAAGATATTAACAGAATAGACATTCAAACTTTTTAGGTCCTCTAACCCACACAGCAGGAAAACGACAGGATCTGAAAGTAATATATGTAGGTCCCGGACCTCTGACTTAAGGAATTTTCAGCCCCTGCTACTTTTGCCAGTGTAATTTTAATGGGGTGTCCGGGTAGCGCAGTGGATAGCGCACTCGCTTTTCACCAATGCGACCCGGGTTCGATCCTCGGATTGGGCAGGGAAGTATGTGAAATGGTTACCAACCCGGATACGCTCCTGTCCTTCGGACTGAGACAGTAAAAACCGAGGTCCCGTGTCACAGTGAGTGTCTGCACGTTAAAGAACCCTCACTGCTCAATGGCCATAGGTGTCGAGCATAGGCCAAAATTTGAAGCCCTTCACCGGCATTGGTGACGTCTCCATATGAGTGAAAGATTCTTGAGTGGGACGTTAAACAACAATAAACAATAAACAAACAAAGTAATTTTAATGTGGCTGTGCTTTATAATTACACTATAGTACTTAAATTTTAAAATTGTCCAGATCAAGATAGGGTTCACGAGACTTCCCTACTACATTGTACATGTAGGTTATACATGTATGACCTTTGCTATACCTCTCTTTACATCCTGCAAACATGCCTTTATCAGCACAATAATGCATTGATTCAATTAATGAAAATAAACATGCTATAACAGAAAGTCAAGTGTTTTGAATTTTAATGCTGCATGTTTGAATGGAAGACAGCCACAAGGTAGATGAGAGAACTTGTAAAAAGGGCATGGCTGGACTAAATTCGGACAGGGCACCCTGCTAAAACTCTAGCGGGTAAGCTGAATACATGTACATTTGAACATGTACAATAATTTTGATCCAATCATTGCTGCCATGTGTACATTATATATACTGAAATACCCACAGATAAACTGTCTGAACAGTCTTTGTGACATAACACTATGATTTGTATATTACATTATATACCACTGAGTAAGCAACATAATTGCTCAGAATTCTGGATTCTTAAAAAACCTATGTTAAACATTTATAAATGTAAATGTGCATACTTTACATACATGTATGCATTTTTTGTTTGGAATGGTTTCAGCATGTGCATGTTGTTTTATTGATAAGAAATACTTGGACACAACAAAATTACTGTCAGAACAAGATGTAATGATAAGTGTGTAGAAGTCAAAATATTTCAATTATTAAAAGCTGTAAGCTTTCATATTAACATCAAATGTAAGTTAAAAGTGACATAAATTGCTAAAGTTGTGTGAGTTTGGAACCTCAGTGGAACTGAGTCACTCTTACTGACTTAGTTTCAAGATGAAACACACGTGTTTGTGCATATTGGATTTGGTTCTACATGTATGATCTAGACTAAACTGGCAAATACAAATGTACCTGTAGGTACATGTACATGCATTTGTACTTATTTACATGTAAATGCATGTGGAAAGGTACATGTGCATGCATTATATATGATTGTCAGTTTCCCCTACTGTTACACAAAGTTTGTCACACTATAGACATTAGGAGAGAGGGAGATATAAATGTACTTGTTGCACAGTGTACATGTTGTTTGATTTACTGATAAATGTAGTGTATTTCATTGAGGTCTTGCTGCCATGTTGCTGAGGGAGAAAAATGATACACTCTTTGTACACTGCATGTCTTTGGATTTTCTTTAAATTTCCTGTGTGGTCAGTTTCATGTGTACATGTAGATTAAAATCTTCTCTAGGTATAAATATACATGTATGCTAACAAGTTTTTTAATGTACTGGCATACATGTACTTACATGTACAATTTTAAGTAATTAATACGAAAAAGGAAAAGTGAACAGCAATGAATACGTGTACATGGATCTGGACCTATGCCACCCTGTAAGCATGCAGGGTTTGCACAGACCTTTAAAAGTGCTTGAATATTATAAAGTTAGTCCATGAAAAGTGCTTAAAAATACCCTTGATAAGTCCTTGAATTTAATGAAAAATGCTTGATTACTTTCATCATAGTGCTTGGATTCTACTTCTTGCATGTTTATTTATCATCAAGGAAAGACTGAAAAAATAGCTTGGTCATATAGACACTTGACCTACATGTAGTATACATGTACATGTACATGTATTCCTTTATTGTTTAGGGGGAATCTAGGAAGTATTTTGAGGATTACCAATGAAATGTGAAAGAACCTTGCTGACAATGTTTTTTTTTTTAATTTTAGTTTGGCTTGTATGCAAAGCCTTGATCGTCAATGATAATAGTGAATATACCCATTGAAAGTGCTTGAAAAACACTCTGAAAAGTAATGGAAAAGTGTTTGAAAACTCTTTTTCCTTGTATGTAATCTACATGTACATATGTATAAGGCCTTTTTGGCATCTTATTCCCCATGATATCTTTCAGAAGATAAACAATTTCACTATAATGTCTATGGTATGTTTTCAATTGTCATTTGGGTTTTGTCAGAACTAAAAAAGGAAAATATGAAAGGTACCAGTACTTGTACATTGTACATGCACATTGTAGGTTCTTCATTTGATCTACTTTTTCCCAGTCTTGTATACATTGTCCCAGTTACACAGGACTTACTACATGGACATTAAGTTTGTGTGCAGATTTTGCTAAATGTGTAAACAAAACTTTGAAATTTTATAATTTAACTGAAATACAGTACATGTATACATTTCCTATTGATAACGTACATTGTACATGTATATTGTATACACCTGATGCATTGTAGTTTGTACAAATGTTTAAATCTGAAACAGATAAAAATCATGTCAAGGTGACCTACATTTACTGGTAAATGACTACTAGTTGTTTACTTTTAATTATCTAGGTCAGTTTTTGTAGGAATATTATAAGTTATGTTATGAAATGATATGCCAACAATGTGAATAAATTATCTGTTTAATGTAGATAATTAGTATAGTTGGGATTTCATTATACATTGTACATGTAAATACACTACTCATTTTGTTAAGTCCTGATTTCTTTAAACATAAAGGTTTTGAATTTAGGTCATGACCATGTGTTTACTACAGTCATACAGGTACACATACAATGTTCATTGTAGGAAAATACATGTACAACTACAATGTTTATACCTCCTTCAAATTCATCAACAAAGAGCATTACAAAAAAATGCATCAAAGATGCATGGGGTTTGTCTTTATTTTTATAGATACAGTCATGGGACATAAGTATTCACCATTTATGTTATTTTCTTCTTTGTTCTATATAAAACCAACAATTTTTAAATGCTGGTAAAATCCACAAATCATACCAGAATTTAACAAATTTGTACAAATTTATTGTACATGTAGGATGATTTCACATTTCTAAAAATATATCCATTTTTAATTTTATATTATCATGTTTATTTACAGAAATGACAATATTTTTCTCCTGGAATAATTTTGTAAATTACATAATTATTCTTTCAGTCTAATGAAATATGTCAAAATTTACCTAAAATAGTATTATCCTCCACAGAATCATTATTTTCTCAAAATAAACAAAGAGTATATCTAAATTTCAAAAAAGATTAAAAATATGAATTCAATTTCCTTCTTGTAAAAATAAAATATTTGAAATATTTCTTAAGTTAGTGGATTCTGTGGGCATTTTAAAATTGCTGGTTTTATATAAAACAAAGAAGAAAATAACATAAGTGGTGAATATTTATGTCCCATGACTGTACATGTACATGTACAATGTACAAATGTACCAGTATTGGCATGCATGTAGATCCATACATTGTAGGTTTACATCTACATTTGTGATACATTTCATCTGTAATTAAGTAAATGATGTCACCAAATGAATGTAGATTTTATCTACAAATAATTTTTTTCAAGCAACAACTGAACAAGAAACAAAATCCTTTCCTACAAATATATGGGTGCAAAGTTACTTCCAGGACCAGTTGTATATGCATTATGGCAGTACAAATGTATCTTCTGAGTTCTGTTATTGCCAAATTTGATAACCTTTGGCCTCTACAAATTTATCGTGAGTACATATTGATTTGATTTATATATACTAGTAACTAAATATTAGTTTTAGAAAACTAATTAACAAGGGCAGAACACCCCGTTTACTTCACCTAGACTTGTGGTTACTTTATATGTATGATATCTTGCTTGTTATCAGTGTAACATCAGCCATGTGATGTCTGGAACTAAAGTTGGTGTTGTACATCTGTTGAGAATTTCTCTCTAAATGTTGAATGATTCATAATTTCATTGGTTACTCATCAGAACCTGGGCAACACTGTACAGGTGATATTCATTTCTTTTATGAATTTGAATTAATACCAGCTGATGAAAACATTTTCAGTTTTCAGAAGAATTTTATCAGTTGACAAAGCACCAGTTCTCCTCAGTGCAAAGCATTGTTACTAGAAGTCAGGGGACCCCCTTAGGTTGTGAGTTAAGTTTTTCTAGCCACAGGGTTATCAGATATAGCCACTTAGTAGTAATGTGCATTTAGAGACATCCTGATGTCTGGCTTTTTAAAATATTTTCTGAAAAGTACTAGGGTAAGTTCTCATTCATCTGTGTCAATGTGTACAGTATCTGTGTGATTTTGTTTACAATGTATTTCAAGAGCAAACAGTTAAAGAACACAATTACAAATGATGGGGAGATTTGAAAACAAGAGAATTTATTACATGTACCTGTAAATGGAAAGTTTTGTGAATAAGAAAATAAAGCATGTGATTGACACACATAGGCCTATTTCTCTGTGTATTCCAGAATGTGACACACATTAGTAGGTCACATATCAGTACCCGCAGTACTTTAATTGTTATATGATGGAGGAAAAAGTCTGTTACAATGTACCCTTAGTAAAACCATCAGTTTTCTGCAGCAAGTAAACTGGTACAGTACAGATCTGATAAAATGGACAAACATGGACCTCTGGAAATGAAGAGGTGGGATCAGGTGCCACGGAGGAGTAAGCATCCCCTGTCTACCGGTCACACCCGCCGTGAGTCCACAGGCTATTTTCCACAAAGAGTCAGCTTAAGATTAAGCTCAAACTGAGGGTGGCTAGCTACTGGCTAGTACATGTAGCATGTTCTTACACAAACATTATGTAGTTTATAATCTGTCACAATATAAAATACATGTATTATGATTTATATACATGTACAAAATGTATTTATATATATGATAATATTTCTTTAACACTACACTAAACATTGACCTACACAGATGTATATATAATGATGGAATTGGATGCATCGTTCAAATCTTTTGTCATCTACTTTTAGTTTTACATTTTCAGAAAACCTATATCTGACCATCATTAAGTTTGACTGATATTTTTCTTTTTTACAATCATCAGGTTATCTAAGTATTATCATTCTCTATACTGATTGTGTGATGGTTTATCCAATACATATTGTTTGCTATCACCCAATGAGGAAATATTTAATCATATAAATTGTATATGTATAATATATATTTAAGTACCAATATTTGACCTAATTTGTATCTGAATGATCAAGTGTTCATTTTTTAATCAGGGCTGTGATAATAATTTTTAGCTTGCGTCAACAAAGTTGAGGAGAGCTTATATATAAGTATGTGTGCTATTGCCCATATTTCCAGTTAAGAATATTGATTGGGGTCCTAGCCCATGCTACATGTACATGTATGCCTCAGGTACTGGATTGACAGAAATTTAGGTCATTATAGTCCAGTAGGACCTAGATAGTGAAGAAAATATTTATCTGAGGATATTCTTGTCTGCCCAGCCAATCAGATTTCAAGATTTGATGAAGTTGAGTAAAATCTCTGAGACCTCCTGAGATTACATGTTCTGAGACATGAGTTCTATTCAACTTCTGTTTAAAAGTATAAGCCCAGATGTTTTGAGAACCCAGAATTTAGTAATCAGCATCTTTCTTACAAGAGTACTGGTACATACATGTATGTTAGCATTAGCACATGTATATTGCCTTAGAGTTAGACCTGGTTGTTTTATCACAGCAGTCTGACCTCATTAGTAACACCAATGAGGACATGACATTTATATAGATAGTACCTATTGTTTAGATCACTGACTGACAAAGTATGTAACACATTATTGATATCAAGTACAAGCTCCCGCTGTATGCTTTCTTGTGATTTGTGTTTATTATAAAAGAATCAGTGGTGCATAATGTTTACTGATGGAGATAATGTAAGATACAATGTAAATACATGTATCATATCTTGTTCTGTCTCTCTGCAAAGATGTATATATACATGTTTACATGTGTTTAAAATGTACATCTACTAACAGTTGAATGTGTACAAATACAATGTACAAAAATAATGATACATACATGTACTGTTCTGGGGTTAACCATTAAAATGTAAAAAAAAAAAAGAGATATATTAATTAATACAGTGGAACCTATCTTGAGAAACCACTGTTGTAAAAGACTGCTCGTCTTCTGAGTTCTGAGACCACATTCTGAAAGCCAGTCAGTTGAATAGTCCTTTGAATAATTTTTTTTTTGAGAGACCACCTCTCTTGGGAGACCACATTTCTTCAGTGGCAGAAGGGGTGGTCTCAAGACAAGTTCCATTGTATTAGATACACATGTATGTATCTTAACATGCATGTTTTTACTTTACATAATGTAATATAATACTGCTGATAAAGTCATGAAATTGAAAGTAGGTGAATTGTTAAAATTATTTCTGTTTTTGTCCAGTAAAAGTTCAATTTTATCATCAAGCCACTTTCCATGTACAGGACTAACTTGGCTGAATTGACATGTTTGACGTAGTTCAAAGGTTAAGGTCAAAGCTGTAACATCTAGCGCTCACCTTCAACTCAGAAAACTTTGAAACAACAAATTATATTAGTCAACCAAGATTTTTTTCCATCCAGTTGAAATTTTAATTACTGGTAGTCATCTCAATGAATATTAATACAAGATAAATTTGGTGTTTTTATGCATCTTGGTTCTGCTGTCACCAATTAAGCATACACATACTTATGCTGTGTCAGCAAAAAATTAACCAATACAATGTACATGTATGTATATGTTTTTAGCCAATCTTTTACAAAATAGTCATTGGCTGAATTGCATTTTGGTTAATAGCAACGTGAGTCCTGTGTGATCTAACAGAAACTTTTTTTGTTATCTATGCCCCATATTTGATCTGATTGGTAGTATAAATTCCAGATTCCAGTACTTTTCATAAACCACATGTACATGTACTGCCAGAAATCAAAATTATGTGTGTGTATGTAAAAACTGTTTCATGTAAATGTATACAAAATGAAAAAATAAAAATGCTACATGTGGCAGTGCTAAAAATCTTAACAGTGCTAAATGATAATCTGAAAATTGCTATCAGTGGTTCCCTGGGGGTGAAACAATGAGAGTTTAATTCAACGGTTTGTCTAAATGATTTTGGTATTTATAAAGTCTGAGGCACATGTTAAATATTTTTGTGTGCTGTGGATGTACATGCATTCCTCAGATATAAAAATAAATAACACTAATGCATTGATCATGGCGTAATCTTATACTGTTAAGGTTTATCTAATTGGACTTCAAGTAAAAGAAGAATACATGTAGATCATTGATTATTTGTGTGTTACTGGCATAATCAAAGTTCTTTTTTTTCTGTCTGGAATCCCGACACCTGATATAACCAGTCTTTAGTGCTTTCATCAAGTTGTGGTTAATATTTAATGCATGTGTGCATCTTGCCATAATGTAAAAATTTAAGGTACACATTGTTGCAGATGATGAGGAAGGTGGTAAACTGAAAAAATCTGTGCCTGTCTCTTGTGGGTGTGGTGAGATATTAAAACTTCAAGATATTAAGTTGGAGAATATTCTTAACTTACATTTACAAATATAGGTTTCTTGACTTGAAAATCAAATTTTGGAACTAAATCAGTAAATGAAGCTAAAATCTACTGACTGGAGTAAAACTTATATTTTTAAAGTTCTTTTGCTGTATGTACATGTAGGCTTGTGTTCATCATGACTAACATGTTGTCAGTTTCAGATTTGGAGTTAAACCATTTTGATGCTTGCATATTCAGCACTTTTAAACAAATATATGTACTTACATGTACCATATACATATTGTATACATGTAGATTTAGATGCATATTATTACATGTATACAATGTACATGTACACAATGTGAACACATTGGTTTACATCGTCAAAGTTATTCATTGTTAAAGCGATATGAGCTGTTGTAGGTGAAAAACTTTACATGCCAATTTTATGTGATAATCTCATATATATTCCAAAGAGACCATCTGCTGGTTAGAATAACAAATGCATGTGTAAAATTGCAACAATCTTGCCAAACGTAACCCGTAATATCAGTTATTTTTTGTCCACCATACTTTAAGTATTGCAAATTAACTTTCGGTTATTTTTTATGAAGATTACCAAGTGACCAATAAACAAGTGCTATTTGCAGTTAATATACATACTATTATTATTACTCTTTGCGTTTATTTTTGTACATCATCATTTCATACCTAAATCATCATTTAAAACATACGTTTCTTAAATTGTCCACATTCCGGTTATATCGGGTGATCTCGACCCATTTTTAACTCATCCCATTGCATTCTCGGCTTTTTCATTCTTGACATGTATGATCATGAACTGCCAAACTTCTCCGGACATCGCAGCACGATTGTAAAACATGAGGTACGCATACTTTTCACAGTTATATTGTTTTGATTTTGTCAACGTCAGCATTCAGTGTAACATTAAAGATTGGAAAATTTTCTTTTAATGACCTGATATATTTATTCATATATTCATCCGATTTCTTCAGGTATTTAAAATTGCATTGAAAAGCATATATTTTACATAACACATGGACTTTCCAATAAAAATCACGTATTTGTCTATGAAGTGATATAATTATGTATAATTAAGGAAATATCCAACATAATTATGATGTCTGTAGAGTACCTCTAAATTGATACTTCCTGCAAATTAACATACAAACACATACATGTGCATGGTACACATGTATATTCATGTACAGTGGTGGGACATACCTGAAAGTGAGTTCCTAAAGTTTATTTTCACTACATGTACATATATTATTAGTAAATTCATGTTGTTTTTCAGTAACTCCTCTAGAATTCATCGTTTATCCTATTTTAACAAAACTTGATTCACATGAAGTTGAGGTTCCGGTTCTCATATGCTAGAAATTTCATTGCAATCTATTTATTATTTCAGGAGAAATACATTATTCTTTATGAGAGCAAAATTTTAGGGACATCATTTTGATGTTTGAATGAATTTATGATGTAATTCATAAATAACAAAATAAAACCATTGACACCTCAGTAATTTATAGATGTAAACTAATGAAAATATTATCAAAATTAGGCCCAGATCATAAATCATACAAATATTATACATTTATGATTTATTCTTAGAAAATATAAAACATATATCAAAGCATGAAAATAAATGGAAATCTTCATTAAACTTAAACAACAATTTTATATTTAAACCATACTACAAACTTCTACATCAGTGTACAAAAGATCCTAAACTAAAATGGTTTCAGTATAGAATATTGTATAGAATTCTTGTACAAATAAGAATCTTTTTGATTGCAAGATAAAAACAAACGGAGTTTGTAGTCTATGCCAAACCAATACAGAAACAATAGAACATTTATTTGTCCAATGTTATCACGCTCAACAGATATGGACACAATTAAAACAATGGATTGAAACATGTTATACAGATTTACATTTTTCATTAGAAAAATATTCTATTTGGAATTCCTGGTAAAAATAATAATGCAATTAATGTGATTTTACTACTTGTAAAATACATATATTTTTACAAAGTCTAGACAAAATTCACACCTGAACCTCAATTTTTACAGCATAATATTTTGTCTTATTATATTGCAGAAAAGAATTCATATGCAGTGAATATGAAACAAAACGAATTCACCATCAAATGGAATAATGTAAAAAACATTATAACTAATATACATTAGAATTCCTATATATATGTATCATAATATGACCTGGATGAAAGTTGTGTGTATGTGTGAATATACCTGTCTCTTGTATCTTATATGTTGTATTTTGTTTACATACTATAAAATAAAAAAAAAAAAAAAAAAAAAAAAAAAAAAAAAAAAAAAAAAAAATTAGGCCCAGATTTCCAGAGTTAAAGTGAAATTTTTCATTTATTATGGATGTTTACTAAATTCAGAGGACAAAATCAAACAAATGCAGAATTACATAGAATATACATGTATGTAGTGAAATGCATTTTTGTTCCACTACTGTATAGTCATATGTGATTCATAATTTATCAAAATGTTAGCTTGATGTTCATACAAGAGTCGTTCATTTACATAATAACACATGTACATAATAACACATGTACATTATTGTAATCTTATTAGGAAAAGATGAAGTGCATGTAATATTTAAAAATTTAGATCTGGAATGTTTCCTGTAGATTGAGGGACATGCACATATTTTTAAGTGCCGTGAGGGTTCAAGGTCTTTATATGCCAATGTAGTAATGGATTCCCAGTCTTGTTAGTGCAGTAAGGGCTTTGTATGTCTTAACTCATCAACCCCTGAAAAACAATGGACCCTACTGTAAATCAATGACTTAGACCAGTCCAAATGTGTCTTTAGGGGTGAATAAATTAATCTTGTCATCTGCCAGAGTCACAAACCCAATCGACTGAAATTGATGAAAAAATTTCAACTGGTTTTTTAATGTTAAAGTAACAATTATATTTACGATAGATGACAGAGGTACATTGTACATGTAACTTTTGTGTAGTACAAGGTGTACATCAATACATTGCACGTGTAGTCAGACAAGGCTTTATGAATTTTGGAAAAAGTCTTCCTGTTAGAGGACAGTTACATTTTACATTTACATGCATTTGAAAAACATCCTTTTATATCATTTTGGTTCAAAACTAAGAAATTGTGTCAGTTACATCCAATTAGTTTTGATACATGCAACTACCAGTATGAAGAGTTGTTATGAGCTACATACAAATGTAGCAGTATTATGGAAATTATTATAGAAAAAGGATTAACAGATCTTGTGGGAACAGGTACATGTACATAACTACATGTATCTAGGCTAACTGACCCATGTGTACAGTGAAATTGGAGAGCTGATCTGACAAGGACCAAAGGAGATTCTAACAATAACATAAAAAACATTGATCATTTCCAGAATGCCTCAACATGTACAATGTACATTTTTGCATTTATTCAGTTTTGGCCATTTGCTTGGTGTATGGTTAGATCTTAATCTTGCCAGTGCAGTAACAGAGAACTGATCAATCATCGTGTTGGTTTAGTAAGGGGTCCATAGTTATATTATATTGTCATTCAGTTACTAGTGGACAGTCCATTTGGTGAATAACCAGTACTGTTTCTCTTGGCAGGTTACATGTAGTTGATACATTTGTGAAATGGTATTGCATATAGTAAGGAGGACGGCTTTACTAGAATTTATCTGTTTATTAAGTTTTCGTTCTGAAGAACTTAAGTATAATGATTTTATCTAACAAGTGCATGTACATACATGTACATGCATGTAACATGAAGCAAGAATTAAGTTTTTCAGAGTATGCTGAATTCACAGTTTGTTTTCAAGCCTATAACATCAGCCAATATATGTCCAGGAAATATACATGTACATGTATGTTACATGTACCTCTATATTTTAAATGCTATACTGTTATTTTTCTTGCACATTTTCCGAATGGACCAGGTGTTGGTTTCCTGTTTGTTTTATTGATGTTTTTTTTCGCTGCATTCAACAATTTTTCAGTTATGATTGTGGCCCCCATTTTTAAATGTGGAGGAGAGGACCAAGTTATAATGTACCCAGGGAAGAGGCCACCTGCCTTCTGCAAGTAAACTGGCAAACTTTCTCACATAATCAGCTTAGTTCCAGCAGAGCTTGAACTTGTACTGACAAGAGCCAAGAGGTGATCATGAGAGACTTCATGGTTTGAAGTGGGATGCTCTAACCACTTGGCCACGTAGGCCCCTGTACAATGCACATGTATGTGTCAGTATATATACATGTAACAATGTATGTACGTGAACATGTGACACAACAGGAAAAGGGCTTCGTTATTGTCTGTCTGGTTAATCCTACATGTACATGTAATTGAAAAAAGTGATGCATTGTGCATCACTGTGAGTCTGTGTCCACCTACATGTACATGTACAAATATAAAAGAGTTCATGACCTCTGCAAATGGTCACTCTGTGTTTATGTATGTTATATTGATCATATGATCAACTTATGGTCATTCACATTGTTCATGCTTCACTGGTCACCACAATGGTCAAACAAACCTGTCAACATAAAATAAGTGAAAGACTGTGGTCATATGAGTGTGTAATTATATGAAGATGGTATCTAAATGAAGCCTTAACAAAAATATCACTCACAGTAACCATTGAAATTGATCTGCTAATATAAACATGTGATGTTTATATTCATCCTTGATTGAATTAGAAATGACAACAAAGTTAAGGTGGAACCCCACCTATATACAGATACTTAGTCATCATTTAGGTCTGTATCACATGTGTAGTACACATACATGTAGTAGCACATGTATACATGTACATATGTACTGTACTGAGTACAGATCATGTGACCTCTAAATAAAGATAACCAGTTAGGGGTATGACATTCTGTTTGAAGTTACACATGTATGTATAAGCATCAATTTCGGGATATGTTTTTTGCATAAGGAAAAATTAGATTGAGAAAAAAATTACATGATGCATATACTGGTACATACATGTATGTACATTATTGTATTGGGGTTGGGGCCTTTGAACAGCCCTAATAAAAGAGAATCAGGGGACTCATTGCCATCTTTGTAACCATTACCATTGTTAGAAGATCAAAAGTTTTCAGAAAATGTATCATTTATCTTATGTGCATGTATATGTACATACAACATGTAGGTCATTGACACACTTGTACTGTATGTAAGATTGGTCTAAATGTGGTTTTAGGACTGTTTGGTATTGATTAGTTTACATTCTTGTTAAAGTGGTGCACTAATTCTGTATAATTACCAAGGTTACATTGTAATACAACATACCAGACATAACAACTTCTGAACCAATACTTGCAATCATGTACTGGGTATATATTTCATATTGTGCATCAGAGTGTTAGGAATTTGTTGCTTTGTGTATCGGAGATATTTGATTTCTATAAATCAATAAATACATGTAGATGACCATGCCTATTGAACTTTCTATGAATGAAACAATTACAACACTGCTAACTACACTAAGAGACCTTCTGTATTGAAACAATATATAGTTTTCCCATGTTGTTGTTATGTACATACAATGTAGTACATGTACACGCAAATTTACCACATCCTGTTGTTTAGTGATGGAGGGATTTACATCATAACATGTACCCATCCACCCTAGAAAAAAAATGAACTCTATGGCCGCCATAGTCTAACTGTCTCTCCAGGGGTGGGTGAGTTTGAATCTACATATAGATAGATCAGACTTAAAACTCTTCCATTAGAACACTGAGCTGTCAAACTTAGAATATTCTTAACATTGCCTCCTTAGCTAATCATAAATGTATTTCAGGATTAGTTCATACTTTAATTTAATTACAGTAAAACCTGCTTTAATGACCACCTATGTATAAAGACTTCTGGTCACAAAGACTGTTTTTTTGCTGTCCCCAATATTACAATTTGTGTACAAATCAACCTCTACATAAAGACTCCCTCCCTATAAAGGTTTTGTTTTGTCCCTAAAGGGGTCTTTATACATATGTATACAGGTATCACTGTAGTAGTAAAATTCAAGTTTTATGACAGTGAACTTACATTGTACCTTGTACGATAGGCATTTCTTTACAAAGGGACATAATTCATGTTAATGTAAAAATCCGAAGACATTAAGATAAGTGTTTTATGATAAAAACATGAAAAAACAAAAAGTAAAACTTGTGCAGCATTGACACAGGTCCACAGCAAAGTTCATGACCTTAATGTTCTTGGTTTACATTTGTAGGGTGTATATCTAAGGCAGGATATCCAAAAACAACAATACAAAAACAGTCTCACTTTATCATTAGATACATCTCAATTAGTCTGTATGGATTCAGTTTTGAAGCTTTTATTTATATTTCCACTTACCAAATGGCTTTATCAATCTATTTTATCTGATCCAGAGTAAGTCAAGAGCAACAATAGTCGGACTTAAATGGAAGTTAAATTTATGTACATGTACGTTGTACTTAGACCATAATACATGTACATGTGCATTTGTACATGTACAAATCTAGAGCATTGCGACAAAAGTAAGGAACCCTTTTTGCTCTACATGTTAATCTTTCATATAAAACCACATATAAAAAAAAACATTCATGGAGAGTCATTTCTATAGCAATTTTGACCAAAATAATGCCATAGAACTCAAAATGTCTATCACTTTCATTGTGTATATATTTTGCTCATAATATGAAGAAATGTTCTAAATGCTAAAACTTCATACCTGCCAGGGCCTCCGTGGCTGAGTGGTTAGAGCATTGCGTTTTAAATCACAAGGCCTCTCACCTCTGGTTCGAATCCCGCTAGGGTCATTTTGAATTAAGTGGGAAAGTTTGCCAGTTTTCTTCGGGGACCTGACGGGTACTTTGGAATTGGAGGTTATGGGCCAAAATTCTGGGTCTAACCCGCAGAAATCTGGTCACTTGGCAGGTATGAAACTTTCACTTTTCAAGATTTAACAATTTTAACAGAAAATCAAACCCTACATAATGTACATGTACATGTATGTCACACTTCCTGATTGACACGTACATGTACAGGGTAAAACAGGAGACATTAAATTTCATATTCTACCAAATTTACACTGTATCAGTTCTATAATATAAAACAGTGGAAATTTAGAATATAAGTTATAACTAACACAGAAACTTCTAAACATTGATGCTGCAGTGTAAGTATTGGTAGTGAAAACTATTGAAATTGAATAGAAAAGGATATACATGTACATGTAGCAATAGTCTTTTGAAACATCTAAAGAGATAAAAAAAAAATTTCCTTAAAACTTGGTCACCCTGCTTATTGTACATGTAAGTCATATACATGTACCGGTACATGTATATACGTATATAGTTTCAGATTAATATCCATCTAAAGGACAAGGCTGTTGGTGTACAATGTATATACATGTACATGTACTATATCAGGAAGGAACATTTTTGTAAACCTCACTATGTACAATATACTCAGGTATCCTTTAGTTAATACATGTAATGGACAATGTACATTTGTATATATAAATTACATATACCTGTACGTGTATATAGAATACATTTGTACAAAGAATAAGACCAGATAATAGCTTTATTTGTAAATGGTTTATTGGTGTTGACATTTATATACAATGTAGGTCATAGTTTTAGGTATATATACTCTCAGAAATTAGGAAAAAGTCATGCTTGATTTATGGTAGAAGTCTTGGAATGTCAATATTAGCTTTGCTTTCCCTGTGTTTAACCTCAGAGAATAAACAATAGATAAGAAATTAATAAATGTGGGTAATACATACAATGTATATTTATATTAATATATAAATGTATATATAATGTTAAAACTATATAAGCAATAGATCAAATGTATGTACATGTATATACATGTATATATATATATATATATATATATATATATATATATATATATATATATATATATATATATATATATATATATATATATATATATATATATATAAACTTTAAAAACTATAAACAATACAAATAGATAAACAATTCATAAATACATGTACATATAACCATGTACATGTATAGGAAAAAAAAGATTGATGACCTTATAAAGGTTTATAATTTAGATTTATAATTTATCTCAAAAAAGTGATTGTACTAAAATGTATATATATACATGTAAGTATTGCAGACATGAAAATTTGAATCATAATTATATCACAATCCTACCTTGCTTGGTGTATTTACATGTGTACATGTATGTTATATGTACATGTATTTAGATACATGTACATGTATATACAATGTACATAAATTCATTGTATATGTACATCTTACATGTATAGTGGAAATAAATACCGGTGTTTGTATATAAAAAAAAATACCGGTGTTTGTATATAAAAAAAAATACCGGTGTTTGTATATATAAAAAAATACCCGTGTTTGTATATAAAAAAAAAATACCCGTGTTTGTATATTAAAAAAATCAGTATTCAAAAATCAGTTTCTTAACTTTCTTGTTTCTTTCATTCCTGTTAAAATGAAATTTTGATCAAACTACATGTACTTGACGATCTGTGAAAGAGTACATTGTAATTAAGGATAAATTCTCTCGTACCCAGCTTTTAATATACCGGTACTGGTACTAGACATACATTTGTAGTACAGATTATTTAATTATCCCTCGCTCGGTATGTGTTTCCTTTATGAAATTATAGATAAATTTATTTACTATTTTTAACAAAATTGTCTGAAAAAGAATTATTTAAAGGTTAATAGTTTCAAGAACTAATTGAAAATGGGCGTGAACAGTTTCCTGTGCTATTAAAAAAAGTATTTTCTCATTGGAAAATTTACGTAAATGATTTTTCTGGAGTTGATTTTTAAAAAATATTGGATTAGAACTGGTTATGAATTCTGTATAATGAAACACTTACATTGTACATGTATTTTACTGGCTGTGAAGACAATAGATTCATGTCGGGGAATACACAATGTACTTGGTGTCTCAGGGAGACTGTCATAGCCCGTAAAAAAGTGAATAATATTTGAATGGTAATTTTATATTAATAGAATACCTGCCAATTCAAATTCGTCTGTGAATTTCAATATTTGAACTTTTAATTTGTTTCACCCTCCATTGTATTTTCTGACATATATGTACATGTATATATGTGTAGGTATACAAGCCCAGAAATGCTGCGTGATTGAATCCTGTCCATTACAGATTTCCGTCAGTACATGTAGTTCTAGTGTCAAGTCCTGTACATTGTTAATCATGAGGACAATGTTTTGACGGTGCTCTGTCGGAGAGGAAATGTGTGATACTTGCAATTGGACTTACATGTAATCTTGTGTCCATTATATCAATAGTTCACTTCCTCTTCCCTATATATACTGTTGGACTAGGCTATGCCATTGATGTCAAGTAGAATCCATTGTTTGTCAGGTGTATAAGCCATAGTAAGATTGTTTTCTACATGTATGTATTTCACATGTTTAAGCCTGTTCTTAAATAACATGTATTTCACATGTACGAACAAATTGTGGACAGTATTTAATGTACATGTAATACATGTACATGTACATGTATCATGGACATGTACAAGTATCACATGAGGTCGCTCAGTCAGTGTTTGTCTGGCAAGTAGGAGGTTTAGGTTTCAATTCCTGGTGACGAGTTACACCCAATACATCTTTAAAAAGTACAGTGGAACCTGTCTTGAAAGACCATGCTTTCTGAATCAGAAATGTTGTCTTACAAGACAGGTGGTTTCACAAAAGAGGTTTTATTCAATGGATTATTCAACCATGTGGTTTTGAGAATCAGTACTTGGTCTACTAAGACAGGTGGTCTATTACGACAGTACTTAGTGGTCTCTCAAGACAGGTTTCACAGTACTGTTCCTTATAGTTAATTACTTGGCATAAGAGGTGAAAGTTACAGATTTGGGATTAAACCTTTTACTGTTACAGTAAAACCTGCTATAGCGGCCACCTATATAAGGATTACCTGTTTATAAAGGCCAGTTTTTTCAAGTGCCTTGCAAATTGACTGCATACATCAACTAAATTGAACCTGGGTATAAGGGTCATCTGCACATAAAGGTCAATATTTTCTGGTCCCTTGGGTGGCCCCTATATACAGGTTTTGCTGTATACTGTGGTCCTGTGTCATCATACGTAAAAGAACCCTTACTGCATTGAAATCAGTCTATAGCTCACTGTCACTTGTCAAAATTTGTAGCACTTTACCTTAAGCCTCAGACATGTCCATAAAATGAAGATATCTTGGTGGGGCATGAAATATCAATAATGAAACCTGCAAGTACATGTACATTGTCCTGGTTGGTTGTTTAGCAGAGAAATATCACACAAATAGTTATTCAGTTTATTATAGTACACGTATAATGCATGCGTGGTAATTTTATGTGTGTGTTAAATTGTACATGTAGCTTGATTTTGGCAACTATGTATCATACTTGCCACGATACTGTATGTATATATTGAATATGATGGGGCAAATTTTGTTTTTGCTTCATAAGTCATGTTTCTTATTACTTGAAGGATCATAGTTCAGAAAGTGTATTTTGTGTTACAGACATTATCAATATTTTATTTATCTACATCATTAATCACAAAGTCAGATTCTTTGGTACATGTATTGATGATGTAAACTTTAACTGGTTCTTGTAGTGCAACATCCTTATCTTCCTGGATCTGAATTCACTACCAAAATCAGTTAACAGTTTCTATCATACACATTCCAACATCATTGCCAAATATCACCTAAATCTGTCAACATATTTGATAAAACATAGTGGAATTCAAAGATCTTTAAAGAATTAAATACTTGTTTAATCTTTAACTTTTTGGTTTCATCTGAAATCCTTTTAACCCCTTGCTTTTTATCATTTAATAGAATACACCAAGAATAGACAAAAAACTGTAATTTTGTCCAATGTCTTTTAATTGACTTTGAGAGGTGAGAGCTTCTCTATGTTTTTTCCTACCTTTACCTTATAGCTTTTAGCAACTGATCTGTTGTTAATTGTTGCTAAAGTGCACAGGTAAATCACTGATATGTAATACTTGCTTGAGTTATAAATGACACTGACATAGATATTTGATTATTATTACGTACATTTGTATATAAAAATATACCTGCAGGCCAAATTTTGGTTTTGGTGTGACAGATTCAGATGCAGTAATCACTTACCTTGTCAATTAATATCTTGTTTTAGGGAGCCGGTGGTTGCTCATTATGACACTAATTGGAAGCTAATTTGCTATGGTACAATGTATAGAGTATTACAAAATGTATGCATACTGTACTTAACATTCAGACATGGAGTTACTGCACTTTCAGAATAACACTTAAGAGAAATCAGGCAGTGATATCACTGAAAACAATTCATACATGCAATTGTGTAAATTCTTTAGTTTATAAGACATTCTGGAGTTTTTATGTGTAATGTACATGTATGCAGGTTTGGTGTGAGCATTTTCTTACATTCTATTCCTGATCTATTAAGACATAGGATCTCCATGTTCAAGGCCTAATTGCTGCCAAGCTCCTTTAATCTTGAATACTTAGTGCTAAACTTCGGTTTGGAAACTTAATGTTTAACTTGATTCAAACTTGGGGACTGTTCATGTGATTGTTGTGAGTGTTATAGCCAGTTACATGTACAAGCAATTATTGTCTGATTCACATAAGATGGCGGGGCGGAGTAACCTTTTGATTATCATACGAATGATTCTACCCACTTTTTAGTTTTGACAAGCTGCACCTGAAAGACGTTTTATTCCTCACTGGATACTCTCTTATGTATGGTGACAAACAGGAAAGATTACTCTAGTCAGTGTAATTTTAATGTTATGCTTTATTACCTAAAAATTAAACTCGTCCAGGTCAAGAAAGGGTTCACGAGGCTCCACCATATCAGGTTATATGGATTTTACTACAGATACATTGTATGAGAGAAATTAATACCAAATTAATACCGTATATTTGCAATGTTGATAGGTGTATTTTCACATGTATTTGTATTACCTACATGTCTAGATTACCCAACTCAAAACTTCCTGATTACTTCTTGTATGGCATACAATGTACTACATGTATGTACATTTCATATACAGTAGAACTTCAATGTGGAGAACTTCAATGAGTCAAATTTCTCGATGTTTCAAACTGTTCACAAAGTCCTGATTGATTTTGTTATTTAACGCTACTTGTAAACATTTTTTAATTTGAATTTTTGGGCCCATTTCTATAAAAACAACGAAATTTCCTGTATATATTTTGAAGTCAAAATTTACATGTGTTCGAAATTGCCCCACGATAATTCTTCTCCATCTCATAAACACTCAATGTTTTAATTTCACGAAAATTTAAGTTAAATTTAGCACTAATTATTTATCATAATGACCATAAATGTCTTAAATGGATTTGAAGTACATGTAGTCATTCTGTCTTTCAAGATAAGGTAATGTCCAAAACAATTAGAATCATGAAATATCCACTTAAAAAGGAGAAAAACTCCTGGAGAAGTTTCTTCTTACTTGGATAAGAATGAGGGAAAGTGATTGACACCAAACCTTAGCATATGTCAAAATTTGTGGCACTTCACCTATAACTGATGAAACATATGTATGACAACCATAAAACAGTAGAAATTCCACAAGATTTACTTTGCTTTTATTATCTACATGTATACAATATGTACATTTGTATTTTGAGTCTCCAGATAAATTAATACATTGTACATTGTTTTTCGGTTGGAAAAGTATACGGAGTGCAATGTACATGTATTAGTTACGGTACTTGTATTCTGGGTACATTGTCTGGGCATATTCATGTATCATAAAAATGAATCATTGTAAGGTTTCTTTGTCCCATGCATACAAGCAAGGATCATCTACAGTTGTCATTTTTTAAAAAATTTAATTTGTAAAAACATGAGTGAAAGGAGTGTCAATTGTAGCTTAACTCTGTAACATTTGAAGATCATTCAACTTTTCATTGAAATTCAATACTTCCTGTGTGTAATTAGAGATGCTCATCATAAGGAAATGACTTGAAACAATTGCTATATGTGTACATTTGTTTGTGTTTTAAAGTATTGTATAATAAGATGTACATGTACAGTAAAACAGATAATTGAACCCAAAATGTAAGAGAAAGTCATACATGTACATTGTACCCATCATATTCTGCGTGCACATACACATGTATGACTTTAGCTTACATTTGGGGTTCATTATCTAAGGTTTTACTGCACATCTCATTACATGTGTGTATTTCTGTTCCCAATAATTTTTAGCTCCCTTCGATGGGGTTTGGGGTGTGGGAGGGGTTTATGCTATTGTCTGTCATCAGTGTATATGTGTCTAGTTAAGCTGGTTGGTTAAGATCAGGTTGACCTGCTTCTACTGCTGTATACCTGTACATACATGTATACAATGTATGTACATCATTTAAACTTGATTATACATTTTATGATTTGTAGCACATACACATGCTATGTTACAGATGCTGGATTATATTAGTCCTGTATTTTTTGCAAAAATTATCTACATGTACATGTATATATAGTTATAGACTTAAATCTGTTTCCAGTGTTGTGGCAAAAAAGATGAGTTGAGGTCTAAGCATCAGGTTAACGTATTTCAGCTGCTCATACATATAGTCATACATGTACATGAACTAATTTGTCTTGGCATATGCTACATGTATAGCTACATGCATGTAGATTTACATCATAGTGCAATGTACATGTATGCTTTAGCTGCAAGATTGGTCCTTTTTGTTCAGCAAAAATGACATTATTTTCAATGCTGTGGGTAAAGCCCACTGGTTAAGGCCAGGATGTGAGGAGGATTTAGAGTACATATATGTTAACCCATTCACCCCTAAAGACACATTTGGACTGGTCCAGGTCATTGATTTACAGAATAGTCCATTGTTTTTCAGGGATTGACAAGTTAATGCGAGTTTACCGTAGCTTTACATGTACATTACAGTAGTACATGTACACAATGTACATGTAAATGTATGTACATATATACCGGTAAATGTAAATACAGTGTAGTCTTAGCGCAGATATAGATTTTCATATCTAAAGAGCAATTATCTCAAATTACAAACCCCTTAGTGATTACTAATTTGGCAGGTTTCCCTTCACATATCATTTCATATAATTATATATATATATATATTTACTGGTACATACATTATATATACATGTAAATGTATACATGTATATATTGCCTCCAACTTTAGTATCAGACACATACCAGTATTTGATCTTGAACTTATCATGATTTTTGTTCGCCTTTTCAATTTTTCATCACTGATCTGTGAGATGCTGTGAAATTATCGCTTTTTGAACATATCACATTTTTGTAACACATATTTCTATTTGGGATGTCTTAATGGAGTTCAGGAGATCTGATCAATAATGTTTTGATAAAGAGTTACTGTGTAATTATTAGTATTGAAGTCCATCTTTCCTAAATCATAGTTCTGGTGTAAATTGAGCTAGTTTGACCTTAGTGTCAATGCTAAGATGATTGACATACAGAGTTGTTGCTCTGTCATTTCATATACTCAGTCCTCAAGTTGATTTTCATTTATTTCTTTTTTACTACATTTTGTACTACTACATGTATCTCATCCAAAAATATTTCTCCTATATAAAAGACATGAATAGTCAGAAACAGACAATACATTGTGTACAATGTATGACAGTAAAATGAGCGTTCTTCATTTTAAATGTTGCATGAGTAACATTATGGTATATATACACAGGATCCTGAACACTGAAGTATCATATTTACATATACACAGGATCCCGAAAACAGAAGTATCATATTTACATATACACAGGATCCTGAAAACAGAAGTATCATATTTACATATACACAGGATCCTGAAAACAGAAGTATCATATTTACATATACACAGGATCCTGAAAACAGAAGTATCATATTTACATATACACAGGATCCTGAAAACAGAAGTATTGTATTTACATATACACAGGATCCCGAAAACAGAAGTATCATATTTACATATACACAGGATCCTGAAATCTGAAGTCTGGTATTTAGATTTAATCTCATGACTATCTGTACATACATATACACAGAATCCTGAAATCTGAAGTATCGTATTTAGATTTAATCTCATGACTATCTGTACATATACACAGAATCCTGAAAATTGAAGTATCGTATTTAGATATAATCTCATGTCTATCTGTACATATACACAGAATCCTGAAATCTGAAGTATCGTATTTAGATTTAATCTCATGTCTATCTGTACATATACACAGAATCCTGAAAATTGAAGTATCGTATTTAGATTTAAACTCATGACTATCTTGCATTGTTTTTTGTTTAGTTTTTTGTTGTTGTTCAAGTACTCATGCAACGGTGTCAAATATACATGTACATGTACATGTATATATACTCATTGATTTGTTTCTGATTTCAAGTAGGGAGTACATGTATTTCAGATCTTGAGATGGATTCTATTGTCCTAATTTATTGTTAGTGTTTGTTTGTGTAGTAAACCCTTTATGTATATCTGGTAAAATGTCGGATAGGTTTGACAATTTCTTGATCCTTGCATGTACATTGTACATTTATATGCATAAGTGTGCTAGAGATGTAGGTTGAATATTTATTGCTCTTATTTTTATTAGAGATTTTCCTATTTAGCGGAACATTAAATACATGTGTATTTCCTTCAATGATTAATATTTTATTTATTGATAAAGCTATTAGAAAATGTAAATTATCCATTTATAGAACCTGGCATTTGGTTTGAGTTGTTCTTACATGTATTTACATGTACATGAAAGCAACATTGGGGTATCTAGAGCCTCACTGAAATGTTTTTTATTACTTTAAGTCTATTCTGTAAACAAGTACTCGCATACACATGTACATGCATGTACTGTATTCAACCTATAAAGTGCCCAAGGCACTACAAAACTCAGGAAAAAAGGGTGGGTGCTTAATGGGACCAATTCATAATCAAATTTATGTAAAACAATTCATTTTTATAAGGCACAATGGTAAAGCTGTTGTAGTTATTACCAAGGACATCTATCAACATAGTTCTGTTCCTGTGGGGCTACAGATAAATTGCTACTTACGGTTTTTCAGGTCCACATCTCCTTGTCAACTAGCTAGAAAAGATTCTTGACTGTATGTAAATAGGGGGAGGGGGCACTTATAGGGACATGGGCGTTTAATTGGTCAAATATGGTATATACATGTATAATGTACTAGCACAAAAGCGTGTTAAGCCCCCTCATGTGGCAGTGTTTTTACCTCACCTGAGCCGAAGGCCAGCTTGCTCTTGGAAACCGCCGAAGGGATTTTGACAAAACTTCACAGGAAACATGACAAGTACATGTACATGTACTCATGGTCCTCTACCATATCTGTGTCTTTTTGGGGGGGAGGGGCAGATCAGCCTACATACATGTACTTTTCACATTCGTAAATGGTTCTCAGGTGAGCAAATATGGCCCACCTGGGCCTCCCATTACTTAATCATGTATCTGGTCTGATAGATACCATAAGAGAGTGTGTGTACATTAGTTATGTTGTGATAGTCTAAGTCAGTCTGTCCTATACATGTATACATGTATGTGTGTATAAAGCACAATGCCAGCTGTTGTCTATAAATAAACATGTACCGGTACAAAGACTAGGTAGGATGTGTAGAATTTGTTTTCTTTCTCATAATTTGTGGTCATATTTAAGATGTATGAAATAAAATGTAAGTTATGCAATTTATGCAAAAAAATAAGAGGAAAATTTATTCTAGGCAGTCAAAGACTGAAACGGATGAGATACATGTAGCTACATATGTACATGTACATTGCATACATTATACATGTACATGTATCTTCAATTATATACATGTAATGTACAATGGCTTTATGCACACGTACATACACAATCACACACACCTATAGCTACCTACATGTACATTTAATTAACAATAATACACTCACACATACATTTGTATATATTTTACAATCATAAACAATCGCATACATTTTACAATCACAGTCAAACATACATTGTTTATTTTACATATACATGTAATGGCAAAAGTCTACCTTTAATGGAACTGGCCTGGCTCAGTCGGTAGCACGCTCAACTCTTGTTCGTGTGGTCATGAGTTCGAGTTCAGCCAGGGGCAGATTGGTTTCCTGTCCTTAGGACTGAGACAGTAAAGACAGAGGTCCGATGTCACAGTACATTTAGGTGTCGGCACGTTAAAAACCCTCACTGCTCCAATGGCTGTAAGTGCCGAGCATAGGCCAAAATTTGAAGCTCTTCAAAGGCATTTGGTGACATCTCCATGTGAGTGAAAGATTCTTGAGAGGGATGTCAAACAACAATAAACAAACAAACAAACATCGACCTTTACTGTAACTTGAATGCACCTGGCTGATGCATAACCTACTTGATATTAACCTTTTTTAATTAACCCAAAAAGTGTTTTGCATCATTTTGATAAATAAATAAATAAATCAATAAATAAAGAATTTATTGATTAACTATGTTGAATAGTTAATCAATAAATTCTTTATTTTGAAACTCCGAAGTGGGATTCTTTGCTTATATTTTGGTAAAATACAAGCCATTTTTGCATTGGGAATGAATGGGTCCTGTAACTGGACCCCAAAATGACATACAAAGTTACATTGTACATGTAAGAAAATCCCTTGTGCCCCTGTACATGTACAGTATATACCAGGTATAACTACACAAGCCAGATGTTATACTCGCAAAGCATACAGATATAAAAATAATTAATTTGAAACTTTGTAAGTGTTTGGTTGATAGTTATAATTTCAAAAGGAAGGACTTGGTATGAGTCATTTCTTTCCGTTTAAACCCATTACATTGTACATGATGTACATTTCTTCTGTATGACCATCAGGAAATATATATGTTCATGTATGTTGTGGATGAAATAAATGTCTGCAATTCTAGCACATTGAAAAATGATTTACTTAATGTTCTGTATGTTTGTGGTCCTTGTACATGTAGAATGGTCTGTCTGGAATTTCCATTAATTGAGACAACATGTAGTTAATGTTAGGTTCAAATTTTACATATTTAAAAGAATAAACCTAGTTTAAACCCCTTCCTTTTACAAATTTCTGTTTACTTTTAAGAAGAAATGTTCTGTGCTTAAGGATATACAATATATTTTTGCATTCAGTTTTTTCAGGTTTAGAACTAAATCTTGATGAGTACTATATACATGTAGCGTATATTATCACTGTATTGGAAAAAGTACATTTACAATGTACATGTTTTCATTTTTTGAGGTCACCTGATACTATAGATGTACATTTCTTCTGTCTGTAGTCTCTCTTTGTCACATGAATGTTAACTTTCATTGCTGTATAAATAGTCATTATATAAGCTGATTATAAATGTATCCAATTCAATGGCTGACTTGGGCACAGTATGACAGTATAATACTGTGTGTACATGTATGTTTTGACTTACTACACGTACATGTAAAAGCATGGGTGTACATACCAGCACATCATGTAGATATACTCACTGTACAAAACAGTTTCACTGTGATCAACTGCATTATTTCATCTTACAAAAACCTTTAGGCCTCACAGTGTTATAAATCTTTTAGATTAAGTTGGGAAATGGGTTATAATCAAGAAAGACAACTCTTGAGTTTTGACATACTGGACAACTCTTGATCAGTACATTTGTCAAAGTTCTGGAGGACATTAATGACTACATTTTGGGTATTTCATGGCTGAATGGTGTTGGTTAATTTAATTTTATTGTTTTGTTTTCAAAAGAGAGACAGATACTTATTGTATGACCCAAACTGTTCTTCTTCATAACAAACTGCTTACAAACTTTATTGTGTCTCACCTGGCCTTAATGAAGTTTATTATGGCACCATAAAATAACTCTTTATGACTTTTCTTATGAACCAACATGTATGGAGTACAGGATACAATGTTGATTGTCATTATGAACCTATGGAGGTATAGGTTACAATGCTATAACACATGGTTACATTGTGTGTTTGTGACATTCATACATGCTCATGTACATGAAAATTGGGTTGAGTTGTATAGTGTCTGTGGCTATGTTAAAGAATTTTGCTGTGTTGACATTCACTTATACATTGTAGCATTGTTTAAAGACTTGGTCTCTTCTATTCTATACAACTATGTTCACATTTTCTTATAAAAAATGACATCACATTGAGTATTTTTAGCTCACCTGAGCCAAAGGCTCAAGTGAGCTATTGTGATCACTCCCTGTCCATCATCCATCCGTAAACTTTTCATATTTTCTACTTCTCCTCTGAAACCACTTAAGGGATTTTGATGAAACTTGACAGGAAGCAAGTGCTCAAGGTCTTTTACCAATTTGTAGTTTTCAGCCAGATTGGCCCAGGGGTGGATCCAGGGTGGGGCAGAATAGGTCCCAAAAGATACTCCTCTTTAAAAATCTTCTTCTCCAGAACCGCTGCATGAATATTAATTTTTGACGCGTTTTTGAGGTCTTTTCAGTCTTTAAGACTGCAAAAAAGAGGGAGGGGGATGGATTCATTTTTCACACTATCAGCTTTTGTTTCAAAACTACTGAAGGAATTTTGATGAAATTTTGCAGGAAGCAAGTGCTCAAGGTCCTTTATTAAGTTTGTAGTTTTCAGTCAGATTTTCACCCAGGGATGGATCCCAGGTGGGGCAGAATATGTCCTCAAAGGTACCCTCTTTAAAAATCTTTTTCTCAAGAACCGCTACATGAATTGAAAAATAGATTGTTTCTGAGTGATCTACATAGATGTATGATTCGAGTTTGTATTTTTCATAGAAATCAGAATATTAATTTTTGACGCATTTTTGAGGTCTTTTCAGACTGTCATTTTCATTAATTTTTGCATGATTTTCTCAGTTACATTTGTATCTCACCTTGCATTCACTTAAATGGATTTATTTGATGTGTTTTACTTGTAATTAGGTGAAGAAAATGTTTTTGTGCAAGAGTTTTACAGAAAATATAATTTCTAGAATTTTTTATGAATTTTTTAAGACTGCAAAAAAAGAGGGAGAGGTGCATTTTTCACATTATCAGCTTTTGTTTCAAAACTACTGAAGGAATTTGGATGAAACTTAACAGGAAGCAAGCGTTCAAGATACTTTACCAATTTAGTAGTTTTCAGCCAGATTTGCCCAGGGATGACAAGGGCAGGGCAGAATAGGTCCCAAAAGGTATCCTCATTAAAAAAATCTTCTCCAGAACCATTTCATGAATTGAAAAAACAGATTGTTTCTGAGTGATCTACATGGATGTATGATTCAAGTTTCTATTTTTGAGAGAAATCGTAGTGTTAATTTTTGATGCATTTTTGAGGTCTTTTCAGACGTTAATTTTTGCATGATTTCCTCAATTATCTCCCTTTGCATTCACAATGATGCATTAAAGTGTTTTATTTGTATATAGCTGAAGAAATGTTTTTGTGCAAGAATTTTGCAGAAATTTAATTTCTAGAATTTTTGATGAATTTCTCAAAACAGCAATATTTATGTTTCTTCGGCAGATCAGCCTACATGTACATATTCTTCTTGTTCTTCTTTCCACATTTGTAGATGGTTCTCAGGTGAGCTGTTGAGGCCTCTTGGGCCTCTTGTTTCAAATATGATTACTTGATTATATATTAATAGAATCTAGCTCCATTTTGAGTCCCAGATCTGTCAATCTCAGGTGCGAGAAAATGTATACTCTACTGAGGAAAAAGTCATTATTCTTGATAAACATGTATTGTTTATATTTTTAATCAACAACTGTCAATCAGATTTATTTAAAATAAATTTTCCTTAAATAGTAGATATGTAATCAGCTGTTTTTGTATGTTTGACAGGATCAGTATGATGATGTTGCACAGCACACACAGAAAGGCATAGATTTTTGTGAGAAGTATTCCCACTTTCTGAAGGAACGATGTAGCATTGAACAAGAATATGCTGGCAAGTTAAAGTAAGTATACGTAGCTGAGTCTGTATAATTCCTGAAAGAACTGTAAATACCCTTTTCTTACATGTAGTTTGAAATAATAAATAAACAGACCAAATTGGTACTAATGTTTGCACTTATGAATGTCTCCTAGGGGGTGGTGGTGGTATTGATAAATATCATTACTGTCCAACTTGTATTTAAATGCCATTTGAGGGAACAAGAAAAAGTAGCCATTATAGGCAGGTGGCCTTTATAAAGAGGTTTATCTATTGTAAAGAATAGTTACAATAGGTTAAGTTTGAATAGCCTTTATGGGCAGGTGCCCTTTATACAGAGGTGGCCTTTAATGCAAGTTTCACTATATAAATATTGGCATTCCAGCTAACAGAGGCCTACACATGTACATGTACATATTGTACAATGTAGTATGGCTGTGGAAGTTGTCACCTCAAGAAAATACATTGTCAACAGGGGCGATTCTTGATTGACAATTTCTTGGGTCATAATTTCCACTATCACCTTTAGAAATGTTATATTCATCATATTATACCTTTTCATAAATTCTAGCGATTTCATTGGACAATAAGCGTTGAGTATTTTCCACTGTTTCGGTTATTCCAGGGTGATATTCAATAAAAATATCACATGCGCAAAAAAGGATGCGCGTACAGTTTGTTTGTTTTTCCTATGTAGTAATTAGGTGTAACCTCTATATGAGTTGTGTAACATACACAGACTGGAACCGAAAGAAACAACAACCGAAATTAATTGATTTGACAGAATTGATTTTTCATTATCAAATATATTTGCTGAAGTCAGCCAAACAGACATGCTCGCTTGAGGCTTAAGATTCAAAATCGACGCTAAGAACGGTTTGGGTATCAAATGCAGTTTGTATTACGAATGTGATGACCTTACGTACATGTAGATTTTTGCATGAATAAAGTATAAAAATAGTACTGCCGATGCAGTTTATTTTGTGTTTTAATTAATTCAATGGATAATATATGCTTCAATACAGTGGATCGGTATAATATAATAAATATGACATTCCTGAGAGGGTGGTAGTGGAAATTGTCACCCCTTGAAAATCATTGTCAACCTCGGCTTTGCCTCATGTCTCCATATTAAGAGAACAACAGATTTTATACAACAGCTGATACAAGAGGAGATACATTTAATTGTTTATATACCGGTATATGTAACTTTTGATGTTTGTAATGAGTAACTAATGAGAGAAAGCCGTGTGATATCAGCCGTTTACATTACATTACATTATCATAGTATAGTACCAATATACATGTATATGTAATATGCATTAGTCAGGTGTGCTAGTAATTAATTACATAATAAGAATTATACATTTAAACAGGTGATATACTATCGCAGTATTTAAAGATTGTCATTTTTTTTTAAAGCATTGAGTATAATTGCAATGGATTATGCAAAAATATTCTGTGCAGCACATTGATTTTTGTCCATAATCCATTGCATTTACACTCAATACTTTCAAAAAATGAAAAACAATCCTCATATTTATATATACATGTATAACCATTTTCTATGAATCTGTAGTCAGCTGGTTATGAAATTCATTCTATGTAATTGGCTTTGCGGTTGGAGTTTTTCATATGAAGTAACAGCTAAACAGCTGTGTGAGACGAGAAGTAGTTCCCCTTTTCTGTAGGCAAATACTAAATGGAATTAAGGGTTATTTTCTTATTTTCGTATCATTTTGAAAGAAACTAGTGATATGGAAATTTTTGAATAAGTGTCAGATTTGTTTTGAAGTTATTTTAAAATATTCGTCTGCTTGGTAACTGGAAGATTAAATGTGTCAAAAGATTTGACTGTTTGAGTATGTGTATTGTATTTAAACACAATAGTTTGAATTCTGGTATATAATTTATGGATATACATTTGTACCATAGTAACTTATGAGAAGGGAGACAGCTAATATTCATTCATGACAACTGAAAGTAGCCATTTTATTTGACATTCTTTTACCAATCAGCTCGGAACCATGATGACTGATTGGTATGTAACTTATGTAAGTAGGCCTATTTCACATGGCCTGATTTCACACGATGCGAGTGACGAATTGTTTCTAATAGTAATATACAGTGAAGGCAAACGAATCGACCTGTTTATCATCAGAGATGCTTGACAAAGTTGCACTAGGCATAACTTCCTTTTTAGCTCACCTAGTGAGCTTTTGCAATCACTTTGCGTCCGTCGTCCGTCCGTCCGTCGTTAACTCACTTTCAAAAATCTTCTCCCTCTGAAACCACTGGGCCAAATTGATAATTCGTCACTAGGGTATTTTAGTTTCAAATTTGTTATTTTCTATGTCGCAGGTCAAAACATGGCCACTGTGCTAAAAATAGAACATAGGGGGTAAATTGAGTTTTTTGGCCAATTCCAAAACCATTACAGATATCAAAAATCTGACATAGGGTAAGAGTGATCAGCTTGATGATATACCTGCCATTCAATGAAGAAAATCGGAAAACTCATCTTGGAGTTATAGCCCTTTTTTTGCAAAATTTTGGCATTTTAATTTTTTATTTCAAAAATGACATAGAGGTCAAGTGTAAATTGCAAAAATGTTCAGCATATCAAGATCTACCCACCCTGAAAATTTGAAGACAATCCAAAAAACCTGTGTAGGAGTGCCCTTTTTTCACAGAATTTTTTCAATTTTTATGTTTTTCGTCTTCTAACTGAAAGATAGAGGTCGAATGTAAATTGATAAAATGTTTGCCATGAACTTCAAAACCGGTGTTGAAAATTTTTTGTTGACCGCCATTTTCAAAATGGCCGACAAAAAAGGCTGGAAAAATTCACATTGGCAATGAAATTTGGTTTCCAAATATAGATATTGATTTCACTTCAAAACCGAAAATTGTTCCTTGACCGCCATTTTAGCGGCTTTTGGAATCACTTTGCGTCAACAAACATGGCCGCTATGGCGAGGCTTATTTAACATTCCTATAGGAAAATCATCTTCTCCTCTGAAATATTTAACAGAATGATGTATGGGTCCTTTACAACTGCTCATTTTGTTTCTGATCCGAAAAATCCTGGCCACTAGAACGGGGCTTAGTTTAAACATTATATAGCCAAAAGAAGACTGCTGTGCTGCACACACTGAAAGTTTTTCGCAGAAGTTATTTATTCATTCATGAATCCGGTTCCTGACTAAGAAAGAACATTGGATCCTGTTTTAGCTTTTTTCATCTTCTAAAACGCTGAGCAAATATTTTGAAATGATGTATTGAAGGTCCTTTGATTGCGTTCCGTCGTCAAAACCATGGCCGCCAGGGCTGGGCTCCGTTGGACCCTATGGGAAAATCACATAATTTTCTCCTCTGAAACCACTGAAGCAAATTTTACAGGATTTATGTATGGAAGGTCCTTTACAAAAATTGCTCGGTTCGTCTGATCTTCTCAAGCAAATAACCAGGTGAGCGATACAGGCTCTTGAGAGCCTCTTGTTTTTCTCTTGTAACTATGAAGCGAACTTTCATTTTTATGGTCTGGTCATAACATGACCTAGATTATCTAGTAGATATATCTTGATGTGGGCCTGTAGGGTGTACAGTGTGCTACAGATGTAGATTTAGTCTAATGTTTCCGATTTCTTTCTGCAATTTTTGTTTTTGTTTTTGTGGTAATGTATGGCTTTTTAAGATTAAATAAATAAGAAGTCTATTCTTTATTTATTCATTCATGCATTCCTACATGTAAAGTGGTTAACACTCGGGTCACGTGACTGCGTGTACTGACAAATCCAAATACATCGCTCTATATACTTTCAATGGAATTGCAGTCGTTATGTAAATATGGTACCAATATATACATGTATTATGTACAGTCAAGTGTTAGTAATTAATTACTCCTGGTGATAACCATTAAAACAGATATGCTATCATAAATCATGTATACATAGGTGTAAGTAGTATAGAATCAATCAGTCATTTAAACAGGTGATCATATGCTATAGTGCAGATACATGTGATACATATATATATATATATATATATATATATATATATATATATATATATATATATATATAATATTTGTAAGTGGAAGTCATTACACATCGTTCTGTTTCTAGATTTTAAAAATCATGGTTAATCTAAAATAAAGAACATTGACATTACATAGGACAAACATATAAAATTTTTTAAGATTGTAAATCAAAAATAAATACCATTCAGTGATATGATACTGGATTTCAGCAATGAAATATTACAAATAGATAAATACTTATGTGACCGAGTCTAATAACTACTCACATAAACTCCAACACAAATCAAAGTTTATAGATTTATTAAGTTCTGTAGAATAGAAATGAACATAAATACATGAATTAGTTCACAGACAAAGACGAAACTGACAATAACATTGAATGGCTATCATAAACAAATTGTTATAAAAAAGCATTTTTATATTTTATATCATAGATCTATCATATAAAACTCCACTGAATATATAATAATGTTCAAACATATACCTTTATATAAATTATCATAGTGCATAAACATATCTATTACAAAAATAAAAACATAAATACCTTGGTAATCTGTGGTAGCATTCAGAGTTCAAAATAGAAACTAAATTAGTGATAAATTTGCCCAGCATTACTTACATAAAACTGGTCCAGACTAGACACAGAGCCAAATCTACACACTGACAATAGAGAGTTGAAATAAAACAAAAGACCTGAAAAGTACTCACAAAACACATTACCTGTTAACACAGTTTAAGTTGTAAATAAGGGAGATCACTCTCCTATTAGAAACTTATCACACACACAAATATATGAACAGTCCATAAAGGGAGTTAACTCTTTACAAACGTTCTACATATGTAGTAATTTCTAAAGGGAGACAACTTATCAAAGATGTTATAAATAAACAAAATTCACATCTACATGTCCACATACTCCCCAGCTTAGAGAATATATCGTCCCGATTTTATATACATGACAATTTAAATCACTGTCCACATACTCCCCGATAAACTAAACTGATATTTAGTTTAAAACTATTTATGTACAACAGAACGTGGAAGTCTATTAAATTTGTTGACCAGCTGTTGTGGTCTCTTAGTATGTCGTGGGTGAGTATTCCCAAACATAATGTCATCATCAGAATCACTTAAAAGTGTTAGTCTTACACAGGAAAATGCGTCTATAACCATCTCTGACTCTGTGGTAATAACATTAATACACGAGAACTGTATACACATCTGAATCCCAATTGTTTTGAATTTTATTTCGACCACGAATTTGTCCGTAAAACACTTTGTCACCAACATGAATTTCGGGATTGTATATATTATTGTCGTTTCTGGATTTTCTACTTAATGCCTCTTTGTCGATGTGCTCCCCAGCTTTTTCAAAAGCGTGTAGTAAACGTTGTTGATGAGCTTTAATCCAATCATCTAATGAAATGTCTGTATCAGGCCCAAAATAAAATCAACAGGTAACTTTGGATCTCTTCCAAACATTATGTAATATGGACTGTAACCCGTTGCTTTTGTGTTACATTGTAAGCATAAAGAAGTTCTGGTAAATGTAGCGGCCAATGACGTTTTTTGTTTGGAGGTAATGATCAGTAAGTTGTGTAGTGTTCTGTTGAATCGCTCACACTGTGCATTCCCGTTCTGGGTGATACGGTGTTGTCGAAACGTGAAATGTCATATATTTTACAAAGTTTTGTATAATCATTGGAAGTTTCGGCTTGATGTATCCGGGTAAAAAACCATTCCTTCAATAACACATTTGCCACTGTCCTCTTTTTTGATCTTTTGTTGGCACCGCCTGAGTATATTTAGAGAACACATCTGTCATAACTAAAACAAATTTTCTAAAACCAAAAATCGATTGCTAAAATTTGCAGGTTTGGTTTGCTTTCAAATGATGTATACTTGGGTATGGTAGTTTTTGAAAGTACACATCGTCACAGTTTTTACAGTAATCTTTCACATGATTAAACATCCCTGGCCAGTAGCACCTGTTTCTCATATTTGTAAATGTACGTTCAATTTGTCCAAGTTTGTCTGGCAACTTTCCCTTACGTACCTCAGGTAAAGTAATCATTTCGCCATATATTGGGTCTTGTACACTAGATACAATATGTTATCCTTTGTCTGTATTTTGTCCCATTGTTTTATCAAAGTTACCACTGGTTTACGTAATTTCCTTTGATCTTTTCGCGATGGTATATTTTGAGGTAAAAACTCCTTTATAACAATATCTGATTGCTGCATTTTTCCTGATTTCATCAGCACTATATGTTGGAAATGTACAATGGGCTTCATTTATTACTACTAATTGTTCTTGCAATCGTGATTTATCCAGATTTTGCTTCGCAGACCTCAGTTGGTACATTGGTAAATTTCTGAATTTATATCCTGAATAATTTGTTCTTTTGTGTATCAGGTAACATTCTCGATAGAGCTTGCATTTGCAAGCTTTCCAGATTTAACCTCAAAATTGAACAGAGTCCAACGTGTTCTTGTGCTCCTAATTTTGATGTTTGTAAATAGCATAGTGGATTATTGTCATAAATATTGTAAAACGAGAACCAATCTCTAAACTTTTCCTCCCAAGTTAACGAAAATTCTAATTTCCTTGAACTATAGTTTTTCAACGTTCATTAGGCCTCAGAGATAACTTGCAAATGCTATCACACGGTTTTGTCCATCAATGATAATACGGAATCCTGATAAACTTGTTTCAAGCACAAACGTTTCCCATATTTAGCCTAAAATAGGCGCTGATGTTAGTTTACATTTAAGTGTTCAAATGCAGAATTACAGTCGTCATTCCATTTATTTCCAAAATGTTTCCTAGGCTGACATGCAAACTGCTGTACTAACTTATGTAGTGGAGCTGCTATCTGGATAAACCGACGGTAAAATCCAGCTAGTCCCCCTAAAAATGATTTAAGTTGTTTTGAGCAAGTAGGTTTTTGGGTACCGCATTTATTTTGGAAATCCGTATGTATTCCTTCTGCTGAAACTACATTTCAAATTTTAAACTCTCTTCTGAAAGAACTGAATTTAGATGGTTTCAATTTCAATCCGTGAGTTCTAAGATGTTTAAAACAAAGTTTCCAGTCGATCCAAATGTTGTTTCTACATGTGATGAATATATGATATCGGTAAATGTTTGAAAATTTTCTTCCCTAAAACAAAAATTAACCGCTGGAAAGTCGCTGGCGCATTACACAGTCCGAAAGGCATACGGTGGTATCTTCTCAAGCTGTTTTTTCTTTATCACCATCTTCCACTGCAACCTGATGAGATCGAGAAAACAAACTACACTAAGGCATCAAATGATTCATCGATCCTGGGTAAAGCCTCTTGTGTGTTTTAGCATTTAATCTTCTGTAACTATGAAGCGACTGATCTTTCTTTCTGACTAATACAATCGGCGATCATAAGGACTAGTACATTCCTGAATAATCTTATTCTCTAACAATGTTTGTATATGCTGTTTCACTTCGTTATATTGTGTTGGTGGTATCCGTCTATAGGGTAGTGATAGGAATATCTTACTGTTCTAATCCGATGTTTAACCCGTTGTAGTGTACCCAACATCTGTATCACTTTTTGAAAACACATCTCCATATTTGGAAATAAACCTTTGTTTTTTCTTTTTGTTTTCAGTGTAATCAAATTTGTCTACCACTGGCATATAAAATCACTGTTTACATTTGGTTTTCTGATGAACACACTTCTAATAAAAATTTCCGATTTTGACTCTTGAAATTTTACTGGACTCAATTTTTCTTCACATCGTCCTTTCGTTATTATAGCTATCCTAGTCCTAGTGTTATCCAAATATCATCATTGCCAACATTTGCAATGGCTAAACCATTTTTATAAACAAATGTATTTACAACAATAAAGTTACTTGACAAATGTCCATTAGTTTTTAAAGGTTCAACAATGGCATCATAACTTGATGGTATTTTAGGTCCAGTAGCGTTAACAACTGTTACTGAGTTTGCTATTCTCACTTTGACTTAGCATTTCGCAAAACCATAGCATCACTTTGTTCATCCTTTTCACGCCAAACATGTTTGTTACAACATGAAATTCAGATACTTTTTTTTCAGTGTAGTGTTTACCATAATCCATTACTAATAATTTCTGTTCGTTCCCAATAATTCCTGTATATCTTCCTTGTGTTGCTTTCGTTTTTTTTTTTATCACTAGAGTCTTTGAAACTAAAATGCCTCTATTTTTCAAAAATTTCACCCATATCAATATCAAGTTCAATGGACCAACATAAGGGATGTCAAGTCCATTTGTTGTTTTTAAACTAAATGAAACATTTTTGTAGTGGTATTTTCTCATATAAATATTTCATGTAAAATGACTCTGTAATCGTAGATACCAATGATCCTGTGTCAACTAAACATTTGTTGTTATATCATTAATGCGTACTGAAATAACGGGGCACTTCCCAGTGTACTAAGTTTGTTCGAGTTCAGTTCACTCCCACTAAAGCTTCCTGGCTTTACGGGTAAGTTTTCCTGTTTATTGTGACTATTGTTTGGACATTTTCTGGCTATGTGACCTGGTTTGTTACACATATAGCAAATAATTGAATGTCCACCATAATTACGAGTATAATTTGGTGTCGTTGATCTTTTGGAAACTAATGAGTCTATTTGTTCAGTTTCTTACTATATTAACAAGTTCACTTATAGCAACCTGTATCCAATTTCGTGGTATGTACTATTTGCTTTACACTTGTACTTTGTTTTATTCTTTTGTTTCCGTGGTGTATCGCAGACCATAGTATCGCTTCTTGTCGGAGATCCATAATGGGATTAACCCGTAATCGTTTCAATTCAGAGTATTGGATCCGCCACATTTGAGCAAATTGATCGCACAGTGTTTTATTTCTGTTTGGAATTAATGTTTCATCTCTGTTTGTTACTTTGTTTAATAATTTTAACAAAGCATACGAAAATTCCCTGACCGATTCAGTTTCTGTTTGTTTGATTCAAAAAAAATTCCTTTGTAATATTGTGATGTTGTTCCTGTCCCCAAACATTTCCTGTAAAATATGTAAAATTTGTTCTGGACTTTGACGTACATCTTGTGATCTGTATTTAATTTCTTCCCGTGCACTTCCTTCCAGATGTGAGTAGATATAGTCAGCACGGTCCTGTCTATCCAAATATTTTGAATAAATATAATTTACTGACATCTTCTATCCAATCCTCAATAAACTGAATCATCCTGACCTGAAAACTTTCTGATTTTACGCTCGTTTTGTAACAAACTTGTGTTTTTCCTCGACTAGTAGCATTCCATTGTAATTCCCTTTATTTTGTTTTCCAGGTAAAACTTGTTTTTGTTCTGTTTACTGGGTGTGACGCCATCTTAACTACAACCTTTAACTTAGATTTTAAAAATCTAATTAAAAAATATACATACCACTACACACATAAGAATTATACAAAATAATTACAAAACATATACATACAAACAGTACTTAACTAAATGCATAGACATTAAACAAAATACACTAATTAAAACAATAAAGTTATCACAATTTAAATCCTTTGAATCGTCAATAAAATAATAATCCAATTGTCACTATGAAATCCGTGAAATTGAATTTATTATCCAATTATCACCGTGTTATTATCCCACTGCACTGTCACATAGTAACAAGGACAATGTTTGGTACATTAAATCCAAAATTTTGAATCACATGTAAATCCAGTGAAGTTTTAAATAGTCATTCCGCACATAAATTGAAAAACACAATCCATTATGATGTTAAAATTTTATACAGAAACACACGTATGTTTATACCACAATTTAACACATATGTACGAGATCAATGATCGGTAAATCAATGGTAAAGCATGTATCAGACATCACACTTTCCTGATTTGAATAGTTTTCACAATTCAGTTTAAAATCAATTCGGGAACCATACTCACTGATGACTGCACACTTATATGTCCACTGTATACATGTAGGTAGTCCAATCGAACACGCTCATCACCAAAAACATCACAAAGAGATGATTTTATTTTACTCACCTTCATGGATGGGCTGTCTCTAGATCTATGTGTAGCAGCAGCTATGCCCTTGATATATATGGAAAACCGACGCCAATATGTGACCGAGTCTAATAACTACTCAATAAACTCCAAACAAATCAAAGTACTGTAATATATCAAATATCAATTTTTAAAGCATAATAACCATCCTGAAATGAACATAAATACTTAATTAGTTCACAGACAAAGACGAAACTGACAATAACATTAGAATGGCTATCATAAACAAATTGTTATACTACATTTTTATATTTTATATCATAATTCTGCTCATATAAAAACTTATATATTAAATGTGTACGAATATATAATAATGTTCAGAACATATACCTTTATATAAATTATCATAGCATAAACATATCTATTACAAAATAACATAAATATCATAAATACCTTGCTGGTGGTAGCATTCAGTGAGTTCAAAAATAGAAACTAAATTAGTGATAAATTTGCCCACATATATACTATACATAAAACTGGTCCAGACTAGGAACAGCTAGCCAAATCTACACACTGACAATAGAGAGTTGAAATAAAACAAAAGACCTGAAAAGTACTCACAAAACACATTACCTGTATACACAGTTGTAAAAATAAGGGAGATCACTCTCCTAATATCACACACAAAATATATGTTCACAGTCCATAAAGGGAAACTTTTTACAAACGAATATGTAGTATATTTCTAAAGGGAGACAACTTATCAAGAGATGTAATATAAATAAACAAAATTCACATCTACATGTCCACACTTATTTAATGAGTAACTTTACAATCTCATTTTAGAACAATATGAGAAAGACAAAATTGAATAGTAACAATAAAAGTACAATACTAAACATAATTACCTTAAGCATTGACCAGTAACTCGTTCTGCTAATCTTGTCGCCGATAAATTGACAAGCAAGGTATTTATTCACAAAATAAAAAAGGAGGGAAAGGATAATTTGTTATATCAAAAGATATAAACCAATGAGAAAGCTAATACCAGTAAATTTACAAAGAAAGTACTCAGCAACTCAATCCACGCCGTAAACTAAACTTTTGCTCTAGGGCATTTGACCATCGACAAAGTAATTGATCTAATGATTAAATTCTATACAATCAATAATCAACACAAAACAGATATTTAAACGTAATTAAACATTCACTTCCCCACATATATATATATATATATATATATATATATAGTTAATTAGTGCATTAGTAATTAATTATGGTAAGTTACAATGTATGTGTGCAAGTGTGTTAAGCTTTTTAATGAGAACAACACAGGTGTATCATTGCGGCAATGTGTGTTACCTCAATAGAGTCTAACTGGATTTTAGGACATGTGGAAATTTTTTACGAGGTTTGATTGTTTATTTACAAGACATGTGGTCAAAAGTGATACATGTACACTGATCTTGCACATTAATTTTTGTTAGATTTTATAATTTTAATTTTACATATACCAGTACATCAACAGTTTCCTTGATTTGATTATTTTGAAGTATTATATTGATACCAATGTTTTGACTAATATCACCTTGTTAAACAGTTATCACTGTATTGTTAGTACCAGTATTATGATATGTTGTGTTTGTATTTTTGCATTGAAGGCCAACAATAATTAGATCTCTGTATTGAGCTGTCTAAGGATCACTTAGAGATACAGACCCAAGTTATTTTGATGATAAGCTGTTTATCTAGCTACAGACTTGTATACACAATTAAGCTTATCTCTTCAAATACATTCCTTTTACATTGATACATTGTACCTATACATTGAAGAGTTTAGGCTTGTGTCTTAGAAAGTGAATAAAAAAGGTTGCCTTTGTTACATCAGGGCTTGAGACTTAGAGAATTAGAGATTTCAAAGATACACACAACTTAAATTTAGATGTACCCATATGTTGCTGTTGTAGTAAAATTTCATTTCACTGATACATCAGTAAAGACTTTACAGGCACTTGGCAAACTTTTGTTTTTATATACTGAAATTTTATGATAAATATAGTAAGAAATCTTACCTACTTCAGAAAAAAAAACTGAAATCTGCATGCCAATCAATTTTGGTGCATGCTGATAAATTTTGTGTAACATTTTGTTTTCTACTGTAACCTTGTGATAAACATTTATGTTTAGGGAAAGGAATGTAGAATTTTGGATAAGAACTTGTTCATTTTGGTTCTCTGTTTTCAGAAAACTTGCAAAAAATTATCAAGCAAAGAAACGAGAGGAAGAAGAGTACCCGTGAGTATGAGAAAAAGATAAAACAACTCTGTTATAACAATAGATAAATTTCTTGTGAATAAATCAGGAATGGACACACAGTCAAGGAAGATTTATGTTTGGTTTTTTGGATTCCAAAAAAAATTTACAAAATTGGAGAGTGCTAACTTTTCAAATAATAAAGATATTTTGTTGTATTTACAATTGTAGATTTGAACAGAGCAAAAAAATGTACTTGTCCACTCTTCCTGGATGGCTGACAATGTCCAGGCTGGCAGGGGATGGGTAGTTTTGGTGGATACTCATTCCCTGGGGCGAGTGGTTTTCAAAATCACCTGTCCCATTGGATGAGTGATTTTTCTTTTTTTTTCTCACCCTGCATGGACTTCTTTGAAGGTATAAAAGTTGTCAAAAATTAATTACAAAAAAAAACAAATTTTGCAAAGTGTAATATAGATAACAATTGTGTATCTCCATACACTGAGGGAAATATGGTACATAATTAAATTTCTTAAACATTCAGAATCTAGCCAGATGACACATGTACACATGTAAATCAGAATGCCCCTGAGTGTTTAAAAACTTTGTGATTTTAAACCCATGAATAATTGAAAAAAATGTATTTGAGTAAAATAGCAGATGGTAGTTCTAAATATAACATTATTTACAACAAATTTACATGTGATATTTCACAGGCACTCAGCTTAAAGTTTGCCAGTTGTGGATGGTTGGGGATGTCATCCTGAGTACATTGTAACCAGCTTCACTCCTTCATTTAAAACTGGCTGCCACCATATGACTGAAACATAGTTAAATGTGGTGTAAAAACAAACAAACAAACTCAGCTAAAACTCATGCTGAAACAAAATGTAAATGCCTTGTACAATCTAGCGGTAGGTCTGTTTCACTAAAATTATCTTTTTTTTAGAGTTTACTGTAATTGTTCTGGAAATAAATGTCATGAATTGTCAGCCTGACTCCGCCATATTTACATTTATCTCAACAACTTTGAGGACCAAACTATGCAGAAATGATCAAGGTTTTATCCCTATTTGTAGATACACATGGGCAAAGGGATTCTGGGATATGCTGAAGGAGTTACATGACCTTGCGGGTCAACATGAGGTGGTGGCAGAAAATATTCAAGGGGTGGTCCTGAAGGATATACATAATCTGATGTCAGATTTGAAACAGGACCGTAAAAAGGTAAGTAATGCTGTGTCCATTTGTACCATTTCTTATGGAACAAAGGTTGATATTTCCTTATATTAGCAGTCCTGACATGTCCTCTTCATCAGCCTCTCCATGTATGAAGAAAATCACATATTTGTGCTTTTTGTAGTTTTATAAATGCATGTACTTTGAAACTTGTATATGAAAACCCCCTTTGGGACACAACAAAACCAGTCTTTATAGGGAGGTGGTCTTGGGGGGGGGACGGGGTGGGGGGGAAGTATGACATGTCCTCTTCATCAGCCTCTCCATGTAGAAAATCACATAGGTTGATTATGTACCAGTCTTTATAGGGAGGTGGTCTTTATGTAGAGGTTGATTTGTACACAAATGGCACTATTGGGAACAGTCAAAAACCGTCTTTGTGACCAGGTGGTCGCTAATGCAAGTTTTACTGTATTAGTGATGTACATGTATATGATACACAGTATTGTTTGGTTTTATTTAATTGTGACATTTGGATTATGAAAAGGTTATCCTGATCTGTTGGTATACGTCCACACCAAGATTAACTCTTGCCTATCCAGGATGAACTATTCTGTAGCAACTAAAGTTCATAAACAGAAAACACACATATGACCTTGATTGATAACTGAGTGTGAAAGCTGTTTTAGAAGTTGATTAAGGTTTTGGATAAAGTGCCACATGCACAGATACACAGATAAACTTTTAAGATAATTTATCTTATAAGTTTGATCAACTTGGGTTTGCCTTTATTAATCTTTTTTAAAATTTCAATACTGGTTGTAGCTACATTTTGATTTAGATACATTAGTCATTGAAATACATCTAGAGGTATGTTAAGTATATCAGCTGAATGTTAAGCGTATCCAAAAGTATATTGATGAATTTTTTTCTTAAACACCAGTGAGTCCATTAGCCCATACCAAGGCAAAATTGCTGTAGGAAAAATATTAATTTTGAAAGACATTAGTGCTATGGTCAAGTGGTTTCCATTTGCTGTTTTTATATATTAAAGTCAATCTCTTATGTTTGTTTATAATGCCTGATATTATCTGATGAAACAATAAGTCACTGAACTGTTGCTATATCAGTTTAATTCAATTCCCTATACTGAACTATGAAACAGTTTTGCTTCAACATGGTGTTGAGTACAGATAGTTAGTGAGAATTTCTCTTTTTTCCATTTTACATAAAAGCCACAAAATTTTTATATTCTTTCTGATTTGATCAATCTAGTTTCTGTCATGTCATTTCACAATTTTTATTGAAAACCAATTAATCTAATTCTTTATGCATACACTTACGATAGCAATTTACTTAACTAAGATGTTCTTGGACTGTATATCTAACAAATGCAGTTTTGTTGTTCACCATTAATTCAGTACTGTCATACTGTTATTTTCTTTTATTTTTAGCATTTACAAGAAGGAGCAAAAGTACATGAACAGCTGAAGCAGTCCTCTGCTGCCCTTGAAAAGGTAAGATGCTCTGCAATCAATATGGTGTTGACTTGTTTTTCTAGAAGTAATGGTTAAGCCTTCCACCCTTAGAGTGCACCCCAAACGCTGTATACAACTTTTAAAAGATTGTTAGTTTATGATGCATAAATGCACTTGTCGAAAATTTGAAGTCTATCTGATGTCTCGTTCTGGAGATATAAGCCGACAAAGTTGTTTTTTTTTTTTTACCTGCGGAAAATCTAATCAAGAGAATAATCGGAAAACTTCTAATGGCTGTGACGTCATTGTGGGAACACCCGGTACAATTGCCATTGGTGGGTATAGAGAAAGTGGGCAAGTTTTCTAGTTAAGAATACAGTTTGGAAGATGATTTTTATACTTAATCGTGAAGTAACGATGAAAGAGATTCTCATGATAATTACAAGATGTTAAGTGTTTCATTTACAATAAATATAATTAATTCAGAGGAGAAGTATGTGCTAAATATGTCTTTACAATCACCGCTGTGTATAGAAATACCAGCTACCCAACAACTTGACTGTTGTGTACAATACCCCGTAAACATAAACTCTCAGATGTTGTCATTTCGGCACTTACATCTTTTAATCCCCATTGATGTTGGGGAATCACTGACAGTGAGACGACACATGAAATAAAACGTTAGATTTAGAATAGTGGACATTATATTATCAATAGGATTTCTGAAGGGGCTTAAGTTAAAATAAATATATGACAATTCTTTTGCATGCATTTGACAATTTTTACAAAAGTGTATTGGAGATTAATTCATGATATTGATAACTAAAAATATTAAAAAGAAAAATAATAAGAAAATATGTCTCCTAAAATTCAAACATGGTTATGAATCAATCTCTCTCTCTCTCTCTCTCTCTCTCTCTCTCTCTCTCTCTCTCTCTCTCTCTCTCTCTCTCTCTCTCTCTCTCTCTCTCTCTCTCTCTCTCTCTCTCTCTCTCTCTCTCTCTCTCTCTCTCTCTCTCTCTCTCTCTCACATATCATAAACAATTATATATCAATTGTTAAAATATAGATGTAAATGTCATTTACGGGTGAATTTTAAAAAAATGCATATACCTAAATTTTAATGGAGTGTTTATTATCTGTTGAGAGAGAGAGAGTTCTGCTGTTTTGTTCAGCAGAAACTTACTACAAAATATTTAAATATCTTTATCTGTTTTATATTACATCAGCAACATATATAACACTTTTTAAGCAGAATTATGAAAATTAAGAATGAAATTTTGCTATTCAGTTTAATGTTCGGTGATTTATTTTGTTTTAATTTTTGTTAAAAAAGTTTGTATAAATATTTTTATAGAATTTGATAGAAACTGTCATAATTTGCAATAAAACATGCATTTTGATGGAAACTTACTAACAACAAAAGTATATAAAGCTAATATTAGCTTTATGTATCGCTGCTAACAATAACAGATACTTTTTTACTGTGTGGTATTTCTTAATCTTTTAATTTTTGTGAATTGTATAAAATATAGTTTTTTAAATAACAGGATAGAAATGTAATAGTAAACTAAATACAATACATTTTGAGCTGAAAATAAGGAAATTCAGGAAAAATGATACTCTTTGGTGTTTTATAAATTAATTTATTTATTTATCCATTTATTTTTCTATTTATTTATTTATCTCTTTATTTATTAACTTTATTTCGGTACATTCAAAATACATGTGTAATGTGTTAGGAAATGCAATAATCCACTGCCAGGTGTTTAAACATGTCCTTTCATAAGCTACATCTGAAACTGGACAGATTCGAAAATCAGCACGTAATGATTTAATAAATCTAGTCCCCAACTGTCTTTAAGTTATCATTTTATCTTTTGGAAATTTGTGAACAACGAGACCTGTTTAGATGTATTTCTGTATCTTGCTACAACGCACCAATTACCCAAGACTCTTTTAAATAATCTGCTGACGTGTTATCTCGCTATACTCGTAATACTGTAGGCTAATGGCTTTCATACCCTATAGTGCCTGACCTCTTTCTTTGATGACGTAGCAGACCAAAAGGTGTCCGCGAGAATTTTAAAGGTGAGCAAATGGGATTCAGTTACTTTTTGCTAAATATCTCGGGAACGAGACATCGGATTGACTTCAAATTTTCGACAAATGCATTTATGCATCGTAAACTAACAATTTTTAAAAAGTTGTATATAGCGTTTGGAGTGGACTTTAAAGATCCACCATTTATTCTGTTCCTTTACAGAGCAGTGTACATTTTTACAGCGCAATGTACATTTTCAGTCCGACATAGTATTTTATGCCCTGCAAGATGGAAGATGCATCATTGTGTCAAATAATTTGAATTTCTTACATATTTTAACCAACTTTGGTTTGATTCTTTATACAATTGAAACTCAGGATGGATTTGGTGATGGGTAATATTTGCTATAACATCTTCATCAATGACTTAGATCTAGCGTTTTTCAAATACAGTCAACTCTTGTTATAATGGCTTTTGATATAGGTAATGGCATTTTCGGTTAGTGGCAGAAATTTCATGGGAATGAATTTACATCCATGCTAATTTGTTTGATACAACAGCATTTGCTTTGCGGCACCGGCAGTGATTTTTGGTAACAAACATGCATTTTACCTCTATTTTACAAAGAGTCCAGATTAACTTAACTGCCCTAGGGCATCATTTAAAGCAAAATTAGGCTGCTGAAGCAGACAAGTTCAACAAATAGAAAAAACAACTATATCTTTTTAATTTTTACATGTTCAATAAATTGTTGCCATGATTAATAAATTTTAGTAAAAATTCCAATATTTACAGAAAAAAAAAAAACTTGATATGATCTTACTTAAAATCCAATAAACAAAAAGAGAGTATTTACACTTTCAGTTTATCTTTATGAAACTGCTTAAAGCAGTCACACATAAATTTACACAACATTGTTCACAGCCGGTCTTTGGCTCCTTTCTTAGCCCGTGTTTTGAACACTGTTTACATGTTCGTTTTTTTCCCCAAATCTGTTGGCCAGTGTAGGAGTTGACAGCCTTATCCTCAACAGATTCCCTTTTTCTTTTTCACTAAATAAATTCCCCAATAATTGGTGAACCAATTTCTGTCTATAGTCCAGTTGTTTTCGGTCTTTTTTCCGGCCTCTTTTTGTTGTCATTTGATGGATTCTATCAACAAAACTTGAATTCAATAATGATTACATTTAGAAGCTTTCCTACTTATGCTGTAACTGATTTAAACCCCATTCATGTTCTGGTATAATGTTTGATTGCAATGGGCATGTTACATCATAGAGTGCCATACAGTGTATTTACAGTTGTGGGTCATAAGCATCAACAAAAGCTTGCATATTTTCCCCTCTGCTTCTGGATGTCAAGTTTCATGCATCAGGTTAAACGGTGTGGTTTAACAAAGAGGCGAACTGTTAAAAATAGTGTGGGTTTTTTCCAAATATGTCACAACAACGACTTAATTCATTGTTATCCCTGCCGGTGTAAACCTTAAGTCAATCATATCCACACTTAACATTTGCTTGAAGGTATTACATTTAATGGGGTATAAAGTTTTTGTCGCACAAACACTGGTCGTACATTAATTGTCATTTTCAGCTGTGGTGGCAACATCAATTCTATCACGTTTAATTTGCTGTCGGTTTGAATAATGGGTTTAAATATTTAATGTGGAATGCGGTAAGCAACGGTGGAATTTGTGTTCAACAAATTCGCGCATATCTATTGGTTTCATCGGCAATATTTCTGGTATAAATCTTGGTCAAAAACAATAAATTCCATCTTCCTTGTGTTCATTAAGAATTGACACTGGTCCAGGATTGCCGATAAAATCGTTCACTTTCACTGGTTTTAGCGTGGATTCCCCATTGTTGATTTTATTTCTATTTCCCCGTGGCGCCATTTTTGAGCAGTGCGATCTCGAATTCAAATTTCATCGTCATTTACACATGTCGTCATCTGACACTATTTAATTTCTCTTGCGCGCGATTGCTACATCTTCAACATCTTTTCTTAGCATGTATTTTTTACATTCAAATTGTGCGCGTCTCTTCTCAAAAACATCCAATCAAATCACTCGTAAGCGATTTTATTTTGATTCGCTAATTAACACAGGAATTCCAGGTTAAATCCGAAACCAATCAGTAGTTTTATTTACGTCTCGTTGAAAATCACGCTCTCAGGTCGGGATTCCGACCTGGCCGACTAAACAACCACGAGTATAGTCGTTACTCGACGCTAAGCGATATTAAATTATCACGCCTACAGAAGGGAGTAAAGAATAAAAACAATTTTATTTGTTGCTAGTCATTCTATTTCATTCATGCAATCATATTTAATTGAGGTTTAACATTTAATGGGGTATAACAACAATTTTATTCATGCAATCATTTAATGGGGTATAACAACAAATTAATTCATGCAATCATATTTAATTGTGGTTTAACATTTAATGGGGTATAACAACAAATTAATTCATGCAATCATATTTAATTGAGGTTTAACATTTAATGGGGTATAACAACAAATTAATTCATGCAATCATGTTTAAAACAAATTATGTTCATCAAGCGTTTTGGAAATTTGATATAACAGCATATTTAATTTAACAGCAATTTTACTTGATCCCAACCTGGCTGTTAGAACAAGAGTTGACTGTACACATTGCTTTATCTGATGCAGAAAAACTTACAGAATTTGCCAGAAAAGCAAAATTTCCATCATGTTTAAATCCTCCTATATATATATATGTTTATATATTAAGTATACATACCTATTTGTGTAACTTGTTTCTTCTTGTCTATTATTATCAGCTGTTTTTAATTTCTTCGTGTCAAGCACTTGGTTGATCCAGATTTAATAAATTAAGCATGCAAGAAAGACTTGTGCGTATCATGATTTTCCTTCATTTCAAGCATTGAAGCACACTAGCTCACAAACATGTTTTTTTTCCTGTTTACAGAGTAGAAGAACATATGAGAAAGCTTTCAAAGAGGCCGAGAAAGCTACAGAGCTATACAGAAAAGCTGATGCTGATATAAACTTATCTAGAGCAGAAGTAGAAAAGGTACCTGGAACGCACTTGAATTGTCTCCCTTGAAATTCCTTGAAACAAGTTTTGCCTCTTATTCTCATTTTATACAAAAATATCCACCACTAGAAAAAGAGTTTGAATAAATCCTGTGGCTTTAAAATCCATGTAAAATTCATCAGTGGAATTTGTTACAGTAATAAAAATAAGTGGATGATAAATGTAAATGTATAATCTAGACAAGGGATTTGGGTATAAAGAAGTGGACTTGTGGAGGTTTGTGTGTCATAATTGTACCTTATCTGTAAGTGGACTTCTGGAGGTTTGTGTGTCATAATTTTACCTTATCTGTAAGTGAACATTTGGAGGTTTGTGTGTCATAATTGTACCTTATCTGTAAGTGGACTTATGGAGGTTTGTGTCATAATTGTACCTTATCTGTATGTGGACATTTGGAGGTTTGTGTGTCATAATTGTACCTTATCTCTAAGTGGACATTTGGAGGTTTGTTTGTCATAATTGTACCTTATCTCTAAGTGGACATTTGGAGGTTTATACACTGGACAGGTGTGTATGTTGACATACAAAGTCAGATCATTAGGTATTTGGGTTTTAGGCCTGAATACAAGGCAGATAAGACAGAAATGGGGCTTGGATAAGGGGTTAATACATTTAGTGATTGCTCCTTTGTGAAACAAATGGCATTGAAAGTAAAGTCATCAGTATAGTGAGTTAAAATCCATTGGGTTATTGGGTGTGATATGTTAAAAATCTATTACTACATTGTTGTAAGGTCTTAGTGTATGTCCTTAGTTTGTATGCAAATTCTGGAAGTTGATCCCAACAAACTTATGGTATTTGGTTAGCTTTCAGTATGAGAACAGGATAGTGGGATCTTAATGAACAATAAAGTAAATAAATTTGGGATAAATATGCTAATTTATGATAATAAAGCATTTACTGAAAAAATAGATAGAGGAGAATCTGATCTATCATAATAAACCTTGTGTAAATCAATTGAAAATTGGAGTTAGTTGGGATCAATTTCCAGAATGATTTTAACAAGTGTAATGTTACAATGCATTTAAAATTAGGAATTTTTTTTAAATAAAATCTGATCTGTCTGGAAATTAATACTGGAATAAGAAATAATATCAAATGACATGCTTAATTTGCATTTTTGTCATTTCTCTTGCAAGTAAAAATTTTATCTTTCACAGCGAAAAAAATTGGTATGTCTAAGGATTTTAAGCTTAACCTTTGTTGCACTGTATAAACCAGAATATTTAATATAAAATGTCATCAATGCCTTCCTTTACATTCTATAGCAACTGTTTATAGTTGGCAAATATATAATGCTTTTTTTTTGAAAATTATATACAATTTGTATAATAAATTTGTAAGTATCAAAGAATTGTTGATTAAAACACAGCTATTAGCTTTCCAAAAGCTGCAAGTGATCAAATCCAGGAAGGGTCAAGATTTAAACCTATCAACAGGTAGTGACTGTTCCTAGCCAGATGTCCAGCTTTAGAAAAGTTACTCAAAAGACAAAGAAATGTTTGGAAATATATATTTAAGTTTGACATCCTGCCAAGAATGTTTTACTCTTAAGAAGATGTCACTATAGGCTGGCGAGGATTCCTAATTATTCCTTTCCCATGTAGCGAGGGTTCCTAGGTATTCCTTTCCTATGTAGCGAGGGTTCCTTATTATTCCTTTCCCATGTAGCGAGGGTTCCTAAGTATTCCTTTCCCATGTAGTTAGGGTTCCTAAGTATTCCTTTCCTATGTAGTGAGGGTTCCTAATTATTCCTTTCCCATGTAGCGAGGGTTCCTTGATATTCCACACCTGTGTTATGAGGGTTCCTTGATATTCCACACCTCTATAGTGAGAGTAACTTGATATTCCCAGCGCTCTACACTGCGACCAAATCACTCGCAAATGCGACCAGTTTTTAGGTTTTGGTGAGTGTTTATTCTAATTCCGTCTCCGTAGTTTTTTCCTGAGCAGGAAATCAAAAGTTTATCTGTTTTCACTGTGAAATTACATTATCAAAATCATGATCTGTTATGCGCTTTACAACAAAAACACATACACATTATATATATATTATGATTTCACACCTATTTAGTGAAGGTTTCTTGATATTTCAACACCTATGTAGTGAGGGTTCCTTGATATTCCACACCTATGTAGGGAGGGTTCCTTGATATTCCACACCCATGTAGGGAGGGTTCCTTGATATTCCACACCTAGGTAGTGACGGTTCCTTGATATTCCACACCTATATAGTGAGGTTTTAATAATACACATGCCCATGTTACATAATTCTTCGTTGCAGAAGAGTCATGTTTTGTTTACACTGATTAAAATGTGTCCACTACATCCTAGGGTGATTAAAGTATGTCCACTACATCCTAGGATGATAAAAGTATGTCCACTACATCTTTGGGTGCTTAAAGTGTGTCTACTACATCCTAGGGTGATTGAAGTATGTCCACTACATCCTAGGGTGATTAAAGTATGTTTACTGCATACTAGGGTGATTAAAGTGTGTCCACTACATCCTAGGGTGCTTAAAGTGTGTCCACTTCATCCTAGGGTGATTAAAGTGTGTCCACTACATCCTAGGGTGATTAAAGTATGTTTACTGCATACTAGGGTGATTAAAGTGTGTCCACTACATCCTACGGTGCTTAAAGTGTGTCCACTTCATCCTAGGGTGATTAAAGTGTGTCCACTACATCCTAGGGTGATTTAAGTGTGTCCACTTCATCCTAGGGTAATTAAAGTGTGTCCACTACATCCTAGGGTGATTCAAGTATATTTACTACATCCTAGGGTGATTAAAGTATATCCACTACATCCTAGGGTGCTTAAAGTGTGTCCACTACATCCTACCGTGATTAAAGTGTGTCCACTACATCCTAGGGTGATTAAAGTATGTCCACTACATCCTAGGGTGATTAAAGTGTATCCACTACATCCTAGGGTGATTAAAGTATGTTTACTACATCCTAGGGTGATTCAAGTGTGTCCACTACATCCTAGGGTGATTAAAGTATGTTCACTACATCCTAGGGTGCTTAAAGTGTGTCCACTACATCCTAGGGTGCTTAAAGTGTGTCCACTACATCCTAGGGTGATTAAAATGTGTCCACTATATCCTAGGGTGATTAAAGTATGTTCACTACATCCTAGGGTGATTATAGTATGTCCACTACATCCTAGGGTGATTAAAGTATGTCCACTACATTCAAGGTGCTTAAAGTGTGTCCACTACATCCTAGGGTGATTAAAATGTGTCCACTATATCCTAGGGTGATTAAAGTGTGTCCACTACATCCTAGGGTGATTAAAATGTGTCCACTATATCCTAGGGTGATTAAAGTATGTTCACTACATCCTAGGGTGATTGAAGTATGTCCACTACACCCTAGGGAAAAGAGACATTGTTTCTTTTTGTGGTTAATCCTTGATTTTCACTGGTGTGGGAGAATATCACTTCTATATACTGGGCATTTGGACAAGGTACAATCACTACTGAGTTCTTTAGTTTAATGTTTGGATATGACCTAGATTTCATCCTAAATCCTTCTGCTTGAGTATCAAATAGGAAAAGATAAAAATGACAAAAACTCTTACCACAAGCTTTTATACATTGATTTCATCTCAAATCTGTCTGCTTGAGTGTGAAATAGGACAAGTAAAATGAAAAATAAAATCCATATTTGTTGTCTTTCACTCACCAGCGGTAATTCTCATTAGGAGTGAATAACACTGCCTAAAATACAAGGTTTACACAACATCCTGGGTCTGGCATCATATAACTGTAGAATTATTCAAGTCTAAAAATTTTACTCAACTTTTGCAAATACTGAAATCTGATTTGCTGAGTAGGCCAAGTTGAGAATTACCTTGGACATCAGTAAATTATCAAGTTTTATGGTGCCGGACAAAGATAAACAGTACACACTGAACGGTCTTAAAGTTAACTGGTAACTTATCAACCTTATCTTAACACACTATGTAGATAATATCTGCTATATCATATTGTTGTCATCTTTTTGGACCCATGCCTGCCTTTTAGCGTCTGCGTCATTGTCTTTTTATCTGCAAGGGACATGACTTGATATTTCACATATAGATTACTTATGACAGAGCTTTCATTTGGTACCATGACTTCTGACCCTGTGACCATGGACTTTGACTAACCTATTAAAAACTTTAACCATGGCTCTATCTTTTAAACCATGAGTGATAGGGCTTTGTTATTTCACATATAGATTTCTTATGACCAGAGCTTTCATTTGGTGTCTTCACCATGACCTTGACCTCAACATATGACCTACTTTTAACAATTTTTAACTTTGGCTATATCTTTAAAACCATGAAGGATAGGGCTTTAGTATTTCACATATAGATTCCTTATGGCCAGAGCTTTCATTTGGCACCTTGACTTTTTAGTGACCTTGGACTTAAACCCAATTAGTCAAAATTTTTAGCCTGAACAGAAGAACTGAAAATATTTACTTATCATGACCTTAAAATCTGACAGCTATAGGTCGAATAACTATTCTGAAAATTTACATCCATTTCTGGTGATCTTTGTTGTCTTCTGACAACTCTTGTTTAAATCAACAAATGATGTTTAAGTAGATGAATATGTAGGAGTTACAGTGTTGTGCGAGTTGTGTTTGTGTGTGTCTGTGTGTGTGTATATATATATATATATATATATATACAATGTATATATATATATATATATATATATATATATATATAAATGTATATATATCAAGCTTCCTGTGTGAGGTTACTTACTGTTCATTATCATTAAGTTTGTGAGGTCTTACTAATTAATCATGATGGATACTTACAAGATGTATAATGGAAATATATATTGTATTAGTTGTGGAAAATAATTTTTTTCTTCTTGATTTGAATTTATATTTTGATAATTTTCATACTCTGACAAATTGTAAAAGACTAACCTTGTTCTTTATATTTTATTGTTTTATGAGATACTAACCATATTCTTGTTATTTGATTGTTTTCTGACTCAATATCATAATTAACTCCCACCAGTACAAGTTATTTTATTACATACATGATTAAGTTCAAAGAAGAATCTGTCAGCTGACATACAATAGATTGATGACTGTCACATCTACTAGGTTTAATCTGTCAGCTGACATACAATAGATTGATAACTGTCACATCTACTAGGTTTAATCTGTCAGCTGACATACAATAGATTGATAACTGTCACATCTACTAGGTTTAATCTGTCAGCTGACATACAATAGATTGATAACTGTCACATCTACTAGGTTTAATCTGTCAGCTGACATACAATAGATTGATAACTGTCACATCTACTAGGTTTAATCTGTGATCTGGCATACAATAGATTGATAACTGTCACATTTACTGGTTTAAATTGATAACTCATATCTACTAAGTTTATCTGTCAGCTAACTAACAATAGATTAATAACTTTCTTATCTACGAGGTTTAATCTGTCAGCTGACATACAATGGGTTAAATAACTTTCTTATCTACTAGGTTTAATCTGTCACCTTAGATTGATCACACCTGTCGAATAAAAATGCCAGTTTTTAACATGTTCCCATGTGATTTCTATCTGATCATGAGGTCACTCTTAATTCGATCTGTAGAATCAAGAAGTCAGTATTTTGAAAACCTGTTACCTTGATCATAACATTTTCATGTGCGATTCCTATTCACATTTGTTGTCCGCTTTGTTTCATGTGTGTATTAGTTTACATAATACTTGATAATGTTTGTTTTGTTTCATTTCAGCACCGGAACAACATGTTGTTAAAAAACAACCAAAGTGATGAGTGTAAAAATGAATATGCTTCACAACTCCAACAAACAAACCAGTATAGGAGAGAACATTTCACTCAGCAAATGCCACAGGTCTTTCAGGTAAGTAATTAATTAATTGTTTCTAAGGCATTAGGGAATTTATCAGCAGGTAGCTGATGTTTAGCTGCCACTAAGGCACTAGGGCATTTGTCATGACTTTGTCAGTCCAGCTAAGTTCACTGTTCAATTCTTCATATATTTATAAATCAAAATTGTGTTTAAAATATTAATTGTCACCTGTAAATTGTATTGTAGGTTGTTTATAGTATCTAATCATGCCCACCTTGAAGAGAAAAAAGATCTGTATAATCACATCAATAGTTAACCTGCATAAACCACATAAAACTAATAAAAGCCATCTTGTTTTATTAGGGGAAATCGTATCAATTCAAAAACTCCTGGCATTAGTGTGTTTTTGAACAATATTACTGATATAACCATTGAACTCTTGTCAGAGTGTATTAAAGTAAGGATTGTTTTTCATTTTTTGAGCATCATTGGAGTATAAAAGCAATTGCCCATGGAAAAAATTCATTGTGCAGCACGAAAAACAATCCTTATATTTATATATATTACCATTTTTCAGTGAAACTGTTGTCTAGTCTATTGGATACTAAATTCATTCCAGAATACTGACTTTGTGGGGGGGGGGGGGTGTTTACATATGACGTATAGCTCAACAGCTGTTTTGACATGAGAAGCGGTTCTCTTTTCTGACCGCAAATACTAAATGAAATTCAGGTTTAATTTCTTTTATTATATCATTTTGAAAGAAACTACTGAAATGACAACTCTGGAATATCTATTCTTGGACTTGAATCATCTTCATTAATATTCGAGCTCTTGGTGGCGGAGGGTTGCAAATGGCTGCGCCCATGAACATGATGAATAATGTATTTACAACGAATTTGCATTTGAATTCTGATACATTATTAATGGGATATACTATAGAAAGATTTAGTGTGACTTACAGAAGTGAGACAGCTAATATTAATTTATGACAACTGAAAGTAGCCATTTTATTTGACATTTTTTACCAAGCAGCTGGGAACCACGATGACTGATTGGTACGTAACCTACGTAAGTAGGCCCATTTCACACGACCTAATTTCACACGATGCGGGTGACGAATTGTTTCTGATAGGAATATCCAGTGAAGGCAAACAAATCGACTTGTTTATCAAGAGATGCTTGACAAAGTTGCACTAGGCCTTACTTTCTTTCTTTCTGTTGTAACTATGAAGCCAGACGGTGGTCTGTGGGTCTGGTCATAACATGACCTAGATATTTCGCGATATGGGTCTGTAGGCTGTACGATGTGCTACAGATGTAGTCTCGTGTTTCCGATTTCTTTCTGTAATTTTTATTTGTTTTGTGGTAGGCCTAATGTATGGCTTTTAAGATTAAATATATAAGAAATAAACATGTGATATTCTATTCTTTATTGATTCGTTCATGTATTCTTGCGCTGAAAAGTAAAGTGGTTAATACTCGGGGCACGTGACTGTATTTACCAGAATATGCAATATATCGCTCTATATACTTGCAATGAAGGGAATTGCAGTCGGTATGTAAATATTATCAATATAAATGTAATCTGATTGATTTGTCACCCAGACAGCATTTATATTAATTGTTAATACACTCTGACAAGTGTTCATTGGTCAATTATATCTTTAATCATGTTAAAATCTTCAGAAACTTCAAAAATAAAATTTGTAATTGATATAAAGCTCCGTTATTGTCCCTCTATAATGATATAAAGTCACCCTTATTGTCCCTCAATTATGATATAAAGTCATCCTTATTGTCCCTCAATTATCAAATGATAATTACGACTTCCTCTTTAAGACATATCTGTTTTGTGTTTTCAGGCTTTACAAACCATGGATGAGAACCGAATAAATAAAATGAAAGAACACGTAAAACAGTGTGCAGACATAGAGCGTAATGTTATACCTATTATTAATACCTGTATAGATGGAATGATAAAAGCTTCGGAAACTATGAGTTCTACAGAGGTTTGTACTGACAAATGTATATATTCACCAAGGTCATACTTAGTGACCAACGAAACATTTATAGAAGTTATTACTGTGTATGAAAATACTTAATTATATATATTAATAACATTGACTTAACAAAAATGCTCATGGTTAAGTAAGGAAGATTTTGTTTGAGAACTTGCAGAGGCAATTGTTTTGTCAATATGATTCAGTTCCAGAAATTTTCACTTATGTTGACTTTTTCTGTTACGGTATTTGTTGACTTTTTCTATTACGGTGTTTGATTTTGCTGTATTGAATTAAGAAACAGTACAAACTTAAGTTGCAATATGTTGATCAACTGATTTATTGCCACATGTCTTACATGTGACTCTCAGTGTACGTTTTGACATCAATGAATGTGACGTCATAATCACACATAATTATGGGCCATTTAGATGTGACATCATAATGGAAAAGTCTGAAAAAGGTGAAAGGTCAGTTGTATGTATTGAGACAGAAGGATCACCTTGTCCATTGTTGGCAAAATTATCTGACCAGAACCACTGTCATTAAAATGACAAGGAAACATGATTTTCTTTTCTGATTTTGTAATCACGTGAAACTCTATGGTTATATTAATTTGTGGAGAGTCAGTTGGTTAGAGACCTCAGTTTGTCACAGGTATTTTTGGTAGACATAAAACCAAAGTCCTGTATCCAAGAAGCTGTGTTACAGTGACCAATCCTCATTGTGCTGGCATCATTCTATAGTTCTGGTCAAAATTATAGTGGTTTACCTGGCATACCTGCAGTAAGTTACATCTCCATTAATATGAGAAATGATGGACAGGAGGTTGAATAATAAAATAGATATATAAAGTCAATCACTATGATCATATGGATCAGATGAAGGTCATATGTTCTGCAAAATACTGGTTATTCATATCTGCATCTTAAATGGAAATTCAGATCTTATTTTTTTGATAGAAAACCAAGCAAATAATACTCCCACACTTTTACCACACCATAAACTAACATTTGAATGAAATTTGCTGTGGACTTTAGGATTCAAAATTAGTGGTGGAAAGATATAAGTCCGGATTTCTAATCCCTGAGGACATTCCTTTTGATGATTTGGCTCCTGACAACAATAGTACTAATGGAACAAATAAACTGACACCAAATCCCATAGACATAAAGAAAGGAACCACGAAAACAAAGAAAAAAGAGAGGAAAAAAATATTTGGATTATTTGTTTCTTCAAAGGTAAGAATTATTGTCATTCTTGTTTGAAACTGTAAAAGAGTGATAATTATTGATGTTAACCCAAATAACTATAACTAATCAATACTTCTGATAGTAACTCGTAAAATCAGGCAGCAGTAGATGTTGTAAATTTTGTATATGACTAACAGAGTAACCTCCCTTTTGTACATACTACCATTTGTCTAGCCATCTGTCAAATAAAGGTTTTAAAGTGATTAGTACAAAAACACAACTTGTTCATGGTTCAGTGAAATCAAGGGAATATTAGAAGAACAGAAAATGGCCAAAATAACAAAAAAGAATCCCAAACTCATGAATCTACAAAGGTGTTTATGATAAGTCTCACATGATATGTGATAGACAAAAAATTGTCTTTTTCATAAACTCTACATGTCTATATCTGTATGATCATTGACATTATATGATTGGTTGTTATACATTCATTTTATCATTATCATTCCATATTGTCTGTCAAAAAAGGGTTCAACTATCAATCTCATTTTAATTCATATGTATTGTATGTCATTTATATGAATGAAGAGACACAGTAAGTGTCGGATACATTTTGAGTGTATTACAAAATTTGTCTTGTAGACACCTACTGAATTACCTTTCAGTTTGCCTTACAACTATGCGCTATGCATGTTGAAGGTCACCTTTGATGTCATGGTCAGATACCTCTTATAAAAATGACATTTCACTGTTCTACTAGTTGCAATTCTCAAATAATGTCCATGTCATTGTAATCATAGTAACAGAACCTGGATTAAATGTGTTTGTTATACAAGGTTATCAGGTCAAGGTCACGGCTTCTATTTATAATTGCCAGTATATAACCCAATTTCTACATTATTCATGTAAACTGCAGCATTCACACTCATGTCATTTCAACATATACACATTGCTACAGGGACTAAGTTTTACGCCTTTCTTTATGCAGTTTGTATTTGTGTTTATTGTTTATACATACATGTTGATCTTGTAAGACATCAAATGTTGATATGTGATCATATTTTGTATCAGAGTGGAAGGATACGGGTAAGAGGAAAATAAAAATAGTTGATATATACAAGATTTATTTACAGATTGTTTTTAGAACATTGTACAGCATGCTGTGTCAATGTTGTCATATGTTGTCATAGTTTTGTCATCTGTGTTATGTTTTGTTAGCTTTAAGCAGGACAGAACTGCCTGTTCATTTTTTTTTTTTTAAATTCTTGATCATCAGTGATGTTTATGCTTAACATAAAAAATGATTCAGGCCTCAGGAAACATTGACTCCAAATGAAATTCTAAGGATGGACAAATTGTATCATTCATCTAAAGTATCATCATCATCATCATCATCATCAGTCATCTAAGTGTATCTCTGCCTCTTTTGTTAGGGTTTTAGAATTATAGTCAGAAAAAGAGATCTTGCCATCATTATTGTAAGATAACGAATAGATAAGAACTTAACAATAGAATAGATTTAGATCTTATTGGATCTTTTGCAGTCTTCTTGTACTTGGATCATGTTTCTTTACATTTTCAATAACTTGTAATGGTGTTTTACGCCAGTTGCTTTGTGCATATTGCCTTCTCTTTCTAGATGGTGTTTTAGTATACAATGCTTAAAATATATGTAGTCTTAAATAGTGAGTCACTCAGGGACTCACTAATAGTCTCTGCTAGTGAGTCTCTCAGAGATACATTAGTGTATGTTTAAACTTGTGCTTGTTTAGTCTCGGGCAATGAGTCACTCAGAGAGTTTAACCATGTGCTTGTGTGAGTCAATTAGTGAGTCTTTTTGAGATACATAAGTGTATGTTTAAACATGTACTTGTTTAGTCTCAAATAGTGAGTCTCAGAGATACATTAATGTATGTTTAAATATGTACTTGTGTATGTGTAATGTTTGATTTTGACTTGTCCACCCCTTAAGTTCCATTCTGCGTGGTCCATGTCATATTTGGACTGGTCCATGTAGTTAATGGCAATGGATGGATGAGATAAGTGCATTTAATGGTAGATATGTTTAATTGTGATGTATTTGTCTGTTAATTCATCATTGAGTTAAACTCTTAAAAAAATGATAAAATAAAAATGATTTAGTTTGAAAGTTTTAATGTCAGAAAAAATGTTAACATCATACAGATACATAAATAGATATAATTAAACTTCAAATTTAAAAAGTTGCAAGTAGTTCCATTAAAATCATGTAACTGGTGTCGTTCAAATACCAGTCATGTGCTTGTGACTTCTTACCTCTTGATGTTTTTGTAGATAACAGATTTACTTACTACATCTCATTTTACACTTGGAGTTTAACTTGGATAACCTTTGGCAGACAGGTACAACATGTATCATTTCTCCTGAAGTAGCAAACTTTTCATTGGTTGTTAACATCCAAATCTACTGCTTATTTGTAACAATAAGTATGTAACCTACAACAACATTAAGAAATGTAAAGTAACTGCAACATGGGGGGGGGAATAGGTATTATATATGTCACATTAGGTGATGATTTTTAGGACTCTTTAGATCTTGTCCCTAGATAAAAAAGATAAAGAGTTACTGGCAGAACTTCTAAAATGTCACTTTCACGATAGTGACACACAGTGAAACTGATTACGTAATCGGTACTTCCAGACAAGCAAAAACCTGCAGTGAATCACATAGTTTCATCACAAAACATGCACAAAATCAAAACACGCCTTGTGAATTCACATGAAGTGAGTGTCTATTATATTATCATTTATATTGTCATTATGATGGTAAAACTACAGCGATGTCAGTTCCCTGTGTCCTATCCTTACTTTGTAAACAGTGTCAATGATTATTAAACAATTAATCCTCCAAATTTAGTGTATTTGTATGTATAACATTTTTTCCAAGACCATCCCAACTTCAAAGACTGCTGCATGATTCTTATCAGTTGAAAGTCACGTTCCTATGAACAAAGCTTGCAGTGTCCTGACTGAAGACTTCAAGTTCACAGCGGGGTGCCAAGATAAAGAAACACCTTAAAGAACCCTCACTGCTCAATGACCATAAGTACTGAGCATAGGCCAAAATTTAAAGCCCTTCACCGACATTTGGTGACGTCTCTATATGAATGAAAGATTCTTGAGTAGGATGTTAAACAGCAATACAGCCAACCAGCTGACAGTGCATTATCCACACATGATGTCACAATTTATGTATCTGCAGGGCTCAACATTAACTTAAAAAAGAACTAGACCAGTCGGACCAGTACCAGAAAATTTTATTAGACCTGACCTCAACATCACTAGACCTGACCTCGGTACATCAAATCTATCGATACCTCTCTTCCAGAGTTTCATATCCTACTTAATTAGGGTACGCTACATCTAGAGATTTTAAGGGTATAATGAAAACACTATATTTTAATTTTTAATAAGTGGTAAAATTTAGCTCACATATTAATTTCATAAATTACCCGACAAACTTGACAACGGGAAGAGGATTTGTGCATATCTATGTCTCATTTTAAGCTATTGCTTCACTGTTAAATGCTATTTACTGCCTTAACTGATTTTTTAAATAACATTAAAAAAAAACAAATAAGTACAGAAAGAAATTAATGAATTATTTCATGATTGAAATAATTCCATATAATCTCTAGAGTACACAGGCCTACTTACTCTAATAAGTAGGACTGGAATAGAAGTAGATTTTGTTACAGTATAAAACATACATGTCATTTCTGAGTGGTGCAAGTAAATTATCCTCAATTTGTACACTGTGTTCTTGCTGATTGTTCCACTGATTTATAATTTTATCAAGAACAAAATAAAACCTGAATAGACAGTTAGTTTGAATGCTTTGACAATTTATTTATAGAAGTCATGAAACAAGTATGTATATAAGTTTGATATTTTCTTTTAGGCCTAATTATTGTAAAATAAATTCTGATTTCGGTTCTGCCCTTTGATTTCTTTGATACACCCTCATCTCTAGTTATGCCTCCACTACTATAAAGAATACGTTGTCAGTCACTCAGTGTAAACAGATATCGATAATTATCATAAGTTGATCTGCTTTATTAGAGAGATCATGACTCGATTCAAACAAAACTATCAAAAAAGAAACATACCATTCTATATGCCCGGTTAAATTAAAATATATGCCTAGGTTAGGCTAGTGAAGTTGCACGCACTTGTGGTTTTATGACCGATGCTTTCAGTTTCATTTTCAATCTGATTTTTTGCGGGTCCATAGAATTACTGGAATAACGCCAATTACCAGAATGGCGGGACATGTAACTCAATTGAAGCTCCTTTCCATCGTAATGATAATTTTGTGGAATAATTTACTTTTAATTGTTAATAATATAGGTATTACATTAAATGAATGAAGATATTTTGTCGGTATTGTCCTCGTATTTACCGATCTAGCTTTTCATATTTAAGCCATATGTGTGATAATGAACATAGCTACTCATACAATTTGTAGTAGAATTCCTAGAACACTGTTTCCCTTCTCTCATTGAAATAGTTTATTCTTCTTAGCTGTATATAAATAATCTAAAAATGACCAAATCATCATCTGATGTGTCATTCCAGTGGCTTTTTGTGTCATCCTGGTAATATTACTATTACGGTATTCCAGTTATTTTATATACCAATCTCTCATCAGAGGGCGTATTACATTATATGGCGACAAAATTGATGAAATGAAAATAAGTCTATACGGCACATAATATCAGCGACATATCTATTATCACAATTACCGGTAATGTAAATAAATGTCCCACTATCGATATATAAATTACAAAAAGAAAAAAATGATTTTCCACAACAATTTTTTTTAACAATAGATCTTCAGTCTATTTGAAGTGATATTTTTAACCCGACCAGTTGGGCTACTTTGACACAAATTAACTAGACCGGACCAATCTTTTACTAGTCAGGGTCAGTCAGATGTGCCTTAGTGTTGAGCCCTGATTTACATCAGGTCCAGAGACACTTGTGTCTTTTAATGGGGGTCGAGATGAGTACAGTAAAACTTTTTTTTTGCTTTTGATTTAATTTTATATATGTTTACCCCTAATTTGTAACCTTGTACCCTAATTTTGCTACCCATGGGACACAAAAAACCCTATTCTGAAAAAGCAGTGGAAATAATATATAGTATACAGTGTCAGTAATTCTGATTTTGTTGTAGGCTGTCCAATATTCTTAGACCATTTAATTAATCACAATGTAATTTTCCCAATTCTTTAAGACCATCTCGCCTGCCAAATTTGTACAAACCACAAACAATTGCACACACACACACACACACACACACACACACACACACACACACACACACACACACACACACACACACACAATACAAACCCCATGGTAGATTTATTACTATTTATTCAATGCTGATTGACATTTGGATTCTCACCTGCACAGGTAGATTTTGATGTCAATATGCTGGTCAATTTTTATGTTAATACACAGGCATACTTTGATGTCAGTACACAGGTAGATTTTGATTACAATACACAGTTCAATTTTGATGTCAATACACAGGTAGATTTTGATGTCAATACACAGGTGTAGTTTGCTGTAGTTCTTTGTAAGCTGTCTTTTATTTTTTTGTTTCTATCTTATTCTATTTCAGACAACAGTGAACAGAGTAAGTGACTTTGTAAGCGTAGGAGATACATGCCTTCTCTGTACACACCTTGTTTTGTTATGTTCTACAAGTTTACACATCAGAAGTTTCAACTTAACCTAGATCTTAGGGAAAGGGGATATTGTTTTATGTCGTTTCAAGTTTTATATCAACTTATAATCAATTCTGTATAACTTAGAAATGCATGTTTAGATTGAAGGCAATACATGTTAGTATTGCAAGATATTAATGAAAATACTGGGTTATTGGACTAACTTAAGGGTCATAAAGATAACTCATTTAGACACATGTGTATTTAAACAAAATTTTGTCTTGTCCTAGCTGGACCTAGGACAAGAAAGTCTAAGTCATTAGTACAGTCTTTGATCAAGTTTTTTAACCTGAGTTTTCAAGGCTTTAAGTCTTGATTTGCTTTTACTCAGGTTACATCAAACAGGTTTACAATAGATCTTTTAGAAGTCTTTTTCTGAGTACATTGCCAGAAGATTTCTCCTCCCAACAATAAAAAACTGGATTGCACTCAGATTTAAAAAAGTCTAGTATTGAATTAAACAGCTTAATTTAAAGGAAAGTCAATGGAAAATATCATAGTCACTAGTGGATATAACTTATATCACCAGTCGGTATAACTTATACCACTAGTCGGTATAACTTATATCACCAGTCGATATAACTTATATCACTAGTGGGTATAACTTATATCACCAGTCGGTATAACTTATATCACCAGTCGATATAACTTATATCACTAGTGGGTATAACTTATATCACCAGTCGGTATAACTTATACCACTAGTGGGTATAACTTATATCACCAGTCGGTATAACTTATATCACCAGTCGATATAACTTATATCACTAGTGGGTATAACTTATATAACCAGTCCGTATAACTTATATCACTAGTGGATATAACTTATATCACTAGTGGGTATAACTTATATCACTAGTTGGTATAACTTATATCACTTGTGGATATGACTTATATCAGTAGTTGGTATAATTTATATCACCAGTCGGTGTAACTTATATCACCATTCATTATAACTTATATCACCAGTCTGTATAACATTTATCACTAGTGGATATAACTTATATCACTAGTGGGTATAACATATCACTAGTGGGTATAACTTATATCACTAGTGGGTATAACTTATTTCACCAGTCTGTATAATTTATATCACTAGTGGGTATAACTTACATCACCAATAGGTATAACTTATATCACCAATGGGTATAACTTATATCAATAGTGGGTATAACTTATATCACTTGTGGTTCTAATTTTAGGGTAGATTATAAATCTTATAAACTTATATCACCAGTGGGTATAACTTGAGAGTAGATTGTGTCTTGTAAACTTATATCACCAGTGGGTATAACTTGATGGGTAGGTTATAAGTCTTATAAACTTATATCACCAGTGGGTATAACTTGACAAGGCCTCTCACCTCTGGTTCGAATCCCACTAGGGTCATTTCGAATTAAGTGGGAAAGTTTGCCAGTTTTCTTGCGGAAGGTCGGTGGTCTTTACCCGGGAAACCGGGGTTTCTCCTCCACCAATAAAAACTGGACGCCATCATATGACTGAAAGATTGTCGAGTATGGCGTAAAACAAAAAATCAAAATAAAAAAAAATCAAAGGTATAACTTGAGAGTAGATTTTGTCTTGTAAACTTATATCTCCAGTGGGTATAACTTGAAGGGTATGTGTAGGTTATAAGTCTTGTAAACTTATATTACCAGTGGTTATGATTTATATCACTAGTGGGTCTAACTTATATCTCTAATGGGTATAATTTGAGGGTAGGTTATAAGTCTTGTACACTTATATCACTAGTAGGTATAAGTTGAAGGAAGATTATAAGTCTCGTAAACTTTATCATTAGTTTGTGTAACTTATATAACTAGTGGGTATAACTTGAGGGTAGATTGTAAGTTTTGTAAACTTAGCACTATATCACTGATTCTAACTTTTTAATATTTCTCTTTTACTAATCTTCAGTCTTTTGGAATTCTGAGAAGTCGTAACATTTCATCACAGAAATTAAATAATCTGTCAGTTGGACTCTCCATGACATGTGCATGAACAGTCTACTTTCATTTTACCTTCTATCAGTTGATTTTGTTTCAAGCAAGACCAGAAGGCATAAAACAGATCATTTTGCATCTCTGAATTAAATTTATTTCTTTATTTTCTTCCTATTTCTGTGATTTTGTATGTTTGAAGTAAAATGTTGTAATTCATGTCTTTCTTTTCTGTTCTGAAGAATTTTAAATGCTTCTCCTGTTCAGTAAGTTTTTGTCTTTCCAGTACCATGAAGGAAATCCCAATTTGCTTATCAAATTATTTTTTACCATATTTTAGTTTTTTAATGTAGATTTCTGTTTATTGTCAAGATGCTTAAATTGCATTGTAGATCATTGCCTTGATCAAACATTCAAATCATTTGGATTATTCCCTGAACTACTTTTTCAGAATTTCATATCAAGGTACTAACAAACAATGGGGTCATATTAGATTACCTCCCCTTTTCAAATGTAAACCCTTCCATAACATACATGCTTTTTATTGTTTCAAAGGATGTTGATAAAAAAAAAAATTTTCTGCAACATTGAAAAGAAGACAAATTCGTTTCTTTTTTTTTATTATTAAAAAGTTAAATTTGAGAAAGATTTTAAATTAACATTTTTCTTTTTTTAAGACAGACTTAGGCAATGTTACATTTAGAAAAATATCTATTTATAACGGGATAAAAAATAAAAACTGAACCTCAATGAATCACTACAGTAATGGATTGTTAAGGGAATCCTGTTAAAGGGGAGGTAATCTTCATTTATCCCATATGTAGATTAAGACCATTCTCATGTAATCTGCATGGAGAAAATAACTAATTTCACCGAAATTTTATGTGAAATGCAAAAATAGAGTTAAAAATCATTACCATGATATTTTGTGACATTTCACAATTTTGTAGTTTTGTTCTAGATAGTTAGTTTTAGATTTTTACCTGGTAGAGGGTTAACATCCTCACACTTGGAATTTTACCTCTTCATTAATATAATTATTATTTTGTACAAGGATTAAGTGAAATGTCACAGAAGATCTTGTTCATCATCAGTCATCTAATCATGGTTTTCGTCAATTCTGAATTAGAGCTCTTGACAATTTTTTTCTCTTTCTTTCCTTTCTCCTTGCATCCAAAAAAATACAGATCATTGGATTGCTGGTATGTATGGGCATGGTCATGTGATAATTCCCACAATGCATCAGTGTTTTTACAAGGCCTGAGTTATGTTTCTTGTACTATCAATGCATGCTACTGTGGGAGAGTTGTACATTTTTATATTTGGAACTTGAATGGTTCCCGCAGTGTTGTGCATGATTGTGTATTTATCATTGGTAGATAATTTTCCCATAGAGTTAGATGTGAGCTCAATATTGTTGTTTATTTTGTATATTTTTTAAAATGTAAAATTTCAATTATACACTTATATACAGGTCTGACACTGGAAAACTGTCATGTTGAAGGAAAGGATTGAATTGTATAGCCATTGGAAAATTTCTCTTTTATATTTAAAAAAAATTATGTATGTAAAGCAAAAGAAGTAAAGAAATGAAAACTTCCAAAGTAAAGGAATTATCTATAAAAGCAACATCATACATGCTATTGATATTTTTATTATAAGCCATCTTCCAGGGTTTTTTTTTGTTTTTTTTTAGAAATTTATCATTTGTGTACATTTGCTATGTATTCTTCAATATACTCATGATTTAAAGATTGAAAATAGTGTACAAATGTAAAACATGTTGTATACTGAAAATAACACTAATGGTAGATTTTGTTTAATGTTGTTGATTGGATTTTATACATTTGTCAATCAACTTTACAGGTTTGTATTTTACAAATATGGATATTGATATTTATAGGCTCAGTGATAACTTGGTCAGTATGGACTGACGTCAGAAATCTCCTCACCTAAAATATTTTATTTGACCCTATGTCACTTTGCTTGTATGTGTGTGTGCAAGTAGAACTCGTTATTCAATAGATGTAAATATCGTTAATTAAAATACTTTTCTAAATGAGAGTCCGTTATTTTACATGGCTTCTTACCGTAAATGCTGACATCATTTTAAAAAATCCAACAAACTATGCTTTGATATTTTTGCTTTCATTCATTTACGCTGACGTATTTGGCCTTTAGTTTAAATCATCACATTACATGCAACAAAAAAGGCTGTAGTCTGTTGTATATTAAGAAAGGCCCCATATCAGAAATGATTCCTTGATTCAGATAAGATGAATTTGAACATGAAATATAAATCATGTTTTGTAGTTTCATAAAAATATTCAGTAAATTCTTCAGAACTTTTTGTATTTTCACACCAAAAATGATTTTCATAATCATCTTGTTTTTAATTTTGTGATTTATGGTACGGAATTTGTGCCTTAACAGTATTAACTCGGCTTGTCCATCATATGTGAACTTTTGTTTTAAAATGATAGGAACTTAGTAGATTTAAAGACACTTCTGATTTCTATGTTTGTGAATGTTTGTTACCCCTCTACATCTGAGCTGCTGGATAATTTTCCCTTGTCCTTATGTAACAAACAAACTTAACGTGCTTCCTCCCACCATTACATATCAGACTTAACAGACGTTCTCCCGCCATTACATAACAGACTTAACAAATGTGCTTCCTGCCATTACATAATATTGTTATAATCTGTGTTCAGAGATGTCACCTGATAATTGTCTTGATTACCTGCATCTAACAAAATTAGACATAAAAGATTAGTTTATGGCCACCAACCTTTATCCTAGCAATATTTGCATCATGTAAAATGGAATTAAATTGTAAAAATATACCTTTAATCAATTTCAATATATATTTGTCCTGTTACATACCATACAGTTTCTATAGCATTTATCATTAAAGCAATATTTCACCTGACCTAAAGCACTATAAGATTTAGAGTAAATATCTTGTTTGTTAAATCTTACAAAATTACTGGAATGCTATTATTTTGTACTTTTTATTATTTAAACCAAAATATATTAAATGCACATATAACTTCATAATAAATATAATAGGAGATGGGTTTATGCAAGGAGTTTAAATATAACCAGCATTCTTTCCCTTTTAAACTATAAAAAGCCAATTCAGTTTATTTTTTTTATTGTATTTGACTTAATTTCTCTCTAAATGCACATCTTCAATCTTGTGAATTCAGCCGTTTTTATCTTGATTTGCACATGGTTTGTGTTGGTGTGTGTTAATTATCCGTAAACATTTGCATGAAAAGATTTCGGAATTCCTGAATATGAGAAAACTGTAAAAATATTTCTATATGAAGTAATTATATTTGATGGTTAATAATAGTGATTATATAACAGTATTAACATTTCACTATACAGAGTAGTGTCTCTTGACAAGTTTCCTTTGTTAGCATATCATATGTGTGTTACCATGACTCCCAATATCTAGGTAAGGTAGAAACGCTAACATTGTCTGAGTAGTTCATCAGCTATAGTACCAAGTCTACTGCTACCTGCTGTCAGTAGAGACGCTAACATTGTCTGAGTGGTTGATCAGCTATAGTACCAAGTCTACTGCTATCTGCTGTCAGTAGAGACGCTAACATTGTCTGAGTAGTTGATCAGCTATACTACCAAGTCTACCTATCTGCTGTCAGTGTCAGTAGAGTGGTTGATCGCTAACATTCAGTAGAGACGCTAACATTGTGGTTGATCAGTACCAAGTCTACTGCTATCTGCTGTCAGTAGAGACGCTAACATTGTCTGAGTAGTTGATCAGCTATACTACCAAGTCTACCACTGTCTGCTGTCAGTAGAGACGCTAACATTGTCTGAGTGGTTGATCAGCTATAGTACCAAGTCTACTGCTATCTGCTGTCAGTAGAGACGCTAACATTGTCTGAGTGGTTGATCAGCTATACTACCAAGTCTACCACTGTCTGCTGTCAGTAGAGACGCTAACATTGTCTGAGTGGTTGATCAGCTATACTACCAAGTCTACCACTGTCTGCTGTCAGTAGGGACTCTGACATTGCCTTAGTAGTATATACATGTACTATCAAGTCTACCACTATCTGCAGGTGGTAAAGACTGACATTATTTTGGTAGTCAATCTAATTATCAGAGATACCACCAAGTCTACCACTATCTGCTAATATTATACATGTATTTAAATTATAGATATGAAATGAATGGTGTCGTACAAACTAAATCCTCCACCTTTTGTGTTGTACCTTTTACTGTACTTTAAAAAGTAACTGATTCTTTATATGAACAAAGTGCAGGTTCAATGCCTATGAAAGAAATACTGGTGAAAATGAATTGCTGTTGTACTGAATGCATGATTTTAAGTTCATAAGATGTGAAGATGCGTGTTCTCACAGCCAGTGTAATATTTATTTGTTACAGGGAGATGAGGCCAAAGAAGATTTCAGTGATTTGCCTCCAAATCAACGGAAAAAACAACTACAAAAAAAGATAGATGAAATAAAAAAACAGTGTGCTCGAGAAACAGCTGAAAGGTGGGAACTTAATGATAATTCTCTCTGTATTTTATGTCTTTCCAAAAAAAGGCTGTAAAATGTGGTCTATTTTAAATGTTGATATTAGGTGGAAGTGACATATCCATACGTCTTCATATCCACCAATCCACTGTTGATATTCGGTGGAAATGACATATCTATGCATCTACACATCCATCATTCCACTGGAAATGACATGTATCCACCAATCCACTGTTGATATTGAGAGGAAGTGATGTATCCACACATCTTCATATCCACGAATCAGTATTGATATTAGGTGGAAGTGACATATTCATGCATCTATCTATACATCCACCAATCCACTGGAAGTAACATATCCACACGTCTACACAGCCAACAATCCACTGGAAGTGACACATCCACAAATCTACACATCCACCAATCCACTGGAAGTAACATATCCAAATGTCTACACAGCCAACAATCCACTGGAAGTGACAAAGTAGTGGCGCAACGATATATACTGTGGAACGTTTTTTTGCCGTATAATTGGCATGGTGTGGTTCACAATTCATTTTTCCTGTTAACGATATACCAACAGTACATTCCGGATTTTGTTGTATTCCGGATTCACTGTCCAATTTCGGTTTCAAAACTTGGAGATCAACTCAAAACAAAAATGGCAGACGCTCTCATGCATGGTTCTCCGTCACTATTTAAGTTGGTTATTTGAAAGCATTTTTGCTTAATAGTGGTAGAGAAAGACGGTGACTATTTGACTGTTACGATGACACAACACAACAAACATGGTCACTCACTTAAAACACCATCACATATTGACGTCGTCATAGGCCTAACTTAATAACTACCTACACTCTTATGGGTACTGGAGGACAAGGCACAGATAAGTAATTTACAGATGTCCTGTAATACTTCAGTACTTCAGTGCAAATAAATTCCCCTCTTTCAAAAACAGTTCAAGATCAATTACAAACTTTATGATGCTTGATCTGAGACCATTTTTTCAAGTAGAATCGGCTGCATTTTGTGCTTCGAAAAAATAAGTGTAGCAGTGTTGCATAGATGCGTATTCTATTTTTTTTCCAATAGCAGATATTGTATCATTTTTATGATAGTCAGATTTCAGAATTGTCTGCTAAAATATAATGTATTGTGATATGTATAATATCAAGAGCAAAATATCGTGATACTTACCGTTGTGAAAAGAAGTGTATCATTGCACCCCTAGGGAAGAGTAATACTTTATTTTACCAAAATCAATTCTGTTGACTCTAAATGGTTTGTTGAGTCTTCATGTTATTGGAGTTACATTACCAAGGTGATTTTTAGTTCACTGGGATGAAAGTCCAGAGAGCTAATGCCATACCCCTGGCTTCATTGTCGTCGTCGTCATTGTTGTTGTCTGTAGCGTCCATAGACAAAACTTTAACCTGGTCTATTTCTTTTTAATCACAAGGGACATGACTTTGATATTTCACTTATAGATTCCTTATGACCAGAGCTTTCATTTGAACTGGTGACCTTGGACTTTGACCTCCTTTTAAAAAACATTTACCTTGGCTATATCTTTTAACCATGAGGAATAGGGCTTTGATATTTCACATATAGATATCTTATGACTAGAGCTTTCATTTGGCGTCTTGACTTTTGACCTAGTGACTTTGACCTTAGAATTTGACCTATTTTGGAAAAACTTTAAACTTGGCTTTATCTTTTAAACCATGAGGGATAGGGCTTTGATATTTCACATATAGATTCTTTATGATCAGAGCTTTCATTTTGCTACCTTGACTTTTGACCAAGTGACCTTGACGTTGGATTTCGACAAACTTTACAAAAACGATAGGGGGTCGATATTTCACATATAGATTCCTTATGGCCAGAGCTTTCATTTGGTATTTTGACTTGTGACCTTGGACTTTGACCCACTTTTTAAAAACATTAACCTTGGCCCTATCTTTAAACCATGAAGGATAGGGCTTTGATATTTCACATATAGATTTCTTATGACTAGAGCTTTCATTTGCTACCTTGACTTTTGACCAAGTGACCTTGACGTTGGACTTTGCCATACTTTTCAAAAAACCATAGGGGGTTGATATTTCACATATAGATTCCTAATGGCCTTAACTTTCATTTGGTATTTTGACCTATGACCTAGTGACTTTGACCTACTTTACAAAACTTTTAATCTGAGCCGAAAGAATCAAAATATTTATGGTACCATGACCTTAAAACCTGACAACTGTAGGTCAAACACCTATTTTGAAAATTTACACCCATTTCAGGTGAGTTTTGTTGTCTTCTGACAACTCTTGTTTTATGAAATATTGAAGGAGTATTAATTATTTTGTGTAATTTAAAGAATTTCACTGCATGACTTTTTTTTCTGTAGGGAGGGAATGTTGAAGATGAAAGATGTATATGTACAGAATCCAGCTTTAGGAGATCCTAATTCTCTTGATAAAAAGATAGAAGAAAATGCCCAGAAGCTTGATGCTTTACAGTCAGAATTAAGAAAATACCAGGTAAATTTTGTCTTCTACAAAGTTATCACATGATTTGAATTACTTACTGCAGTGTCAATGCAGTGGGTATATCACTGACAGGATGGTTAGTAGATTGTTTCTTCCTTATCCTCAGTGTGGGTCAGAGTCCTGCTGGGATCTAATCTGATTTTGTTAGGAAGTTTGCTAGTCAAGTGCGGAAGTATCTTATTCTTAGGAACATAAAAATGAGACAGTATTTTATCATAGGGTTATGACAGTGAGACAGCATTTTATCATAGGGATATGACAGTGACAGCAACATTTTATCATAGGGATATGACAGTGAGACAGTATTTTATCATAGGGATATGACAGTGAGACAGTATTTTATCATAGGGATATGACAGTGAGACAGTATTTTATCATAGGGATATGACAGTGAAACAGTATATTATCATAGGGATATGACAGTGAGACAGTATTTTACCATAGAGATATGACAGTGAGACAGTATTTTATCATAGGGATATGACAGTGTGACAGTATTTTATCATAGGGATATGACAGTGAGGCTTTGTTTTATCATAGGAATATGACAGTGACACAACATTTTATCATAGGGATATGACAGTGAGACAGTATTTTATCATAGGGATATGACAGTGAAACAGTATATTATCATAGGGATATGACAGTGAGACAGTATTTTACCATAGAGATATGACAGTGAGACAGTATTTTATCATAGGGATATGACAGTGTGACAGTATTTTATATCATAGGGTGATACAACATTTTATATAGGGACAGTGAGGCAGTTGTTTTAGGGATATGAGGAACAGTATGATCATAGGGATATGACACAACATTTTATCATAGGGATATGACAGTGACACAACATAGGGATATGACATGAGGGTGTTTTATCATGACAGTGATACAGTATATTATCATAGGGATATGACAGTGAGACAACATTGTATCATTGGGATATTATAATGAGACAAAATCTTATCATAGGGATATGACAGTGAGACAACATTGTATCATTGGGATATTATAATGAGACAAAATCTTATTATAGGGATATTATAATGAAGCAGAAGGGAAGCAGCCTAGAAGAAGTAGTTACTCAGATGATGCTAATTCACTCAGTAGTATGAATATGGACTCAAGTACAGTATCAATACCAGGGACACCTCAACCAATACATGCAGAACCAGAAGTTTATACGTTAGTAGCTTTTATTGTTCATTGTTATATCAAGTATATCATCTCAGTCTTACAGAGTTCTTGATATTGTTACATCAAATCTATATCATCTCAGTCTTGGTATTGTTACATCAAATATTTTGCCTTGTTCTCACCTGTTATAGACAATTCTGTTTTGCTAAGATTGTATGTCATGGTATTAGGTTATGCTATTATTTGTTTAATGGTTAGTATATTATTCGTTGTACTTTTACTATCAAGAACACTTAAGACAAACAGTGTACTATGTAAAGTTTGTGTATCACTGCATATAATATTGTATCACCCTGTATGTCAATGTTAATAGTTTTATTGTGTGTATTTCTATACTTACATTTTTCAGTCTTTCAGAGGTCCATGGAAATACAAGAAATATGACTTTAGAAAGCAGATTCTTAATAATCATACTTCAGCTTAGAACTGAAGAAATGAACATTGTGCCCTTCAGGATATTATTTTCATAAAAAAAAACAAACCCAAGAATGTAAGAAATATTAAAGGACCACCTGGGTGAACTCTTGACCTCGACAGAGACTACTTTCCATGACTCTGTGGTGAGAGCATTCCTCTAGCAATCTTATGGTCCTGAGTTTAATTCCAGGGTCTGAGACTTCTTTAAAACACTGACTGTTCCTTCACCAAGTGCTGGTAACAAGAAATTAAAGTCAAAAGACTCATCTTTGATAATTTTCTTCCACAAGGCAGCTCAACTGAAAGTCATATTTTGTTTACCCTTCAAATATTTTGGTTGTGTTCAAAAATATGAAAGTGCTCCTATGAGCTTCAAGCCTGTGAGAGCTGTCTTTTTTCCTTTTACATGGGTGATCTTGGTATTTCATGGACAAGTGTAAGAGAATGGGCACTCTCAGCATACATACATGTATCACTGACAATAGATATGATAGGAACAGACAACAGAATCATTGTATTATGTATATTACAACAATGTTCATTTCAATTGAAACAAATTTTAGAATTTTAATGTAACATATAGGCACCTCTGGAAGTCTTAATTTTGTTTTTATATTCAATTGTACAAATTATATTTAGTATATGGAAATTTTGACAGTATAAATTTGTAACAAACTTGCTTTATATCTAAGTATTACAGTCATGTTTGGATATTCATCAGAAATTGTTATTGTGTAAAAAAATGTTTCTAATATGACTTTAATTATTTCTTCATGGTGAAATGTACATTTCACTGTACATAAATCATTGTCAAGATTGCCTACTTTCAGTTTATAAATATATAAATGTTGTACAAATGTATGAAGCCTCTTGTAAATCTTTGCACTGCATTGATCTTTTCACTGTTTGTATTTGGTAAATTTCAGTGAAGAGTGGCCAGCGCCACCATCAAGGTTTGTTATCTATCTCTCCATCACGAATACACAAATAATATCGTAGCTTGCAGTGTCTTCTATCCTTTATATACACAGGAACACTTGCACATTAACTGCTATTTATCGTGCATTTCAACCTTATCTAGCTCAGTCAATGACATTACACTCCCAGAGGCTCGAGCACAAACCGCAAAAATGAATCAAACACAACTTCCTTGATTTCATTCCTTATCAGAATGGTTATCAACTATAACTTTTTGCTGTATATTAGAATTTCTACCCATTGAATTTGTCTGATATAGAAAAAGATTATTGTCCAGTGGACAGTTTGTAATCACAATTCTTTATCATAGAATGTTTGAGACTTGCAAAAGATCATCTGTTTAGTTAGAAGAAGTATTAAGTCATGTGCTGTTCTTATATATCAGAAGTGTTGCTTGTATGTTAATCAAAGATTTATACCAGCAAACCTCCTTCCCCATCCTTGCTTAAAAATTTTATAGTTGAAAATATCAAGAATTAATGTGTGAAAATTGAAATAATTTTCTCCAATGTGTGTATGTGAGTGATTGCTTTTGTTTCTATTTTTCTTTTGTTACCCCTAACTATTAACTACCAAGAAAAAGAGAGACATAACTGCTGTTTTCTTCAACTGTCCATTCATATTTGTCATTTATTTGGGTGACTTGTGTTGTATTAATTTCGCTATTAACCATAGTTTGCCAGTTTCGAATTTTCTGGATATAAACTTTCATGAACTGAAACCCAATCATTTGAAATTTGAATATATTGTCAGCAGTCATTAAATTAACCTGTAATCCAAAATAGTTTGTCATTTGAGACAAGTTCAAATTTCCCTTTTGTTATTCCAGAGTTATGACCCTTGGTTTTTGGTACAAAATAAAAAAAAGTCTTTCAATTACAATCTCCATATCAAACATTTTTCATGAAAAAGGTACAGGTAGATCTTACAATGGCCTTGCTTGTATTGGGCAGTTAATAGAGTAAGCTAGTTAATTCATATCGGTGTTTAAACTCCTTTGTCAATGTTAAAGTCATCTAAATTTTGAATTTGCTGTCAGAAACAATTCATCAAGCTTGGTATCCATTTAAACTGATTTTTGTTTGAAGACATTATTCTATAGCAGTTGTGTGAAATCATGCAAATTCAGTGGCCTTTTTGATAATCTATTCTCATTTTGTAAACTTAGTTTCTGTCTCAAAAAATGAGAAACCAACAAATAGAAGAAAAGTCAACATTGAGATGTATTATAGCTGATAATGTGCAATTTATTTGTGTGCGTAATGTACATGTATTGGTGTATATATCTAGTGTGTGTGTGTGTGTGTGTGTGCATTCTGTGTGCTTGGTTGATACTTAATCTTGTTCACCCCCTGAAGAACAATGAACTTTCCATCACATTGATACAAAGTCTAGTCCATCTGTTGTTTTCAGGGGTGGATGTGTTCAGTATAGGTCAGGACCAAGGTACTCTGATATTTCTGATTTCAAGTAACCGGTTCACTCGTTTATTGTAATGTTACCTGCTTGTGTACGATGTTTGAGACTTGTGTTTTGGTTTTGTCACAATATTATCATATGTATGGTACATGTAAGTAATGAACAATTATCTTGCCATTTAATGAACTGTCACTCAAGTTTGGTCACCAAAGTAACCTCAGGTTACTAAAGCCAAATGTTAAATGTCATACTGGGAACTCACTAACATGAGATAGAAAACATAAAATAATGACATGGTATTGATTAACCCTTGACTGTTGTTGTCATAGAGATTAACTTTTGACTGTTGTTGTCATAGAGATTACATCATCTCTTGTTCAATTCAGTATGTTTTGGTACTTTTTACTCTGTCGATGTCACAAAATACAGCTAAATGATAGAAAGACATGTAGTCCACAATGGTGATATTTACCTGAGGTAACTAGTGTTTTTTATTGTGAGTGTTTATATTCTTAATAAAGTCCCGAGAATGAGGAGGAGGAAAAAGAACAGAAACAGGTACAAGAACCAGAACCCAAACCACTCCCTAATCCCAAACCAGTCACAACTCCCAAACAAGTGACAACACCAGCTGGGTAAGTCAGATCTTAAAATTAGAAGCAAAGGAATGTGGCATTTATCTACTTCTACGGGAATGACAGACGGAAACACTTCATCTTGGAATGAATATCTTTTTTAAAATCTCCAACTGCTTGTTGCATCTGATAACAATTGTCTTGCCATCCAGATCAAATGGGATTATCATTTATAGTTTAGATCAAATGGGATTACCATTTTCTATTTAGATCAAATGGGATTACCATTCATAGTTTAGGTCAAATGGGATTACCATATTTAATTTAGGTTAAATGGGATTACCATATTTAATTTAGGTCAAATGGGATTACCATATTTAATTTACATCAAATAGGATTACCACATTTAGTTTACATGTAGATAAAAGGAAATATATATTATATGATAAGATGAGATTGCCATATGCAATTGATTTAAATCTACATTAGTAGAGAACATGCTCTAGGAGCTATTAAAAATTATAATTTTGGAAATTAATATCTTGTCTACATGTTGGTTGGATAAAAACAAACCTTATTTTGAGAGTCAGTAGTAAGAACAAACACTACACCCACCCCCCAAAAAAAGACAACAACAAACAAAACAAAGCAAAAATTGATGAAATCTCCCTGTGTAACTTATAAAATGTAAACTTATAATAGTGTATCTAGCCCCAAGTGACTGTAGCAATACCTGTAGAGAGGTGTAGTCTGGTTGTAAAGTAGGTCAATCTTGACCTAGATATAGCGGTGGTGGGACATATTTGGTAGATATTATTGATCTAGTAGTTGGTAAAGATTATCAGTACTAACAACTGGAAGTTAACACTTCAGTGACATGTCACATGATATTATTCACCCAAAATGACAACTTACGTCACTGAAATTGTAGTTAATACCGAAGATGTAAAACCTAGTCTCTATCAAAACAGGAATCCCAGACAACAACAAAACATTTATAGAATAGTTCAAATACCGACAAAACAAAGTCTTGGGCCTGGCACCATAAAACTTGAAAATATTCTTCAATTGGCCTGCTTAACCAATCAAATTTCAGGATTAGACAGATTTGAGTGATATTTTTAGACTTAAGTTATTCTTAATTTTTATGGGGCTAGTCCCCTGGACAAGACAACAACCCTAAAACATATACAGCCAAAAATAAGACACAAAGTTTGATAAACCACTGAACCTGCAAAGTTTAGATATATTTATATTTGATATAACAATCCCATGTCAAATGGCTTTACACATGTCTTGATTCATGATGTTTCTTTACAAGTAAAGTTTTTAGGTCACCTGAGATGTAGCATCCCTATGTGAAGCTGCATAAAGTTTGAGAACGAAAAGGGACTAGGACCCGTAGGGGCTCTAAAAGGGACCAAAAAGGACCAAAACTTGGTACATCTTTAAAAATCTTCTCATGAACCAATGATCAGATGACTTTCAAATTTTGTAAACATGATTGTTAAGTTAATATCTACAAAGTTTGGGAATGAAAATTAAATCTGTCCATAAATTGTCCACTAGGGGGCACTTGAATAACATAGGGTACAGTTGTATACAAATGACTTAATAACTCAAAACTGATTGACTTTATGTATACAAAGATATATGAGAAAGTTGTCAGGAATTATCTAAGGAACATTTTGACAAAATTTCAAGGTCATGGGATCAAAGGTCAAGGTCACAAGCACCTAAGTAAACAGAAAATATAAGATTATTGTCAAATTTGAGATGTTTTGTACTTCATCTCAAAAACCAGAGGGCCATTTTCACCAAAATTGACATGTGTCATCCCTATGTGAAGCCATATAAATTTTGAGAATGAAAAGGGGCTAGGACCCATAGGGGCCCCAAAAGGAGGCAAAAAGACCAAACTTTGTGCATCTATAAAAGTCTTCTCATGAACCAATTATCAGATAACTTTCAAATTTTGTATGCATGATTGTACAGTCAGTATCTACAAAGTTTGTGAATGAAAATGAAATATGTCGATAAGCGGTCCACTAAGGGGCCCTTTAATAAGATAGTGTACAGTTGTATACAAATGGCTTAATAATATACTAAATGACTCTTTGTACACAAAGGTATATGAAATCAATAGGATATCCAGGACATAGATACAAAATCCGGTAAAAATGGACAAAGGTCACCTCTGCAAACCTAAGTAAATCAGGTGCCATATAGGTTTTTTATCAAATTTTCGACATTCACACCCGCTGTCAAGTCCACAGTCAAGTCCAATGAAACACGTGAAAGGAATGTTTTTTCCTCATGTCACCGTAAATGACTCTTTGTACACAAAGGTATATGAGAGAAAGTTGTTAGGAATTATCTAAGGATCATTTTGACAAAATTTCAAGATTGAAGGGTCAAAGAAAAAAAAACCTAAGTAATTCTGTAGCTTTTAGGTTTTTTATCAATTTTTAGACATTTACAACTTTTCATTGTCAAGAACCATGGACTAGATGATTAACCAAATAAAAGGAATGTTTTTTCTCATGCAAATTTTAACATTTTTATTGGCCTATGGTATAAAGGTTTCATCTGTTACATTCAGTCACATACAAACAAATGTTTGAAAGCAGTATTTATCTGCTTGTGTTGGTGGTGAATGTAAATAGAAAAGAAAAAGGTTTTTATTTTGACAAATTTGGTCAGCTTTTTAATTTAGTACAGCCACTTTTTTAAACATAATTACTTTTCATTCTTAGTTTACTCCATGGAAGTTCTGATATCTGAATAACTGATCTTTTTTCTGAAAATATTTAACATTTTAATTCTCCTAAGTTTTAAAAGGGACCCATTGTGATTATTCTTAGGATGCTTAACAGGTCAAAAACCTTTGTTACCATGTCAGATTTATTCCTTGTCTTGTGTAGTAGTGACACTTCACCCACATCTGGTGATGTTTTCATATATTGAGATTTATAGGCTCATTAGACAGGGTAGTATTTCAGTAGTGACACTCTACCCACATCTGGTGATCTTTCAATATATTGAGATTTACATGCTCATTAGACAGGGTAGTATTATGTTTCTATATATTGAGATTAACAGGGGAGTATTATGTTTCCATATATTGAGATTTACAGGCTCATTAGACAGGGTAGTATTATGTTTCCATATATTGAGATTTACAGGCTCATTAGAGAGGGGAGTATTATGTTTCCATATATTGAGATTTACAGGCTCATTAGACAGGGTAGTATTATGTTTCCATATATTGAGATTTACAGGCTCATTAGACAGGGGAGACATTGGGGCTCATTAGTAGTATTATGTTTCTATATATTGAGATTTACAGGCTCATTAGACAGGGGAGTATTATGTTTCCATATATTGAGATTTACAGGCTCATTAGACAGGGTAGTATTATGTTTCCATATATTGAGATTTACAGGCTCATTAGACAGGGTAGTATTATGTTTCCATATATTGAGATTTACAGGCTCATTAGACAGGGTAGTATTATGTTTCCATATATTGAGATTTACAGGCTCATTAGACAGGGTAGTATTATGTTTCTATATATTGAGATTTACAGGCTCATTAGACAGGGGAGTATTATGTTTCCATATACAGGCTCATTGAGATGTTTCCATACATTGGCTCATTAGACAGGGGAGTATTATGTTTCCATATATTGAGATTTACAGGCTCATTAGACAGGGTAGTTTTATGTTTCTATATATTGAGATTTACAGGCTCATTAGACAGGGTAGTATTATGTTTCTATATATTGAGATTTACAGGCTCATTAGACAGGGTAGTATTATGTTTCCATATATTGAGATTTAATGAGACAGGGTAGTGTTTCAGTTGTTTACATGAACATTACATTTGATGTTAGGGTTCCAAGGAAGGAAAAACTGGTATGTTACTTTATATTTGGTGCATCACTTTACTTAATGGAAGCGTTTGACTATTAATGAGCATTTTCTATATTTTATGTAAAAGAGAAGAAAATATAAAGTGTACATGTATACATATGCTAAATACTGATCCATTTTGTAACATTTGACATTTGTAAATGCCATATATTATATTCACTCATTAGTTTTGCAAATCATGCATTTTGTTTCACATTTTTATAATATTAATGAAATTGAAACCTGTAGAATATTTATTTCATGAAATTATTTTTCTAAACTTTCAATTAATTCTGATTATTAATAATCAATATTAAACTAGACTTTTAATTTGTATTTTACCAACCCATACATTAACATTTCATTTTTTTCAGATCTACTTTCATGAGAAAGTGTATGATTGTGTCAGCATCTCATTGTATACGTCATTGTTTATGTTAGTGTATCATTGTATTGTCACTATGTCATTGTATGTCATCATGTTGTCAATATGCTATTATTGATGTCATTGTACATGTCAATTTGTCATGTGTCAGTGTGTCACTGTATTTGTTAATGTCAATTTGTATGTCTGTCATATCGGCAATATGTCATATTGACACAGAGATACTGTCATGGTACATGTATTGTCAGAATGTCATTGTATGTGTCAATGTGTCATTGTATGTGTCAATGATTGCTGTAGGGAGTTATCCCTACTGTAGCTTTTCTACATATTATAAACATCTGCGTGAAACGCCACTTTATTTGGCTGCCAAGGATTCAATTCAATCTTTCAACAAAACATATTTACATTTCTAATGCAACATCAACTATCAAGATACTGGTATGGGTAGCAACATACTACATTTATGTCAGCTTTCATTGATCTGCTGGTAGTAGTTCATTTGCATATCATTTATTCATTGAACTATTTGCACTACATGACTCATTCATACTGTGATTGTTCTCTGAACTAAACACTTTTTTGATTAAGACCTGGTAAAATTTGGTCTGGATTATACTACAGACTGTCAAACCCCCGTTGTTTTCACTGAATAAGGGAAATAATCATTCTATGACACGAAACACCAATCTTTTCAGCAAATATTTGCCTTAGAAGTTAAAAGTTTGGCATATCACCTGTTTTATAGTATTGGTGAAATGTTATTTGTTGGTCCTAAAACAACAACGCAAATCACCTCCAGCAAAAGTATCTTTAAAAGTAAACTTATTATCTAGCTACTACATGTAATATTCCTAAACAAGAAGTTTATTACCTGTGTATGGACTCCAAGACCATATATTTTGTACTGTCTCTGACGACCTTTGCACCTCCAAGGTCAAGTAATTGGTTTGTAGGCTTGCTGTATGATTCATCTGTTCTACATGATCAGACATGAGTTGAAGGAACTGCTTGAACATAATTCTAAAAATGATCATATAATGATATCAGATTCTTTCTTTTTCCTATGATGAAACCTGAGATATTACATATAGAACAGCCATATTTCTTAGTTGCTATAATTAGACAAATCAGACTGTCCGAGTCTTTGACCTATATATGTTGTATATCGACTGGTCAAACATCACCCTGTGTGACATGCAGATGTTAATTTCTGTTCAATATCATTCATCATGAGTGTCAGTTTCAAACTGGTCTGTGGCATTCACTGCAAGATTCCATTTTCTAGTGTTCAAGGATGAGCAGGTCAGATAACTTGCCATATACATTTCTTTAGATGTAAAGAGAACACTTGATTATGTAAGGATTTCTTTTTCTTATAGTGCAATTGATGATGATGTGGAAGATGAACATGGTCAAATGAAGGATGCTGATGATGAGTTTTTTGATGACGATGACAGTTATCCAGTTATTGGCACATGTAGAGCTTTGTATGGTTTTGATGGTAAGAGAACTATGAAAACTTTAAAATGAAATGATGTACATGTATGATAATGTAGTCTAAAGGGGGATTTCTGTAGGTTCCAGAGTGAAGAGTAAAAATTAAACTATATATCTACTAGGGGAAAGGGGGAGTTGTTCATACCTGATGAGATGTGTACATATCAGGGTAAGTATATTGTCATTAAGTCAAATTATTATTATTCAGATTCAGTGAATAATAATACAATAATAAATACAGGATATTTGCCAATTTATGCACAAACACAAAATATGTGATCTTTTGCCTCTTAAGATGAAATAAATCATATCATTTGCATCTGAAAGAAATTCTATTGATATCATATTTATTTGTGAAAATTTTCATTTCAGCGGGAAATGAAGGTTCAGTAGCAATGGGTGAAGGAGAAGAGATGTATGTTATAGAGCAGGACCAAGGTGATGGCTGGACACGTGTTCGTAAACATGATAACTCGGAGGGCTTTGTTCCTACATCATACATACAATGTCACTTTTATGATCAGGACGAAGTTTGAAGTAGAGCACAGTCTCCATGCTAAGCATTGCAAAGATTTTAATAGACTTCTTGATTTTATATCTGTGAGAGTGTTTGTGTGATTTGATCAGTGAGATAGGAAATAGTCACCAGTTACAAGAATCATATATTTATATATATGATACAAATACATGTATATCATATCCATATGATAGCGATATGTCATACTCATGATACATAAAATTGATAATAATTCTAATGGATAAACAGAAAAGCTTGAAGTTGGTGCAAATTACTTGAAGCAGAGAGGAAAGTTTTTTCTTTTGGAAAGTGTTATGGAGGATGAGATGAGGATGACAGTTTGTGCTGAGAAGACGTAAAAGAGTTGAGACTGGCAATAGCTCATACACTTGCCTTTGCACAAGGATAGCGGCATCATGTTCAACTTACATCAAACTTGGCATATAGCTACTTCATCAAGACTTATAAGATATGTCATGAGTTGTATCATGATATAGCAGCCATTACTATGGCAACGAGAGTGCAATTATTTACTGTCTATTTTATCCACAGCATCTTGTGTATATGTAACTTGCAGTTTTTATGTAAATTTTAAGTACATGTGCACCTATGTAGAATTCTGCCTGGATGCTGTGACCCAGATTCCACATGAATGGTGTGATTTTCTGCACCTTATAATGAGCTAATTGTTATTGCGTTAGTTTCCTTTTACTCTTTATTTCCACTGCATAAAAAATCTTATTTGACACTGTCACAACTCGGCTACATAATAGCTTTGATATGATTTCAAATTCTAGAAATTATATATTTTATCTCAAAATTACTCTTGAAAAACCTAGAAACATTTTCAATGAAAAAGAAAACCAGAGCATTTATATGGGAAGGTACAGATTATGTTATGAAGTAGTTTTTAACGAAAATAAGAAATGGGAGATAATTTGACAGATATTTAAATGACCCACCTCTAGAAATAAGAAAAGTGAAATCATTTGGCAGATAATGATGTGGTTTTTCGACCTAAAAATGAGAGATAACGTAGATATGAAAATAGTTTTCTCTAAAACAGGAAAAGTGAGATAATATGACAGATCCAATGCATGAGAATGTTCTTGAGATATTTAACCCATTTACCCCTAAAGACACATTTAGACTGGTCTAACTCATTGATTTACAGACGAGTCTATTGTTTTTCAGGGGTTGATGAATTAATTTATACTACTATTTCAGATGATGATTTATGAAGCTCGGTGATATCTTCACCTCTCTTGCCAAATATAAGTTATTTATCTCCACTGTGTCCAGTAGACTTGTCTTATTTACATAAAATGGATCTTTTATGCTGCAATGGTATGTAAACGCTTGTTATACACTAGTACACAGGATAGAGTATATAGCTTAATGTCTGGCTTACCAAACTGAAATATTGAGAAAGATTTTTCTGTTATTTCAGAGATTGTGGTGTTGCTGTGTTACTGTGAAATACAAATTGTTCACAGATCACTGCTATCTATAAAGAATCACTGACATAGAATTCCATTAATGTTTTAAACACATTTCTACGTCCTTAGAATGAAAATTGTGGAATTTAAAAACCTTCCTGTTTTGAGATAAACACTGTAAATTTCTACTGTAAACCTGTTTTGATTTATTTTATATGTATGGACATTTTTTATCATTAGATCACAAATTCTGTAAAATTGAATAATGTAGCAAAATTGTTGATGTTTTAAGTATTATTCAGACAGTATACAATGTGTTATAAGTTTCCCAAGTCAATCCCTTACCATTAGAATTATTTAGTATTAGCCGTGTATAATTCATTTAACATTTTATCTTTATAACCAGTGCAGTTGTCAATATACTTCTACTACTGTCTTCACATCAGTTTCACTTTTTTACTTTTTCTTTCTTCTATCAAACTACTGCTACTAATGTCTTAACATCAGTTTCATTTTTCTACTTTTTCTTTCTTCTTTCAAGCTACTGCTAAGACTGTCTTGATGTCAGTTTCACTTTTCTACTTTTTCTTTCTTCTATCAAGCTATACTACTACTGTCTTGACATCAGTTTCACTTTTTTACTTTTTCTTTCTTCTATCAAACTACTGCTACTAATGTCTTAACATCAGTTTCATTTTTCTACTTTTTCTTTCTTCTTTCAAGCTACTGTTAAGACTGTCTTGATGTCAGTTTCACTTTTCTACTTTTTCTTTCTTCTATCAAGCTACTACTACTACTGTCTTGACATCAGTTTCACTTTTTTACTTTTTCTTTCTTCTATCAAACTACTGCTACTAATGTCTTAATTTTTCTACTTTTTCTTTCTTCTTTCAAGCTACTGTTAAGACTGTCTTGATGTCAGTTTCACTTTTTCTTTCTTCTATCAAGTACTACTACTACTGTCTTGACATCAGTTTCACTTTTTTACTTTTCTTCTTTCTTCTATCAAACTACTGCTACTAATGTCTTAACATCAGTTTCATTTTTCTACTTTTTCTTTCTTCTTTCAAGCTACTGTTAAGACTGTCTTGATGTCAGTTTCACTTTTCTACTTTTTCTTTCTTCTATCAAGCTACTACTACTACTGTCTTGACATCAGTTTCACTTTTTTACTTTTTCTTTCTTCTATCAAACTACTGCTACTAATGTCTTAACATCAGTTTCATTTTTCTACTTTTTCTTTCTTCTTTCAAGCTACTGTTAAGACTGTCTTGATGTCAGTTTCACTTTTCTACTTTTTCTTTCTTCTTTCAAGCTACTGCTAAGACTGTCTTGATGTCAGTTTCATTTTTCTACTTTTTCTTTCTTCTTTCAAGCTACTGCTAAGACTGTCTTGACATCAGTTTCATTTTTCTACTTTTTCTTTCTTCTTTCAAGCTACTGTTAAGACTGTCTTGATGTCAGTTTCACTTTTCTACTTTTTCTTTCTTCTTTCAAGCTACTGCTAAGACTGTCTTGATGTCAGTTTCATTTTTCCACTTTTTCTTTCTTCTTTCAAGCTACTGTTAAGACTGTCTTGATGTCAGTTTCATTTTTCTACTTTTTCTTTCTTCTTTCAAGCTACTGCTAAGACTGTCTTGATGTCAGTTTCACTTTTCTACTTTTTCTTTCTTCTTTCAAGCTACTGCTAAGACTGTCTTGATGTCAGTTTCACTTTTCCACTTTTTCTTTCCTCTGTTTACCATGAGGATCATCTATTTTTCATGCTAGTCTAAAAATAAGTTATGATTATTAGCTTTAAACAATTATTTCAATTTCCTCCACTGACCAATGGTCAGCCTAACCTAGAGTGTTGTCCATTTTTAATTACCTGTGTAGGAGTCTTTACTTGTCCAGCACATTTGTTACAGATGAAAGGGCGATCAAATACTTTGAATCTCAGCTAATCATCGTATTCTTGGTCATAAAATGTTGAAGAAAAATTGCCTTAATGATCTTTATAGTTACAGAAGCATTCACCAGTTCTAATTTGTGGGCTGCTGTTCTGTACAGTTAGTTGTTTTCCATCAAGACATTTATACATGTACCTTTTAATGTCTAGTCATTTTTCGACCTCTAAACTCACCCCCCCCCTCTTTTTCCATTTTTATTTTTTGTTGTTTTAAGACACTTTTTGTTGACAATCGGGGATAAGAGAATTTCCTGTTACAAACATAATCACCATCTCTGTGAAGAGATGAAATGTATGCTAAATATCATGTAGGTATGCAGTGTCATTAATCAGTATCTCATTTCATGTTTGTGGCTTATACTATACAATATCGGTCATTTCCATAGTCCTACGCTTTCAAGTAAGCGTTTCTAAGTATGGATTTGAATTGGTAACAGATTATCATGATGGTACAGAGAGGCACTTTGAACTTTGACCCTGGTGGAAGATTTACCCTGGTGGCTGCTCATCTGTTTTCCCTGTTTATTACTGTTTACACTACAAAAACTTGATAGAAAGAAGTCAGAAAATAAACCAAAGAGATTATCAGATTGTTTATGTTGGGGTACATAACCACTGTGTACACTTGGCATCAGATGTATATTAGGGTTTAGAACAGAAATTGATGAAAAAGCAAAAAAATGTGTTCTTCAATGTAGCAGTGCCAGCTGTTGAGAATTTGATACTGGATTTTGTTTTTGAATGAGTTGGTGGCTTTCTAATTCAGATTTTTTGGTGAGACAATGCCATTTTAGTTGTCTTTATTTCAGTTTCAAGGGTATCCTCTCACAGCTAGGTATAGGGTGGTAGTATCATTTAGAATATAAACACCTAAAGTACAGCATATCAGTACCTCATATAAATGTGTCTTTCATACATGTTAAAAAATGTTACTAGAGCCATCTTCTCTGTCTATTCTTTTGTAAAAGATAACTTGTATCTATAGGTATTTTGAGTGTCGGACTACTGTTTTCTGTATATAAACATTTTTACATGACAGTTTGATGGAGATTTTTAACAGATGTTTCCTAAGAACTACTCATCAGGAACTTTTCCCTTCATGTATTTCGGTTTGATGTCTGACTGAGGAAGTATAAAGCTTAATTGATATTTATCTTGTTGAAATGAGAATGAAACTCTTCTAGTCCTGTAAACATGGATCTTTTCCCTCATACAGACCAGATACAGATTTGAAACCCTAAAACATCCGAGATACATAGATTCATTCTTAATCTTTGACTTATGACTAGTCACTTTGGAAAATTTCATTTTGCTGTCTGATTTATAAAACCTTAAAAGCTCAAGTTAATATACAATGTATGTGAGGCATGGCAATGTTGATGTTCAGGGCCTTTATATGACCAGTAGAGATATATTGGTGCCTCATAAAAGCCCTGTAAGACGGCAGTGGTAATATTCAGGGCTATTTTATGACCACTAGAGATGTATACGAGCCTAGGAAAGCCCCGATAGAATGTCATTAAGACAGGGCAATGGTGATATTCAGGGCCTTTTTTATGATCAGTAGAGATAGTATGGGGGCCTCATAAAGCCCTGTAAGATGCAATGTCAGTAAGACAGGGCAATGGTGATATTCAGGGTCTTTTTATGACCAGTAGAGTTATATGGGGGCCTCGTAATAAAATGCTTTGTGATTCATACTGCTTTCTGTGTAATTATGTTGTTTTGCTTCAGTCGCTTCTGCTTAAGTCATTGAGACTGTAGTAAAGATGTAAATATTTAGATATATATTTCTGTTATAAGCTATTGCTATTTATATTAGATATTTACAGATTTTTATGATATTATATTTCTGTTTTCTGAAGATTCAAATTTTACTAGTATTCTTTTTTCACATCTGTGTAACTGTTTTTCTGTCTTCAAATGAAAACTTGAGTGATGCTATACACGGGTTCTTACTTTTATATGAACTGTATACATTGTGTAAATCCCTTGAAACCAATTAAAACAATGATATTTCTATACATTTTATATAAAAAAAACCTTTATAGATATATGCCTTTGCTCATTGAGGTGCTTTTTGTATTTGAAATAGACAACACTGAACTAATTCTGTATCATTTTAGTTACACTGTGAGATAATTAATTATTTATTAATGACTGAACAGTTAAAAACAATGACACACTGTTATTCAGTGCTACTTATTTTGTAATTCATTTGAATGCAGCAAGTGCTTGCAGAGCGTGGTCATTTGATTAATGCTAATCTTCATAAAACATCCAGATCTCGGATTAAATTGACTATTCGATTAAATTGACTATACTGAAACCATTTGAAGTAGTGAAAACAACCATTAGCGATATATTTTGTGTATTATCATTAAAAACCTTGTCTTTGCATAGCTTATCAGGGATGGAAATGAAACTTTGCAACCAAGGAGTCATCTGGGCTTGTATGTCAGGAATTTTTGAAGCCCATTTGCATGTCTGGAGGCCCAGAAACTTGCTCTTCCTAGAACATGCTATTTAAAAATTTTTACTACAAAAACATGTTCTAAAGTGTACTCAGTTTACAAGAATATCAGCTGAAATTTGTGGAAGTGCAAGATACACCCCCCAAATTTTCAGTAGCTAACACACTGTGAAATCTACTAGCCCAGCTTAGTTTTTACTCGCCATGGGCTACTGGGCCCCTGGTAATTTCTATCCCTGCTTATTCTCCTTTGATCAGCCAAATCAAGAGTTTTGTCATAATAACAAAAATGGTACAGATCCGTGCATTTCTTCTCTACCCTGTAACAACTACCAGTCTTGATGCATTAGTGTTTTCAAAATATAACATTCATTAAAAAAAAATCACCTAGTTCAAAAGATTTTATCATTACATCATAAAGCCAAGTGATTTTCTTGTTGCAATGCCTGAGTTAATGAAAGCCAGTCCAAAACCGACCTCTTATAAATGTAGCGTCTGTCAGTGTTGTAAATAAATCTGTAAAAATGAAAGTATTGATGGTATAACTGCTGTATGTCATATCTTCATCTTAGATAGTTCCATAACGCCAATGACCAAGTGTTCGTGTAGTTATAACTGGTGTACAGAGGCATGCTTTATAGATTTTTAATCATAAATTACAAATGAATGCATCACTGATTTCGAGATGCATATATTTAATTTTGATTTATGGTAATTTTTTTTATCTCGTACAGTATTCAGCAGATTATGTGACTGGAATTGATTTCCACTTGTATATCGTGATGTATATTTCTTTAGTAATATCTTATCGTAGAAATCAAGTATCTGTACTTCTAACCGAGCACTCCCCTTTATATAAATATTATCAGGAAGTTGAGTAAACATGGACTGCTGAGAAACTGAAGCTAAGGTGATTTATATATATATATATATAAAAAAATGTTTGATGTGGAATTTGTTAAGTTTGTCAGGTAATTAGTAAAACTAAAACTTCAGATAACAATATCCACCCAATTAACCCTAATTTTGGCAGAGGTGAACTGCAAACAGCAGATAAATATAAACAGCAGATACTTGTAAACAGCATATACATAAAATTGATTTTATTCACATCAGTAACTGCAAAATTGACACAACCTCAGAGACCAGACATTTGTTTGATCTTTCAAGTAACTTAGAATTTGGCATCAGTGTTGAAAGGATTAGAGTATATGTGTTCTTCCATTTTCTTTGTTGTATCATGTACATACATCCCACAGCTCATTGGCAAATCTTTATGACATCATCTTGCGAAGATTGACTGACTTGTATAAATGTTGTGAAGGACAAAATCCATTTCTACATATGTGTCTGTTAACATCATTACTTTGTCTGTGTATTTAAGGACAACCTCTGCGAGGTTTTCATTTATTTATTATTTTTTTTAGCCTGCGTCATAAAATCCTGAACAAATCTGTAATACATGTACATATGATGATAGAAAATTGTCACATAGACTTTAGTGTGTCGCTGTGCATGTTTAAGATAGGCTTTTCATTTAACTAGCCGCTGCAAGTCATTGATGAATATATTGTGTGATACGGATATAGCAAAATGTTCCCGTGTTCTCATTTTCATACTGTAGTATTACATTATTGTAATGTGTTCATTAGTGGAAAATCATATCTACTTCATACAGGTAGAAAATCAGAAATAATACATATGACAAACATTAACATTTACATCCCTAATCAACATATTAGGACTTAACCAGTCAAAGAAAGTTACTATGTAATTAATTAGTACAGGCACGACAAAACGTTGTCACAGTCAAAATATTTCAATAATTTGTATTATTGATTAAAAGTAAAATTGGATATGTGAAATTTGGGACTTTTATTTAACTTATGTAATGTTATATATTATGAGCAAGAAGTAATACAAACATTCTGTATTATAAAGACTGGCGCTTGCTACTTTGTGTCACTATGGCAACAGCAGCCTTGCCATATTATGTCGGGTCTTGTTTCACGGTTTTGCCAAATGTGCAAAACAGCATAAATTTTTTTTTTTACTTCTTGTCCTTTGTTTTATTTTGTTCTAAGATGTTAATTTTTGTCGGCACATTGTAAGTATTATGATAATTTTATTTAGTCCTAACCATTATTTTTATTGAAGAAAACCACAAATATAAGATAACTATCAGCTAGTCTTCTGATGTGTCCTGTGAAATGTAGATATTTAAATATTGACTGGTTAGTTAGTATCTATCACTTCTCCAAATTTGTAAATATATATATATATGCCAGATTTAACTAAATTGTTTTATTGTCACTAATCCCTGTCCTTGACATTGCTGCCAATGATGTCCTTGACATTGCTGCCAATATGTTAAACTCTTAATTTTATCCAGCAGGGATAGTGCCAAAATATTTTTAATTATAAATTCATCTTTTAAATTTCATTTATACAAATTTGTGACTCTCTGACTATTAAGAGAACTGACATTGCAATCAACCAATAAAATATTTAATAACCTGATTTGTTTGTTTATAATTATTATTGTTTCCATGGTGATGATGTCTACCGTTGAAAACATTGTTTTTGCTATTCTGTCTCTGTGACATCACCATCTTTTGTTTCATGAGGATATAATCATGAATATTAAATACAGTACCATTTTGACCTGTGTATGACCTTGACATTGTGCTACAGGCTATAACTGGAAAAACGACAACAGGACTGGAAATATGACAACATGAAGGGCCATGCCATAGATCTCCATTGTGTTTTAATAGTGTTTCTTGGTTATTTGGTGTTGGCCAATTTTTAATGGTGGAAGAAAGTTAAAATGCATCCGGGAAGAGAGCACCTTCCTCAAGTAAACTTAAAACTTTCTCATAAAATCCTCTTAGTTCCTGTGTTATTCAAACCAATGCTGACTAGAGTTGATAGTCTTCATTTTTGCCATCACTTTGCATCTGTCCGTCATCCCGCCCACGTAAACTTTCATTCAAAGATCTCACTACTGAGCCAATTGGAACCAAACTTGGTCACAAGTCTTTGGGTGGTCCCCTGTAAAGGGTGTTTTTCAGGTTCGCACCTTATCCAAGATGGCCACCAGCAGGGACTAAAGATTAACATTGGACCATATAGGAACACTTTCAAAGATCTCCTATGAAACTAATGAGCCAGTTGGAACCAAACTTGGTCAGCATAGTCTTTGGGTGGTCCCCTGTAAAAAAGGCGTTTTTCAGGATTGCACCTCATCCATGATGGCTGCCAACAGGGAACATAATTTAACACTGAATCCTATGGGAAAACACATTTACAGACCTTTTTCTCTGGAACTGCCATCCCAGTTGAAACCAGACTTGGTCATAATAGTCCTTGGAGGGACATTTCACTCTGGTGATTATTAAGGCCCCATTGAGCCTACTGTTTTTCATGTTTATTAGCTAGGTTATCTTTTACACATTTTTTGTTTTCTGCAATGTTGACCACTTTTGCCAGGTGAGCGACTTAAGGCCCCTTGTTAAAGAATTAAGCTTTTCTGTCAGGTCAGAAGTTTACCGAGGTGAACATTGTGGCCACTGGGCCTCTTTTTAGTTACCAGTTTCTGTTTTAGTCAATTACTCAATGTAGTTATTCAACTCATCAAGAATTATTACCCCCCCCCCCCCCCCCTCAAAAAAATTCTGACCCCATGATGATAGCACTTTTGCTACTGGAAAATATATGTGTATGGGAATAACCAAACCTGGAGTGAAGAAACACAAACAAAATTATGTATGCATTTATTAAATATTTATTGATACTACTCAATAGATTTGTAAGAAAATTGCAAAGATATTGTAAAAGTGTAACAAGCATTTGAATATTGATATATATTTTCATTCCTTTACAGTTACAACATATACTGTCATAAAACTTGTGTTGGTACAAATCAATCTTACATGACAATGTATTATTGTAAGTACATAATAGACATCATTAAATTCCCTATCAGAATTTCCATCATATCCTTTGTATAAGAGGAACTCCTATGTAACCATATTAATATGAGACACTATTTGATCTTGGACGGGACAACCTTACCAAACATGACGAAATTTTAAAGCTCACCCCTGAAGACACATTTGGAGTGATCAAAGTCATTGATTTACAGAAGAGTCTATTGTTTTTCAGGGGTTGATGAGTTAACATGACAGACATGAACATCAAAAGTAGAAAAAAGGGTTGCAATTGCAACTTCTTTCCCACAGAAAAAAAAAAATAAATAAACAAATCGGCGAAATAGCACCTTACCATATTGGACATGTTGTCTATCAGAGACTTTTGTATCCTTCAGAATGTGTGAGCAATAGGATTAACTCCTACACTTTATCCCATTATTACTACTTTATTTATCTACTCTGAACAATTTAAATTAATAAAAAGGAATTAATTGGCAAAACAAACCCAGCACAATCAGATGTATAGCATTCTTGCTGCATACAGATGGCACAATCAGATTCTGCTAGTGATGAGCTTGTGCTAGTTTGAACTTTGACCTTCTGAATGGCATTAATTTCTACTGAATTAATTTTGGTTGCAATACAATGAAATAAACTTGTTAATATCAAAAGAATAATTGTACATGAATATGCTGTAATAACAATAATACAAACAGTCTCTCACTATTTTGAATTTTTTAAGAAAACTTAGAAAAAAGTGATTACGCACCATTTTTTGATATTTTTAGAGAAAGCAGTGATTTTACAGTTTGTAACAATAAATGGGTGTACAGTGTTAAATAATAATTGATATACATACAGTGTTTAACAATAATTAATGTACATAGCGTTTAACAACAAGTGATGTACATACAGTGTGTAACAATAATTAATGTACACGTATCAGTAATTGTACAGATTTTGGAATGTTGGATCATTTCCTTAACTAACACATGACATAAAGACAATGTTAAACTACAGACACTTCAAACAAACACTGCTGTCCCCATGCCTACAGAGTCCATACACAATTAAAACCATTAAATTTATTATGTAGAGATAGAAAAATGTAAACGGGTTATTATGACGCCTTCTGTATACAACTTGAATACGACTCCATGTCACATGTGCAATCTACAATTAAAGTCTGTACTGTCAGGATCCATAAAGAATTGTATAATCAATATATGTTCTTTACACATTTTGCATCTCAATGTTAATTTGCCTATGCTAATTCTGGCACAAAGGAAAGAAAAGTTGGTATTCTATTTTTGCAAAATTGTTCACTCTGCCCAAAGCCACTATCTTAAGGAGTTAATTTACAATAAAACTGTCTTAATGGACCAAAGAATCCAAGTTCAAAGAGGTCATTTGTAGACAAGTCCAGAAAGGTTAGTTTAGAGAACCAGAATCCATAATAACTTAAAACATATTTGATCTTCAATAAAAATGTGTATTTATAATAATTTCACATTAACATTTTTTATCTATAAAAAGTTTAAGATATAGATAAAAATTGGAGCGTTTGACTTCTTTGATGTTTGTTTGTTGTAGTTGTTTAACGTCCCACTCAAGAATCTTTCACTCATATGGAGACGTCACCAAATGCCGGTGAAGGGCTTCAAATTTTGGCCTATGCTTGGCACTTACGGCCACTGAGCAGTGAGGGTACTTTAACGTGCCGACACCTACTGTGACACGGGACCTCGGTTTTTACCGTCTCATCCGAAGGACAGGAAACTAACCTGTCGCCGGCTGGACTCGAACTCATGACCTCACAATCAAGAGTCGAGCACGCTACCTACTAAGCCAGACTGGCTCTTTGACTTCTTTGAAATTTAAAACTTTTTAAAGTTTGATTTATCATTCCTAGATCAACAAACATGTTCATCGGCAAACTTGCAGGCAAGAATAACAATGAATACTGGGAAAGGCCTCATGTAAGTAAAATAGGAAAGATTATCCACAATTTTAGATGTCAAGGTTGACAATGGACACACCTTTTAAAATGTCAATAAAGATATCCTGGTACAAATAGAGATGCAGTAATAATCTAACTAAACCTTAACACATTAGACACACTATGACAACAATAAACAGGTATACAATCAATATATATATCAAAAATAGAAAGCAAGGCGTTAAACAATAACAAAAACCAACACAAATATGTGAAAACAAAATAAACATACAAAATAAATGTCAGTGGACGTTTTTGTTTTGCTGTTGTTTCAAGTCTTGCTTAAAGTTTCTCATTTACCGGTATATGTAGATTTTCGGCAGCTAGAGTTTCTTTTAACTCATAAACATTTATCTCTGCTGTGGATTTGTAGCGATTTCTTGGGGAGTTTTTTTTTTTCAATTCATCATGCCAACCCCAACAACTGACTTAATCAATTTCATGACTTATTTTGTTGCATGTTAGGTGTAAAAATGAGAGCAGAAAATGGATAGAACATCAAAATAGAAATTCTGTCTCTTAATATGTACTTTAGTCACAAAATAAAGGAAAAATACAACAGCAACACAAATTTTAACAAAAGCATAACAATCTTATAACAAATTGGTCAGGATTGTGAACATAAATAAGGTTAAAATGAGGAAAAATAAACAAAACATTTCAAACACTTGACATTTCAACATGTTTTACAATGTAACAGTGTTGTTCCCACCCCCCCCCCCCCCCACCCCCCCCCCCCCCCCCCCCCCCCCCCCCCCCCCCCCCCCCCCCTAGCAATCTAAAGTGATTTGCATGGATAAAATAGTTGACTTAAGTCTAAGTATCACAAAATCCAGATTTATTATCTACTGCTATCTACCATTATAGTTAAACCCATATAACCTGGCAAAATGGAGTCTTGTGAACCCTTTCATGACCTAGAGGAGTTTAAATTTTAGGTAATAAAGCATAACGACATTAAAATTACACTGACAAGAGTAATCGTTCCTACTTGTCACTGAGTATCTAGAGAACATTTTCCTCATGTAGCTTATCATAACATAAAAGTGAGTAGATTCCTCTATATGGTAATCAAAAGGTTACTCCGCCCTGCCGACTTATATGAATTAGACTATATATTTAATGAGTGGTGAATTTTGTTTGACAAATATATCTTCCTCTCAATCACTCCCCTTTCACATCTTAAGTTTTACACATTAATTAACTTGTTTCATCTACATAATTTTTCATATTAGAGATTTCTAAATAGAACACAATATTCAATGTACAAAAATAATAGATTTGTATACATTGAACTCATATTTGTGGAATGAATACCATTTCCAAATGTCACTAAAATCTACTTTTCAAATTTCTAAATTAAATAATAAAACTTGTCTCTGTAACACTTGCTGAGAAATAGAATTTGCACCAAGTCTTTATTTCTAACATATATGTTAACCATGCTGTAACCATGACAGCAGGAGAGATGAGTTAATTGGTCAATATGCTGATACCCAGCATTTCCATGTGACTTTTGGTTCAAAGTTCATATGTAGGCCTAATGTCTATTTTGAATTGCCAAGTCAGACACACATACTTATACACTACAAACAGTTAAAGATGGAAACAACAAAATTCTGTTACACTTAAATATCTGTTATACCTGCACTTTTATTACCAAGGAGATGCACTCCCTAACAAGTTACATATTATTGGTATCTTAAATATCAACAGATTGAAAACCACACAAACAAAATGGCTGTATAAACCCCAAAAATATTTAAAAAAAACCAAACAAACAAAAAGTCTATGCACCAACATAACATCTGATATCAGTTAATCTTCATACCAACTTCAGAAAATGCCTCAATAATATTGTAAACTATTCTTGAGGTAGCCATTTCCATGTACTTCTTACTAATTATTTGAACGATGAATGAAAATGTGTTTTTATGGTTAAATCAAACAATACCTTAGTTGTTGTGGTTTAATCATGCAGAGACCTTGGCCTATTTTACATAGTTTAGACATTTTGTTACAAAATCTTGGCTGTTATGGTTTTATCAAATTAATCCTTGCTATCTTTGGTCAAGTTATGGTCTTATCTTACAAAATCTTGTCTATTATAATCTTTTCTTACGAACTCTTGTCTAGTTTGGTCTTATCATACAAAATCTTGTCTGTTATAATCTTATCTTACAAACTCTTGTCTGGTTTAGTCTAATCTTAAAATATCTTGTCTGTTATAAACTTATCTCACAAATGCTTTTGTATGGTTTAGTCTAATCTTACAATATCTTGTCTGTTATAATCTTAACTTACTAACTCTGATCTAGTTTGGTCTAATCTTACATTATCTTCTCTGTTATAAACTTATCTTACAAACTCTTTTGTATGGTTTAGTCTAATCTTACAATATTGTGTCTGTTATAATCTTATCTTACTAACTCTTGTCTAATTTTGTCTAACTTTACAATATCTTGTCTGTTACAATCTGATCTTATAAAATCTTGACTGTTAAGGTCATCAAGTATATGGACTAATCTAAGACATCATATGCGGACTCAGCAAGCATGACTCCTTGTGATTATCTGATTATCTCTTCTCATATTTGGTATCGATTTTTAATTTCTTCCAATGGTATCTGAGATTTTTTATATTCTTCCAATGTTTTCATTGATCAGTGAACAGCCAAAATACACAATATAAAATGTTGATATAGTGATTGGTATATTAAAACATGATTTGTACAAGTATTAGTCGTAACCCTGGCTAATGAGTAATTAGTCATAACCCTGGCTAATGAGTAATTAGTTATTCTATAACATGTATTTTATGTTGTTAAAAAGGAACACAATGTGTTTGACATAATTACACCAAAACCACATAATAATAATAATAATAATAATAATAATAATAATAATAATAATAATAATAATAATAATAATCTTTCAAAATTTTAATCTTAAATAAGGGAGTGCATTGTAATGACAATGACACTTATATAACAGTGGATGGGAGTATTTAAACAATTGAAAACTAGTTCCCATGATCATTTTCACCATGCAAACAAATAATGTGGGCAATACCATAAGAATGAAGCAATTTCACTGTCAGAAAATACTATGGTAGTTTTTACAATAGTATATGTATATGGATAAAAACTTTCACTGAAGAAACAAGAAAATCTTTTCAATGACAAAATGTTACTGGTGCAACAATGATACGAGATTTCTCTCTCTATATAGCAACTGATGCACATAATTCTTTTTGTAGTGCTGTATATTTTTCCGCTGTAAGAGGACATGAAAACATGCTTCATCTCAACTGTGAGAGGACATAACAACATGCTACACCTCCACTGTAAGAGGAAATGACATGCTACACCTCCACTGTAAGAGGACATGACATGCTACACCTCCACTGTAAGAGGACATGACAACATATTACATCTCCACTGAGAGGACATGACATGTTACATCTCCACTGTCAGAGGACATTGACAACATGCTACATCTACACTGTAAGAGGACATGACATGCTACACCTCAACTGTAAGAGGACATGACAACATGCTACACCTCAACTGTAAGAGGACATGACATGCTACACCTCCACTGTAAGAGGACATGACAACATGCTATACCTCCAATGTAAGAGGACATGATAGGACTAACAATAACTTGCAAAATCTCTCTCCGAACAACATTAAGACAACTATATCTTACTTTATAACAGCAACAGTGAGATCTTTCACTTTAATGAACATACATGTTCCTCAAAAGCACTGGCTAGCAATAGCACTCAACACAAAGTAGTTTAGAACATAAAATCTCTATTCACTGTAGTGAATACAATTGTACTGTTATAGCATTAAAAATATCTCTATCGCAACAAATGAACATTGACATTTCTCTCCTTACAGCAACAGTAAGGGGAGGACATTAGAATTCTGTTTTATTGCAACTTGAGGTCATGCCTTTTGACTACACAATCACTGAGAAAATGTCACAACTCTTTTAAACTTCAACATATTCTTTGTCACAGTGATAATACATGCAATACCTCTCTCTACTGCAGTGAGGATTTGATGTTCCTCTCAATCCAATGAGAATGAGAAAATTGAGAGATGACATGATTTCTAGCACTTAATAAGCCATATAATATCAACAAAACATACATCAAAATTATAATTCAACTAACAGTTAGTACAATATACAATATACATACTGATATATTACAAGTTTACAGTAATCTATACAACATCACAGTCAGATGAGAGATTGTAGTAATAATGGAGTAAAAAAAATATTGGGGAGTCTAACTTGCCTCTAGATTACATTGCCTTGATACCTAGCATCTTTCTTGTGTATTCATATATAACATAACTAATCCCAACTGCTGGAATAACTTTCATGAAATTTGGTACGATCCCTCTGTAAAGTCCCGTCCAGCCATCATTCTTCACGATCTTCCAAAATAGTCCTGTCATGGAATCTGGCTTGGACCCTTGAAATATACATCATAAATACAGGAATTAAGGTGAGACTTTACAAGAGTTCACAAGACTGAAATACATATGAAACTAAAACATGAACTGGCCTTTATTATCATTTTGCAATATCTACGACAGAGGAATTATACAAAGATATGTGAACAAGCAATACTTTCAAAATTTTGAAGCATTGTGAAATTGAACACTTGTGGATTTAGATTCTGTTCAAAGGAGGAACTGTAAAATCCCTTAGGGTATTTGTTACAGATTGAATTTTTTACATACATTATATACAATTTGTATCTAATGAGCAATATTTGGTCCACTTGACTCTTCTAATTCAAGTTCTGCTTTCATTATTATCACTATTATTACAATCTTTATAATATACATTAGGAATTCGGGAAAACAGTTATATTTCTAATACAGTGAAATTTCATTATGTCAAAATCCGATGAGTAGAAATTCCGATTATGTCAAAGACGCAAGGTCGGCCCCGATTATTTTATTATATATTTATACTACATTTATTCCGGATATCTGAAAGTTTTTATCTTGAAATTTCACGTATCTTGAAGGATATTTCTGGTTTTAAGTATCAAAATATCATAAAATTGTCACTTCTTATCTTTAAATCACCTTCCACGATTGAAAGTTTACTTTTTGCATGAGAAAATCACTATAACTACCATAACTACTTGTTTACCTGCGAAACACAGGACAATTAACTCCTGTAAACAAGTCATGGAAAATGGGTCACTAATAATTGCTTAAATCCAGTTTAATATAATCAGTTGCCTAAGTTAGTCTATTTATTATCGAACAATGTGAATTGAATTGGTTATCTTGAATTTCGGATATCTTGAAGTAAATGGGGTGGTCCTGTAAATTTTGAGATAACGAGATTCCACTGTATTTCTATTATAATTTTTTTTCACTGTATCATTATATACCACTTTCGTATTACAACTATTACATGTATATACCATATTAGCCTAAAAAAGGTGCCGGGCATGGGTAATAAGAGTACAGGCGCCCTTATTTTGACATCTTTTCTTTTATGAAGCATATTTTCATTTGCAAAAAATGGTAAAACACTCCACTATGCAACGTTATCTACAGTGTATATAATTGTTTTTACTTTGTAATCCCCCTGATGTATTAAAACAGAGGAAAAGAAACAATGTAGCAAAATTTGTTACTGTCAAATTAAGATTTACCATTTGAACTGCGAGATCAGGAAACAGGCATTATGAGTATGAGTGACACATGCCTTTCACAGATGCTTCATGTTCATTGAAACCGACAATTTGGACAATTTCTTTGATTTAATACGATCTCTGACATTAAAAGTGTAAAACTGGTATTATGCGAGATTTGGTAATTGCGGAAGGTTTAAAATGACAGCAGTAGACAAAATGGGAAGTTTGATTGACAACGCTTCACTTGAAATCCTGAACCCGAATTCAGCTTTATAAAGTTATGGAGTAAACAAATAATTGGACAAATTTCATATTTCTTTGTAGAAAAAATTGCGACAAGTATTATTTTTCGATAGTGAATACATTTTAATTGACCGGTATTTAACATAAGAAATAAAAACATAACTATGACTGGTTTAATTTCTTTTGTTGATAAACGTCAATGGTGACCTCCCTGCATCAAAGAAATCACTGATAGAATCCAAAGTATTGCTTACAACATAGTTAAAAGATGTTCTTTTGCAATTTTGTGGGTATAGTTGATATTTATTGCACCAAAAAGAAATATGTATGATGATGTTGGACAGTAATCTAAACTAAATAAAAATAAAAAGGTAAAAATTTTCTAAACAGTCAATAGATCTACACGAAACAAATATCCAGGGGAGCCCTTATTAGAGCATATGCCCTTTCAAGGACAAATACGATATGTAAAACAGACTACAAAAGATTTCAGCAGTGGTGACTCACAAAGTCAACATTATAAACTTAATCACTCCTGAAAATAGTTGGACTGGTCTAAACCATTGATGCTAAGAAGAGTCTATTGTTTTTAAAGGGTTGGTAAGTTATCAACATAAGTACAGCACACAATCAAGTCAGTTAAAATTTGTTATAACACAAAATCAGTTTAAAACTCATACAAAGTGAATATAGAGGGCTTTCTATCTGCTTAATACTTACTGACAAAAACTCAAATGATATGAACACTTTACATTGCATACTCACCTTTACAGACATATCCATGGATACATAAATTGGCAATTATAAAAGTACAAAAGACTTGAATTCAAGAGTTTCATAAATAGAGTATAGAAGTTCAGCCTCATTAATATGAACTGGATATTTGAAATTTAATTAACTAACACATTAAAAACAATTCATTATCTTAAAATCAGATTGAAATCTGAACAAAAAAGTAATTAAAGAGAACAAGAAAAGAATAATTATGATGAAACCAACAAATGTGTAATCTCAAATCTGTGATTTCCATACAGCAAAGCCCTGGTATTCCACCTCATAACAGAAACACATATTGGCCATTTTTACCTCATTCACCCCTAAAGACATATTTGGACTGGCCCAAGTCATTGAATTGCAGAAAAGTCCATTGTTTTTCAGGGGTGAGTTATTACAAGATCCTCTCTGGTTATATACATGTAAATCACAACAAGAAAATCTATCCGTTTTTAATGTTTAAGGCATTAGGTATCTCCATGAATTTTGCATGGTTTGCATTGCTTCTTGTATTACCATCTATTTTGCACTCGTAATTGACCTATCACTAAATGCCCGACATGTCACCTTTTGGCAAACTTTTCCATTATGATGTCACATTAGTATACTTATGACAATACAGTCCAGTGAAGCCAAAATAAAAAAACAAACAAACAAACAAAAAAACGCATGGAGAGCCACATGTCAAGCATTTGGCAATAGGTAAATTAATTTTCCATATGTTTTTTTAATTCACCTCATTCACCACTAAGACACAAATGGGTTAGGTATATTGACCAATGTGAAGTAAAGTCCATTATTTTTAAGGGGTGATTGGTTTGCACTTCAACTCTTCAGACACATAACAATGAACAAAACAGAAATCACAAGAATGACATCAAGTCCTGGCCAGTTAATCAGGAAACATTCTCAGACATGTAGATTTTGATAAGTTCTAAACTGTATGTTTTAGTTGCATTTTCTTTTACTGTAGTTTCAGATCTAGCTGAAAAATTACAAATAAATTTAAATATCTATGATGGGACACTGTTATAATAGTTGACTGAGATACTTGCTTTTTAAGTGGTTTATTTAGTCTTGAAATAAATGATTCCAGAAAATAGCAAATATGTTTATTACCACGGAAATACCATTCTTTGTTAAGATTAAAAGATCTATATTGAAAATACTCTGAACTTGCCTTGGGCATATCAAGTGTTTTTTAAAATCACCCAACTTAAGTCTGAAACTGATTTCGAACAGCTAGGACTTGAGTGTCAAAATAATTATCACAATTTTAGTAAACAGTATGATACACTGTTATAAAAAAACATCAATTTTCTTTTTGAGAAAAGGAATAAAAATACCAACACTCAGCTAAAATTAGAAAAAAAAAAGAGAAAAGATACATACATGAGGCATGTAATATAATAGAGAAAGTCAAACTTTGAATGTCATAAGGTGTTAATAGGATTATATACATCATGTTACGATGCTCTACCAAATATTGTGTAAGTTCGTTAAGATTAAAAGAATCTAGCTTGGATGTAGAAAATCTCAACTATGAAGGCCTTGCCCTGGACTAAAAATCTAACCCTATGTATGTAAGGCCATGTAAAATTAATATTCTGGTTCTAGCCTGATAATTGGCCTTCCAAAATGGGCAAGGTAGGTAGGCATTTTATTTTTATTTCTTATTTCAAAATTTTTGGTATACCTTGGACGAAACAAAACAAGAAGATACGATGTATTGAAAAACGTCTTTATGAAACCTTTAATAAACTGTAACAAAAAGTTGTGTGATTGTCTTCTTCACTTATACAGTTATATGCACCATAAAATAATTATTTTCATGTACGGTATATTTAATTGCATTTTAACTTATTTAAAATTGTTATGCACAGAACCTGTTTAGGATATTGAGTTTAATGATGCAAGCGTGACAGTCCAAAATAAGTTTCTTTCTGGAATATTTTAATAACACATAATTGATATTATTAAATCTAAAAATAAAAAACTGGTTGGAAAATTACCCAATATAAGTTCTTCTCAGGAGATCTATTGATTAATAGTCTAAAAAAAAGTTATATAATTTTACTTAAACTTGTAAAAGAGCTGACCTGCCTAAATAGCTTGCTCTATCTTGAGTGAAGTTGCGAGTTTGAGTCCAACATGTTGGATTTCTGTTGTTCGGATGAGACAGTAAAAAAATCTGTCTCAAAAACAGATTGGCATGTTAAAAAAAAACCCACTGCATAGGATAAAGTCTTGGCATAGGCCAAAATTTGTGCAGCCTGCAGCTAGTTGCCGCCATGATATAACTGATAAAATACTAATGAAAGGGTTTAAAACACCAGCATGCAAACAAATTTGTATGTATACCTATGCATATGGGGGAAATAGTACACATTTAGTTGCGATATCACCACATGAACACCATGTTTTGAAAAATAAAGGAATAAGATACAGGTGAAAAAACTGGGAGGAGTTATTGGTTAATCTAATCAAATACTACTGTAGACATAAGTGTACTCAGTTTTTGCAAATATGCAACATTTTTTATGCATAGCAATGTCAACCAATACTTTCACAGCCCTCCATTTTTCAGTGTTTATGAAAGGTACTTCTAGCATGAGTCAATATTTGTAGCATGTTCAAGAAGTTTTACAGACTGAATTGAAGGAAGTCTTTGTTTTCTTGAAGGGTTTTTGGAACAATACAGTTTCTTTCTTCCAGTGACATAGGGGTCTATGTACCCACAGTGCAATCACTGTTTTAACAAAATTTTGCCCCAAAGTTTCCAGTGCATTGGCGTAAACCCAAGGATCATTTTCTTCAAGCCAGTCAATGCTTTACGAACTGATCTTGTTGTTACATTTTGGGCGCTGGGGTAAAAACCAAACGTGTTTGGCTTTCCATTAACACAGCGAAGGCCGATTGTTTGTGTAAAACATCTTCTGTCGTTTCTGGGCATTTTTCTTCGTTGATAGAAAATAAAAGATATTTTTACTTTCTTGAAAACTTTGTCCATGTCAGACTCGTTTGTTTTGTTTTTTCCAACATATACATCGTAAATTGTAGGATTTTCTTCTGGCTTTAATTCCGGACGAACAGAACGTTTCGAAGGCTGGCTAATAGTCCATGGACTTAAAAATGTCACTTTAACTCCTACGAGCAAAGACTTAGTTGCGAAGTGTCTTCTGTGTAAGATAGTAAGTCGGAGTCAGAGAAGCGCTTGAAATCGATGTTATATGGCGTTCAAACTTTACTTTTCTCTGAAAAACATCGCGCAGCGGTGATTTTTTTATGTGTGAATAAAATGGTTTCATCGGCGATTTTTTTTGCGCGCGGCGGTATCTGAGAACCAGAATATTAATTTTACATGGTCTAATGTGTAAGCTTGTTAAGATTAACGGTTATAAGTCATCAGTGTGGTCCTAAGATCAAGTCTATGACTTACGACCTTTCGTAAAACGGGCCCCTGAATTCGATTATTTACCACGCTTGTTAAGATCAACAAAATTTTTAGCTAGTTATGGTGTAAAATGTAGAAAATCTGAACTACACAGCACTTGCCCTGGACTAAAAACCTGAACTCAAGTAATTTAACTAGCAATCAATTATTTTACTCACACAATTAGTACATTATCTGATATTATAACAAAGTCCCTCTACTATGACAATACAATTTTGTTTACATGATGCTATATCAAATCTCTTACCAGTAAAGATACAATTAAATTCTTATTACAGGTGTGAGAAATAAAGACATAAACGTAACACAATGTATAAAAAGACAATCCACAGGGATATTTTTGTCTTCAAATTCAGAAGGGACATGGTCTTAATCATTCGGAAAATTTCCATAAGAATGGAAAAATAGATTAAAATTGTAGGAATGGTCACATTTCTAGGGGGTGGGTAAGTCATTAAAAAGAGTTTCAAATTAACTAAAAAATATCAATACAGTAGCAAATGGAATAGAAAAATAGACCAGAATTCTAGGAAAGATAATATTTCTGTGGGTGGGACAGCCTTTAAAAATAGCTTCAAATTAACAAAAAAATATCAATGCAGTAGTTCAGCATAGTTAATGGCAGAGAAAGGGAAACAACTGTAATTATAGAGTTTCAACACTACTGATGGCAAAGCATGATTGTTTGAGATGATTACAGGCCTACATTTTCACTTAGCTATAACTATAAGTGATACACTTACCTTGTGCTTGCAGCCTGGTTCTTATCAGTGCTAATGGATAGCTAGCTAGTTGTCCACAGGTACTACTAATTGTACCACAGGCAAGAAGAACTAAAATACCGGGGTCAGAATTATATTTCTTCATATAATTTCTTTTGATGGTCTGAAAAAAAAATCAACATTTCATTCACTTCCTAAAACTTGAATAGCTCAGAAGGATCTGGTCAAATTTGAGAAAAAATTACATTCCATATATTTTGCAGACACATGCACACAGAATGAGCAATTCATGTAACAACATTGATGATCAGATACAAAAATAATCTTTTTCATGAATGTAGACACTTCCCTGATACTCAGACTTACCTCATAAATTGCTAAATCAATTCCAGCATATGGTATAATACCCAGAATGTTTGGAACATATCCTCTGTAAAACACTTTAACGCCCTCATGTTTGTAAACTTTATTTGCACAGTCAACAATACCACTGTATTGTCCTGTTTTACGTAGAGCAAGTCGGGTTTTCAAAACCTAAAATAAACAGTATGCATTATTCAAAACATCAAAGTTAAAATGACTTAATTTTACATTTTAAAGCAAGACTGAGTTCATTTCATGTAGTAACCCCTACAATTAGTGCTAATTTTCAAAAATATGATGTGTAAAGTTTGTATCCAGTGTGACCAACTAACAATATAGAATGAAAATCAAGATAGGCAGTGATGTTCTGGGTAGAGAACTTGACAAGTATTGAAATTGATTAATAGCATAAAAAATACAGGAAAACATAATTTACAAGTAGGGACAAATAGTTATCAATAACTAAGCTATCTATCACCATTTAAACAAAAGAAATAACTGAAACAGAGAATTTTTTAAGGTAAGGGGGTGCAATTTTTAGCCTACATTAATCTGAGGGTGGCAGAAATGTTTAAGATTGCCACACAATCACGTTAAAGGTGATTCTTGTAAGATATGTAAAGTCTAACTTTCCTTAGCGACCACCCTCATATAACAACTTCCTGTCTATAACTACCGCATTTGGATAGCCCCTTGAGAATTGCTACATATTTGCATCTTACATAGCGACCCCATGCCTTATGTGACCAGCGACCACTGTATTCTGTCTTCCAGTCGTTATCTAACTTCGAATAATGACCGCTTAAGGTGGAAGGGATAACTCAAATATAAATAGATATAAAAGTTAATGTTTTGGAAAATAAAGGTCAGAGGTCAAGGTTACTAAATCAAATGTCAAGGTCCCAAATGAAAGCTCTGGTCATAAGGAATCTATCTGTGAAATATCAAAGCCCTGTCCCTTGCAGTAAAAAATAAATACAGGCATCTACAGCTAGACTTTCATTCCAGTGAGCTAAAAAACCAAAAAACCAAAGCAGTTCACATCAAATTACAAAAATCTTACCTCCATTGGATAAATCGTGGTTTGAGCTGTTGCTCCAGCTAACGAACCAGCAGCCAGTCGCTCCAGTATGTGGATGTCATTTTTATTATCTCCATGAATCATTTTCTTGTACTGAAATATACACACATTATTTTCTTGTACTGAAATGTACACACATTATTTTTTTGTACTGAAATGTACACACAAAATTTAAATATACTGAATCTGATTTGATTTTGAATAGTGTTTTATGCCATACTCAACAGTTTTTCAGTTATATGGTGGAGCTTGAACCTGTGTTGACCAGAAGTGAGAGGCTTCATAATTCAAAGTGCAATGTTCTAACCACCTTGCCACAGAGGTCCTTAAATATACTGAAATGTACACACAAAACTAAATGGGCTGAAATATACACTCATTAATTTTTTTGAACTGAAATATATACATATACTGTCTAACCCAGTTATTACAAGTTTCTGGGGACTGATGAAAGGATTTCTTTCTAAACAGGTTTCATATTATGTGGGTACTTTTCCGTGAGTGGTAGTGTACACCGCATACATTATCAAGATGTACACCTCTACATTTTCATGCACACAATTCTCACAGTTTTCACTTATAATTATTCAACTCAACATCAATATTTATCAAATAATATATTTTTGATGGAAAAATATACCAAAATACATTACAGGTTATATTGTTTGGGGCAATCATAATCAATGAATAAAATGTCTGAAAGTCAACATGGCGTGAACAAAACATGTACAGCATTATTATCATATCTAAGAGCTTGCTGAAGGTGAGAAAAAGTCAATGACGCGTGTCTGCTTGAGTTTGTCCGATGATACTTTGTTAACAAAAAACATCTAAGTCAATTAAACACTTGAAAATATTGTCACTAATTCCGCAATGACTTTCAACATAAAATTTTATTTTATCAATACACTCCCAGCATTGCTATCGCTCACACTGGGAATATTGTCAGTTTCGCACTGATCGTCTTTGTCACTGTTTATGCTTGCTTGCTTGGTAAACATTTCTGGATTCGTATTATGTGGGTTTACAACAACACTAAAGGGACTCTTTCATAATTTTGTATTACACTGGTTTTCGAAGTAACCGATTCGTAGTATACAGGTTAATTCAATATGGATAAATAACAACATTTGAAGGCAAAAGAGTTTCTGTATTATCCGAGTTTGTATTAAGTGGTCAGACTATAGTATTAAACTGTACTGAAAGTGAAAGATAAACACACATTTTCTCATACTGAGATATACACACAAAATTTTGCTTTACTGAAATATACACACAAAAAAATCGAACTTATGCTAGAAATTCAACCAACATTACATACACAGTCAGACTATTGTTCTGGTTTTGCTTCGGATTATAACAACAACAGGCTGCAAGGAAACAAACTTTCACCAGTATCAGAAGTATTTGTTCTATGCCCAAATTAATGAATTTGTCTAAATGTACCAACATGTTTGGTTAAAATGAAATCCATTTGCCATATTTTCAGCTCAAAACTTATTTCTCTATATAAAATTATAATCCTGAGTGATTTTACTTGCCCATATAAAGGGGTACCCCTGCCATTTAAATTGAGAAAATTTCAATATACAAAAAACCTATTTATGGAAATGATGCAATACTGATTACCTGTTCATAAGCCATGAATTTCAGTGCTGATTCTGGAGCTATTTTTAAAACATTTATACCATTTCCTCTCCACATGGACTTGATGCCACCTTCCTCTAACATATGTTTAAAACCACTTATAACTCCGTATTTGTTTCTGCTTGTGCCATGTACCTGTGCCAAAAAAATTTCCAAAATCAATTTGTCATTGCATACAGAATTCTATTATGGTGCACAAACCTGGATCAATATTCATCTATTGTAAATCAATTTCCAATATTTTTGGAAAGGACTTGATCATGAATTCAAATATCTAGCCAAAACTTTATAAAAGTTTGTATTGAGAAAAATATTTTTGTAACTTTTTGGATATTGTAGCATTTCTAACAAAATGTTAGGTATATACAGCATTGCAAGCAGCATTCATTAATTCAAGAATTTATGTCATCAGCAAAAAACTCATTCAGTCACACACAGAGATATGTATGCCTATGTTTATTTAAATATATCTACAATGAAACTGGAAAATCCATATTTTGTGGCCTTGACATCACAAATTCATGAACATGTATTTACAAATGTCTGACAAGGTGAAAATGGGGAAAAAAGTACATGTGCAATTGCAAAAACTGTGTTTACAGCTCCTGATGAGGATGATGTCCACAACACAAACACCATCTTTACACACACTGAATCAGAGAACGACCGTCTTGTACCTGTAACATGACTTTGATACGATCTAGAGGTGCTGTGCATGTTCTTGAAACTGCCCCAGCAGCTGCTCCTGCCACCAAATTGCGCCACCACATTCCTGTCTTCATTTCTTTCTCTGTGAAATCATCTGGGATAATTGTGTTATCACCTATGTCTATGATCTACAGTAAAAATACAGACAACAGTTACAGATCACCATGTTGTTGAAATTTATAGACTCATTAATATACATACAACAATGTCAATAGGACTTAAATGAAGTCAAATTTAAAACACAGAAGAAAGAGATCATCTTTTTAAGATGTAATTATCACTGTTGTACTTTGCAGTCTATTTTACCTAATAAGAAACTATAACTTTTCTCTGGTTAGACCAAGTGCATTTGCTTTTAGTAAACAAAAGTACATGCAGTCAATGAATTGCAGTCTTGTAATTAAGTCATTAGCAAATCTATTAAAATTCTTATGCCCAATTCTACAAGTTTTATCTTGTCAAAACAATTCTACTTCATTAACCAGTAAACCTATCCTTACGATTATATTTGTAATTCTCTCTCTCTCTCTCTATCTCTCTCTCGCTCTCTCAAAACACCAATATATTAGTCAGTTTTACAACAAACACTTTTAATCTACACTGGTTTATATCAAAGGAAACTAATTAAGACATTAACACAAATGACAGGATTGGGTAAACATATAGGTGACAAGATTGTGTAAACAAATGATCATAATAAGACCTTTAAGAGGATACAGAGGTTGTGTGTTAAAACTTAATGCATGAATGATTTTGTTTTTGACAAAAATGTACATAAGACATACACTTCTATTCAAAGCTAAAAAATAAATTTCACATTAAGGCGAATTGGTCATGCAAAAAAAACAAAACAACAAAGACAGCGATCAGTTTCACAAGTCAACAAAAACATCAATCACTATCTAATAAATTTGCTATCACCGACTCAAACTAAGTACCTGGCTTGTGCACATTTAAGACTAGGAGCTATTATCAACACAATGTACATTTCATGGACGCAGGGACTCTGAACTTCATCAAACTCCAAAAAGTACATAAATCTATAATTATCTAACTATTTTACTGATTTTTATTACTAAACCTGAAAATCTCCTTGTTATGACCCAGATGAATAATTCTGAGCTTGAGTTCAAACTGTGCGAGACTTGATTATCTTGCATAGCTAGAATGTGATATATGTTATGCATTGTGTAAGAATTTGTCAACCAATTAAAGCAATATGATCTGTCATTGGAAGAAATTTTACATGCAGATTATCAGAGAAAGATCACATGGTGGTTAAAAGAACAAATACATGTGACATTGCTTCAGCTTAAAAATATTTGAAGATGTATGGTAAATGTCTTTCAAGTGTTTTGTCCTATATAAGTCACACATATTATGATCATGTAAGGAAAATACTGTAAAATGATACAGTATTTATTCCATGCCTGAAAAACTATGTTCAAAGGTGTAAGCCATGATAAAGGTAATTTAGTGTTTAGAGATAAGACCATGTAAAAAAAATATTCTGGTTCTCAGACAATTAGCCTTCCAAAATGGGCAAGGTAGGTAGGTAGGTATTTTATTTTTATTTTTTATTTCCAAATTATTGTTTATATACCTTGAAGGCAAGAAAATAAGAAGACTTTATGTAACAAAAATGTCTTTCATTGAGACCTTCAATAAATTGTAACAAAAAGTTGTGTGATTGTCTTGTTCACTTGGTTTTAAAACTGAAATATCAACAAAAATATAAAAAAGCTAAAAGATTATATATTTATCAAAACATAAAAATGTTTTGAAACTACAAGAAAATTAATTGTTATTGCATCATTATAATTATCATTATAATTACTATTTTACAAAACTACAAAATGTAATTTCTGTGTCTAAAAATCAATGCAAATTCCAAAAGTTTCACTTTTTGAAAACAATAGCTATCCATTTTTATGTATTCATTAAAACTTTATTTACAGTAACTAATTTTACTTTTATCATACACTTATATTTAATTCAGATTTTAAAACTTTTCTACACTATATAGTGTTACATGTATCATCATTTTAACACATCCTGAAATTCAGTTCCGTTCGGTATCGGTTCTTTCATTTAAAACCCAACTTCCACTTCCTCCATAAACTGCAAGCAACAGCAGAAAACACACAATGTATTCTGTGACATTTTCGGGCATGAAGTAAAAATTTACAAGTTGAATTGTCAATAAAACAATTATTTTAGTTTCTAATTGGGTTTTAGAAATGCATTTTGAACAACAAATAAAAGGAGATGGATCATTTTCGAAACTTAAGCCTTTTGAAATGACTGACATTTTTACTTGCTGCGCGGCAGCGATTTTTTATGAAATGTGAATAAAATGGTTCCAACGGCAATTTCTTTTTTGCGTGTGGCGGTGTCTGAGAACCAGAAGTATTTTTTTACTTGGCCTAAAATGTACTGTGTTAAAGTGTTATCCAATTGATTTGATAATTATGAAAAAAAAAATGCCATTGACAGCTCATATCTTTTAAAGATCTCAAATATTACTCCACAATAAAAAAAAAAAGAGAAATATTCAAGCAATGTGTTCAGCAACAATAACATAGACAATTACAGCTGCTTACACCAAAATATCACCTGCTTCAAAGCTCTCACATTCCACTGGTGTAGTAAAAAAAAAAAAGGAACTATGAAAGTAAACTGTTTCCATGGAATTGTAATATATATTGCTTTGTTATATATCATTTGACAAATTATCACATACATTATACGGGTCCCCATTATACATATAATTCTTCATTTTCATTTCAAATAATTTATGATGTTGAGAATTAGTACTAGAGTACCATGGGTTTTTATCCTCTTTACCCCCATGTCACTTCATGGTATGCTCTTTCTGTTGTATTAGGTCAGTCCATTATGCTTTGTGGGGTGAAATGGTCAAAATGTAATACACATACTAAAAAATGTTTGACTTGTGTCTTCAATCTCTGTTAAATCTTGTACAAGAATATAAAGAGAGCTGGGCTTACAAATGGTTACTGGAAATTAATTTACATTATAACTGAATACTTTTACACTCTACAAGTTTTCCTAGTGACAAAATACCTATATCACAGAGAAAAGTCACTCTTTTGTGTTTACATACATTTTTGTTCTTGATTTTAATCCAAAACATTTGGCTTTCACTTCATCCCTTAACAAAATTTCTTTTAGACATGATGTTTGGGGTTTTTATTTTTTCTAAGGAAATTTCATTTAACATTATAGCATTTAAATTTTTACACTGTAGATATGGATTTTAACAGCAGATCTTAGGTCACTATCCTTTATTATACTTTACATTGTAGATATGGATATTAACCACAGATCTTAGGTCACTATCCTCAATTATACGTTACACTGTAGATATGGATTTTAACAGCAGATCTTACATCACTCTCCTTTATTATATCTTTACACAGTGGATATGGATTTTAACAGCAGATCTTAGGTCACTATCCTTAATTATACTTTACATTGTAAATATGGATTTTAACAGCAGATCTTAGGTCACTATCCTTAATTATACTTTACACTGTAGATATGGATTTTAACAGCAGATCTTAGGTCACTATCCTTAATTATACTTTACATTGTAGATATGGATTTTAACAGCAGATCTTAGGTCACTATGCTCAATTATACTTTACATTGGAGATATGGATTTTAACAGCAGATCTTAGGTCTCAAGCCTTTATTATACTTTACACAGTAGATATGGATTTTAACAGCAGATCTTAGGTCTCTATCCTTTATTATACTTTACATTGTAGATATGGATTTTAACAGCAGATCTTAGGTCACTATCCTTTATTATACTTTACACTGTAGATATGGATTTTAACAGCAGATCTTAGGTCTCTAGCCTTTATTATACTTTACACAGTAGATATGGATTTTAACCACAGATCTTACATCACTCTCCTCTATAATATCTTTACACAGTAGATATGGATTTTAACAGCAGATCTTAGGTCTCTAGCCTTTATTATATCTTTACACAGTAGATATGGATTTTAACAGCAGATCTTAGGTCACTATCCTTTATTATACTTTACACAGTAGATATGGATTTTAACAGCAGATCTTACATCACTCTCCTCTATAATATCTTTACACAGTAGATATGGATTTTAACAGCAGATCTTACACAGTAGATATGGATTTTAACAGCAGATCTTACATCACTCTCCTCTATAATATCTTTACACAGTAGATATGGATTTTAACAGCAGATCTTACATCACTCTCCTCTATAATATCTTTACACAGTAGATATGGATTTTAACAGCAGATCTTACATCACTCTCCTCTATAATATCTTTACACAGTAGATATGGATTTTAACAGCAGATCTTACATCACTCTCCTCTATAATATCTTTACACAGTAGATATGGATTTTAACAGCAAATCTTGCATCACTATTGTCCATTACCCTTTTACATTGTATATATATGGATTTTAACAGATCTTACATCATTATATTTGTAAGAGTTTCATGTACATCAAATCCATAGCTTCTTCAACAGTTTACTTCAAAGCAAATCATATTATTGACATTATGAGAAGACATGCATAAGTATGTTTTGACATCTAGGTTATATAATGTGGCACAAGAGAAGGCACTTAAACAATGTTAAAGATCAGATAGAAATTAATGGTTTTATTGTCTTGTGTCTGATTTCAATACCATGTTTCTCTATTGGTATGTAATGTATGATGGTTAAACAGATAACAAAACAATATAAAGTACCGTAGCATGTCTCCAGTAGTGCAGTATGTCATGTATTGTGGCTGTTGGCGTCAGAATCAGGAAATCTCGCCATTCCTTCCAGTCAATTTTCAAAGTTCCGTCTTTATCCATCCTGAACATAAATTAATTGGAAAATGATGACATTGAAAAGAAAAACTTACATCATGTTAATACATAAATAGATGTGTGTCTATTTAACATCATAGATCATAAAGTAATTGATCTGGTGAAGGCTGATCACATTCAATGGAATTATATCTAATTTTAAACTTCCTAGAAATAGTTCTTGAAAAGACTGAATTGCAGTTAAGTTCTAATGTAATGTTATATGTCTTTTGTGGCCGTAAGTGCTGAGCATAGGCCAAAATTTTAAGCCCTTCACCGGCACTTGATGATGTCTCCATGTGAGTGAAAGATTCTTGAGTGGAACGTTAAACAAAAATAAACAATTACTTCTTTTGTGACCAAAGATACAGCCCTAAGCATTTGATTTTAACGAATTCACATCTACTTATACGAACATAATTCCATATTCCTATTATCAATTAAAACTGCCTCGCCATTAAAGAGCACCCTGAGTGAAAAATGAAAATTTCTGTACTTTTAGAACTAATCATTCTAAGAACAACATCGAAAACCCGATCAAAATCGATGCACATGTTTTCGAGATATAAGCGATAAACTGCAAAACTCACCTTTATAGATAGCTCAAGTAGCCATAAAGGGGTGGAGCTTCGTGTGATATCACAACGCGGACTCCAGTTGCGAAGTACGTGCTTCACTATAGGCTTTGTATCAGCGGTGTCTCAGGCGTTGACAGCAATTAACACACTTGCTGGTTTATTTAGTGAATATATTTTTGTGTACAATGATGTAGGAATAATTGTTTTTAACTGTCGAAGTCGTGACTTTTGTTTGAAAATTTTTAATTGATCAATAAAACGAGATTAAGTTGTAACATTTTCGTGCTAGGCAGCGATATTCTACATAAAGAAATCTAAATAACAAAAATAATAATTAAAATATAAACTTTGCGGATTTAAATTGTAAAAACAAATTAAATGAATTGCTATTTTTTTTTTTTTTTATAAACTGATATCGTAGAAGTAGGCGTAAATTGTATGTCATTTTGAAAAGACAACTGCCGTAAATATCACATTGTGCTATTGGCAGAGCAAATAAAGTACATATAATGGAAATTGAGAGCAACATCAACTGTAATAAAATGGAAATTTAACGAAAATACGGTTCTAATAAACAACAATCAAATAGCAACAATGATTTTTTCCCCAGGGTCCTGTTTTATTCACCGTTGGTTAAAGATTACGTGTCAATTATATAAAGAACTTAGTCATTTTTAAAATATCGTACGGAAACCTAATATTATAAATTAAATTTAACATATTAGTAATGTTACTATATTAAAAAAATAAGTTAAAATGCAGTATTTATACATGTAAATTGTATTTTACAATATTATCAATTTACTATAAAAAAAAAAACCCACATTTTCTAAATACGTGTGATATACAAAGGTGAGTTTTGTGGAACGCCTACGAGACTAACACTACACCCAATCATCTCGGAAATATAAAATTTTAGTTGGGTTCCGATTATTTGCAAACAAAGCAACACACAGAGGTGTAATTTTTTATTCTATTTTGCATTCTGTCTGAGACACACGTTTATGGCTCTTAATGATATTTAAAGTATTTTATTAGTTAAAACAAAATCAAAATAGATATGCATACGATTAATTTATCGATCAAAAATAACAATTCAGTATTTATTTATTTACCTTTTTATTAATTTATGGTTTTACATGGATTATAAAAAACGTTGCTTCTTATAAATTCATTCAGACATCAAAAATCGTATGTAGCTTTATACACAGTTGGAAGGGATTAATTTATCTCGGACGACAAACCCACCCGCTGAGAATCCTGGCGCGGTTACATGACATGGCAATATACTGGAAGGTGTGAAGTAAGCGGGTGTTTTAAGGATTAAAAATAACATACAACACAGGCGGCAGTTGGTCTTTTTTCTTTATAAAACACGATCTCGAACGCATGAAAGAAAAACTTCAGAGATAAAAACTCTAAATAAAGCGTGATACTCTAAATCAAGCATAACTAATCCATCCATACGTAAATGGGACACTGAAAAAGCCAAAATCATGTTCGTTATATGACTGCATTTAAATAAAATTATTTCATATATTTTAAAAGTGTCAAAATAATTATTTATATGGTAAATTTTGTGATTTTAACAACGATGAATATGACTCGCTTTACCGTCCACTTTGACAGTAGTCATCCTAAGGCTACTCTGTGACGTCACAGTGTAACTCACAAGTTTGTCGGAAGTGGAATGAATTCTTAATTAGTTTTCCGAAAGCAGGTAAAATCACTCACATTGGCGGTCAATATCTCGAGAATGCGCCTACCGATTTTTATCCGGTTTTCAATGTTGTTCTTAGAATCATGAGTTCTATAAAAATAGAAATTTTCATCTTTCACTCAGGGTGCTCTTTAAATTGGTTAGGAACTGAACAAACCATGCTAACGACAGTTCAAGCTCAGTATCTCGCCTGAGCAATTGGCTCAGCAGATCAATAAATAGTAGAATCTGTGTGATAAGAAATTCAAATAGCACAAGTAAACTGCTATCCTATCCGGTGTTCTCGATAAGATTTTTGATAGGGGGAAAAATTGAAATAGCGGGAAACAGATATGACAGACAGGAGTTTTGGGGTGACCAACGGTGTACATTTGATACAGATATCAATATATATTATACTATTATTCTCTGATGCAAAAATCTCAAAGTTGGCAAAATCTTTACAATAGGTGGTTGATTTTGCTGGCTGTTGCCTCTTATTGAGAACAGTGCTATCCACAAAATAATAAACTAAATCATTTTATCTTTTGTTTGTTCTTTCTTTCTGCTGCTTAAAATTATATCTATCATAGTTTAATTCACCCTCAACCCTGTAGCATGTGTATGCACACACATGTATGCACAAACACACACACACACACACACACAAGCACAGACTCACACAAACAGTCTGATTTAGCTACGAACTTGCATGTGAGCAGTAAGTGTTTAAATGTGTTGATTCATCTGATATTTCAGTAATTCAACAACTTACTCACCTCCCTAATAGCTTCTCTGCCTCAGCTTGATCTATATTGACTCCTAATTTCTTGAAGGAATCAACTATCTCTGTGACATCAATTGAACCTACACACAGAAAAATTTCTTTTTAGATGATATATTTGAACCAAACAGGTTTCAAATTATTCATTGCAAATTTTATATTCTTACAAAAACTAATGTCGAAGGTGCACACTTAAACCATTGTGAATTAAACAATGAAATGTAGTCCGAGTGGTGGTGCTTGGACAGATTTAACTACCAGCCTGACTACTTAACACTTTTGACATGGCGCGGAGAGATGCCTCGTATGTGCATTTGTAAACTCCATCTGTGGTCCATATTTGGAATGGTTTTTAAATTGAAAACATTTGTGCAATCTGGCGAAGGACTCAAATTGCACATGTACAACCTAGATCCTTTCAATCTCATTTTAAGTCTCAATTTTATCTCTTAGTATCTGAATTGACCAAGGATCAATCCAGGGACCTTCTTGTTGATGACATCATGTACTACCAAGTGAGCCAAACTGTCTACTAATGCAGTCCAAAAGCAAAGTCAGTCAGGGCTATGGGTCGAACATCAATAAAGGTGAATTTTATGAACTGGGTCTGCTTTATAAAAAATTTGTGAAAACCTTTGACTTATTGCACCAAACTGGTTTAACTTTCAAACAAAATCAGCTTCGGTTCCAGTGGGACTCGAACCTGTCTCTTGACTACTCTAATCACTTGGTCATCACTGCTTAATTAATTAATATTGAATGACCTGACAGGAAAAGCAAATACAATGTTTAATTACCATCCTGATTAATGTCAATGTGTTTGAAATGCAATCGCAGTTCTTTTTCATGTTCTGTAACATATCGTAAAAACTCTTTGAAATTTATTTTTCCATCTTTATCTGTGTCATGCTTTTCAAAAAATTCCTGAAAAATAAATGATTATGAAATAAATAAAACACTCATTGACAGCAGCACTTTGTATTATTTTATATTCAGACAACAAATGAATAAAATATGTTAAAATGAAAGGAAGAAAAAATTATCATATCATAACAGGACCATTGGTCGAACATGGCACATCTACATGGTCACACACCATGACACGTGACACCAGTGGTTTTCAGTAGATCCTCTAAAAGTCTATATAACCTATCAGAAATGGGGCAATGATAGACCAGTTTTTAACTGACCTATCGCCAAGTGTCTGGCACATGGCTGTCCATGTGCTTTTTTTACATCATTTGATTGTGATGTCATAATCACACAAGTGTTTGACGGGCCATTTAATTGTGACGTCATAATAGAAAAGTTTGCTAAACAGTGTCGTGTCAAGCATTTGGCGATAGGTCAATTGGACTGATGGATCACCATTGCTGACATGTACTTAAGTGTGAATCTGTGCCACACTCCAATTTGTTTTTGCCACTTTCAGATTTTCCGAAACACACTTAGACTTCTTTCCAGCAACCTTAAAAATTCCATATTCAATGCTTTGGGTTGTTTAAAGTGCAATGGATTGCTTATTTATTGATAATAATTACCTGCTTTCTAGTTCATAAATTGTAAACCATGTTTCCATGTCTTTACTGTGTAACAGGTGAGGAAAAATGTGCGGCCGAACCGGGAATCTAACCCAGGACCTTCCTAACACTAGCAGGACGCTCTTACAAACTGAGCTATCGGGGCCGATACCCCTTTTACACCGTTACACTCCTCCTCCTTAACAAAATTTCTGACCCCAGAAATCAATGAGTCTCTCATTCTTAACACAACATCATGAGTTATTCAGTTGGGCGTCATATGTAACAGGCGAGGAAAAATGTACGGCCAAACTGGGATTTGAACCCAAGACCTTCCTAACACTAGCAGGATGCTCTTACCAACTGAGCTATCCGGACTGATACCCCTTTGCACCACTACAACTGGTTAATAATAATAATAATAATAGGATATAAATGGACCTCTATAAATCATAAAGGGTATAGAGTATAATAGAAAATTTACGATATATTTACATTGTGATGGCTAATGCTATGGAACAATGTCACATGTGCCACACCTGTGGATGGTAATCAATATTTATCTATGACAAATACTTGCCAAGTCTCCCCCATAAATAGGGAGACTCCGTATTTCTATGTAAAATTTAGATATCTATAAGAAAAACCTAATAAAAATGCATATCTCCCTATGCAAAATATAAATTTTACTATTAATTCTTACTAAAATTTAGAGTCTTCCCCCTCCCCCATTAAAATGTTCAAGGTTGGCAAGTCTGATGACATCTAGCCTAGGCATAACTTTTAACAAATTAACGTGTTCTTTCCAGTTTCCTGCACATGGTCTATATACTTCATAGGTGACTTAACACGACGAAACGTAGCTACGAACTTCCCATCTAAACTTTTTGTTATACTTTATTTTATGACGTAATATAAACAAGTTTAAGTTTTCATTTCCAAACCACCTTGGCATGATCAGGAACCTGGGGGACTTGCATGGTGGTCAGCGCCTGTGTCAAATCGGTCAGGTCGATTTTCCCATCTTTGTTTACATCTAGTTTTTTAAACAATTCTTTAAGATATTTCTCGTCTTCTTCGCTTCTTTCGTTCCCATTTTCTTCAGACATGTTGAAACGTTATCCTATCTTACACTTTTACCAAAACGAGTTTCTGAATATTAGAATCTAGTATTTTTCATCCATTCCCTCTTCCAAGCGCTCGCTGTTAGTCTGTATCGGATAGATTTTTAACTTCGTTTTGATTGGCTAAAATCATTTTAAAGGGAAGAAACTGTGTAAGAACTGTAGCAGCCGACGTAGTCTACTCTAAGCCTACCGTCGTATGGATATTTTTTACTGCTATCCAAACATAACCTCAGTCCATGTAGGCATGGATGGTAAAATAATAATAATAAAAATATGATGCAATCAATTTTAAAAGGGTTGTTGGTGGATCCAGAATTTCGGAGGGGTGAAATTGCACGCGAGGCACGTAAATTTTATCAACTTTTTTTGTTCGCTAGAGTTTAATTAAAAATTGAAAATTGATTAACATGTCAAGCATAGGTAAATGCATGGGTAAATATACAAATAACAAATAAACCAAAACATATTAAAAATAAATCAGTAGGCTTACAGAAATCTGTAAAGCAAGCTTTATACATCGTTAAAGAATATAATTGTAAATAAAACAGTTAAAATAAGTCACGTTTACCCAGACGAAGATAACTTGGCGCATCAAAATTGAGGCTATTATATAGCATGATATCTACCCAGGAAAACGAATATATCTACAAATTCAATTCGGAGATATAAGCCGACAAAGTTGTTTTTTTTTTACCTGCGGGAAATCCGATCAAGAGAAAAATCTGATAACGTCTAATGGCCGTGACGTCAAGAAACATTCGGTTCATTAGCCATTGGCGGGTATAGAGAAAGTGGGCAAGTTTTCTAGTTCAGAATCAAGTTTGGAAGATGATTTTTATACTCAATCGTTTAGTATCCTCCAGACATTTAATTTTGATCTCTTTATTGTTAAAAATATTTCGTTATTCTCTAGCTTCCAGAAACAAAATCATTATTTCCCAGAAATGTTCATTTTATAATATTTTTAAAAGCCCCGAGAGTTAATTTTCACATTGCGACTCGTTTTTATTCCGGTCAGATATTTAATTAAACTGACAGACTTATCAGTAACGGTCCAAAGGGGTTTTAAGGGTGTGTGAAGACTTATCAGTAACGGTCCAAAGGGGTTTTAAGGGTGTGTGACAAGATAATTGACGATTAAATATTCAGGTCGTTAGCTGATGATAACACAAGGCAAAATCGTATAAATTTTTATCCAATGCAATTTTTTTTACAAATAAATCTATATTCATACATGCTGAGAAAACGCAAATGAAAATATCTTTACCGATATGTAGGACAAACAAAATCCATCAAATCTAAAATATACAGACAAAGCCAAGGTGGATTCAGGATTTCGAGTTAGAGGGAAAGAAGAGTAGCGAGCCGCAGAAATTTTGGTAGGTCCATCGGAAGCCCTTTTCTGGATTCCCGACATGATGATAATATATATATATAAAAAAATGTATGTGAAAAAGTGGGGGCCGGGCCCCCTGTCCCCGGTTTTTACGGCTATGGATTAAATTTTCAGATCTTTAGCTGATAATAACATAAGGGAAAATCGTAACCTTCCAATGCAAATATTGTTTGCAAATAAATTTTTCACATTAATTCATGCTGAGAAAACGCAAACGAAAATATCTTTACCGATATGTAGGGCAAACAACATATAATACCAGCGATATGTAAAGCTTTATATATCGCTGATAATACTGAATTTCGAGTTAGAGTGAAGGATGAGTAGGGTCTATATATAATTGTTTTCGCCGAGCGTAACGAGGCGCGAAAATTTTGGTATGCCTTATTTAAAGGCTCTTGGAAGCATTTTTTTCTGGATTCCAGGCGAAAATGTCTTACTGCAGCAAAATGTTTACGTTTTCGTCTCAAAATCATCAAAATTAGTCGAGATTGAGTATTTACTGAAGTTAATGGGGTTTCGTATCAGTAAAGGGAGTTTAATCGGGATATCATGGCATAAATACTTAGCCTGGGATCCTGGCCCAATCGTACTTCGTCGTTATAATGACAGCGTTTGCATCAGTGAGCCAGGCTCCAAGGCTACATAGATACTTTGAGATCGTCCCTAGTGGGGCATAACTCTATTCGCCTCCTACACTTCCGGTTTTTGTAATATTAGGAGTTGGGTGTGGTAAAAGGACACAATACTGTGCCAGTCGGATTCCGTGTGTGTCTGTGTATTACATTGGCTCGTGACAGGAGATACAATTCCTTTTAATTAATCAAAAATGTAAGTATTTGATTTAGTGTTATGCATATGCATAAAAAATATTGTATCTACAGGAATGACAGGCGATGTTTTTATTTGAATATAGATGTTTGCACGAACCAGACAGTTTATATCTTCGTTAAAAGTTAAACACATTGTAACTGATATTGATTGTTATGTATGTGTTGTGACATATGAATTCGTCTGTAAAAGGACATGCAATAGAAATGACAAAATATACCACGTGTTTGGTCTAAATTAAAATATAAGTATATCAAAACATCTCATTGCAGACTAATAATTAGTCATTATCTATTTATTTTATAGGGATGGACTATGGATTTTTATTAACTAATGAGCTACATCTAGATGTTTTTTATAGGGCCCAAAATCAGATAAAAATATAAAGAAATTACTGTTTTTTTATTTTCAACTTTTCAGTCTAAAGCAAAAAGTGTTACCATTTTTATTCACCTTTTTCTATTGCAATTCTGAATTGAGAGTTTACTCTGTTTTCCACAAGAAATATTGTCAAAGAATTATTCAAATTGATAAACACTACAAGGTTTCTGAAAAAAATATGCAAAATATGTGACTTTTATTATTTTAAGGTACAATTAAAGTAAAATATCAATCCATAAAGTCCCAACCATCCAAACAGTTGACACCTTTTATAAACTTATGAAACTTGTATATAAAGACCCCCAGGGACACAACAAAACCAGTTTTTATAGGGAAGTGATCTTTATATAGAGGTTGATTTGTACACAAATGGTACTATTGGGGACAGCAAAAAATGGTCTTTATGACCAGGTGGTCTTTATACACGGGTGGTCACTAAAGCAAGTTTTACTGTATTCAAATTGACCATTGCAGAATTTAAGAGGTAAATTGTGTATATGCATGAACATGTGGCTGTGCAACTGATTTTTTCAATATACAACTGGACTGGAAGAAAGCAAATCTTACATGTACCTACATAACTAAATCTATCATAGTCATCCTTTTTAAAAGATACATGCATTTCTACTTATGTATTACAATGTATTAAAGGACATTTTTAAAAACTTGAAACATTTAACTTTTCTTATCAGTGACTGCCGAACTTAATTTGAAAATGATTTAACAAATACTGTATTGCTAGCTGTAATGAATGGGATCATTCAAGGCAAATGTCTTTATACATGTACTTAGTAAACAACTTTTTTTGAAACTGGACATAGTCAAACTTGCATTAAAGGCCACCTCTGTATAAAGGGCACCTGACCATAAATGCCACTCACATAAATTTAACAGTAACCTTTGTGAAGTAATGTACATAATGGATAAACCTCTTTATAAAAGCCACCTGTTTATAATGGTTACTACCGTAAGTACTTTTGACAGTTCCCTTGAGTGACCTTTTTAGACAAGTTTGACTGTAGTTTTGTTTGGGTTTTTAACCAAATCACGAGGATGTTTCATTTTATGTTGGTTGTGTTAAATGTTATGGTAGATATATATGTTATATGTAAATACATCAGAATTATACCATGTATTGCTGTAACATACAGATGTGTAGATGTAAATATTGTATCCCCTGTTTGATAGGTATTGATTATTTATGTTGTACAACAGTACATGTGTAGGTGCCTTCCATTTATAATATTGCAATAGAAATGCAATACACAAAATTGGCAAAAGAGAGTTAGACTATCCAAAGTTTCAATAGATATAATTTGCTATATAAAAGTTTACTCAAATGGTGAATTACTAAAAATTATCATGCATTTGAATAATGATATATAAAGTTTTATTGATTACATGTACATATATTTCAAATAGAAGTACTGTATTAATTTTCCCATTGTTGTAGTTACATGTACAATGTATAGGTCTACCAAGGTGAAGTGGCTCATCCGGGTTGAGTCAACATCCAAAACAATACAGTCTACTTTCAAAAAATAGGTTGTACAGGTAAAACATATTGCTTGGCATGGACTCCATGCATTACCAAATCTCTAATACTTCTGTGACGACAAGTAGCTTGTCACCCCTGTTATGCTTTGATTTAGACTCGTTGTGTTTGTAAACATTTGCCAATTTAAATTGGTAGACCTATACATTGTAATTACATGAAAAAAAAAAAATAAACAATAACTTTGCCCATAGTCACAAAATGAAGACTCTGGACATTGAACTCAATACATGCAATTTCAAAAATGTTGTGTGTCATTGACGATCATAATTAAGTCACAATAGTTGTTAGTATACCAATTCTATCACTTTATTTGTTGATATTATTGCTGATTTGTCATGGTAGAAATTTACACAATAGATGAATAGTAAGGTTAGTTGAGAGGAAAAATTTAAAATGAAAGTGGAAATATCATACTAGATAATTAAAGCTTGGAAAAACATTCCATTCACTTGATCACATTGTATAATAGATTCAGGGCAAATTCAAGATGTGTTAAATACATGTATGTCTTCCATCACAAAAGTGCCAAAAAACATATGTACATACAGAGACCAGAAATTCTAAGTGTACAATATACATGTAGACATGCCCCTGTACATGTAATCCAACACTCTGGAAGCTGCTATCTGACCTACCTAATCAGAGTTTACAGATATCTCCCTTTGATACAAAACATATGAAATATGACTCTGTCATATTGATCAATTATTGTTTATACAATGCAACAGTAGACTGTGAAAGACAGGTGACATCATATGTGTAATTCATTAGCTCGATATTCTAGCAAATCAATGGTGGTGTTGAAAAATAACCCTATCCGCTCATAGTATAACATGTATTACAAAAAATGTACGTATGTACATGTAGATCTATATTTAGTGTAGATATGAGTTGATATACATATGTACAATTATACATGTATTTATACATGCATCAGAATTTGGCATGTATTATTGTCATAGGAGTTGTTTTTCAGGACTATATATATATATATATATATATATATATATATATATATATATATATATATATGTATATATATATATATACATGTACATGTTCATGGTAAATTTGTTTGTTTTTTGTTTGTTTTACATCCTGACAAGAACTTTAGTCTTACTGGTGTTTTGGAACATCAAACAGAAATTCAGTTATTTATTTTATACTTAGATAAACTGAAAAAAACCTCATTTTGCAAATACAGTCAAACTTGATTATGAGTTTAAAGGCCACTCAAGGGAACAAGCAAAAGTTGCTGTTATAGACAGGTGGTTTTTATAAAGAGGTTTATTCATTATAAAAAAGTGAAATGTTATATTTGAATGGCCTTTATAGGCAGGTGCCCTTTATACAGAGGTGACATTTAATGCAAGTTTAATTGTAAAGGGATGTACATGTAGTCTTTGAGTCCAATACATTTTGCATGCCTGGATGAGAGTCTCTTAACTGAATGATCTTTGGGTTTAGTTAGAACCTCAAAAAATTCTAGGAATATTGGTTTTGTATAAAACTAAAATTTATGTTCAAGTGGTTGACTTAATTCATAACAAGTGTGGCACATGGGTAACTGATAACTTTATTTACTAGTGGCATGTGGCACATTGATAATCTGTGACTTGATGTATACAAAATGTAGGACAATGAAGTTACAATGTATGGCACATTGATAACCTGTGACTTGATGTATAGTAGTTATGACACATTGATAACCTGTGACTTGATGTATAGTAGTTATGACACATTGATAACCTGTGACTTGATGTATAATAGTTGACACATTGATAACCTGTGACTTGATGTATAGTAGTTGTGACATATTGATAACCTGTGACTTGATGTATACTAGTTGTGACACATTGATAACCTGTGACTTGATGTATAGTAGTTGTGACACATTGATAACCTGTGACTTGATGTATAATAGTTGACACATTGATAACCTGTGACTTGATGTATAATAGTTATGACACATTGATAACCTGTGACTTGATGTATAGTAGTTGTGACACATTGATAACCTGTGACTTGATGTATAATAGTTGACACATTGATAACCTGTGACTTGATGTATAGTAGTTGTGACATATTGATAACCTGTGACTTGATGTATAGTAGTTATGACACATTGATAACCTGTGACTTGATGTATAGTAGTTGTGACACATTGATAACCTGTGACTTGATGTATAATAGTTGACACATTGATAACCTGTGACTTGATGTATAGTAGTTGTGACACATTGATAACCTGTGACTTGATGTATAGTAGTTGTGACACATTGATAACCTGTGACTTGATGTATAGTAGTTGTGACACATTGATAACCTGTGACTTGATGTATAGTAGTTATGACACATTGATAACCTGTGACTTGATGTATAGTAGTTGTGACACATTGATAACCTGTGACTTGATGTATAGTAGTTGTGGCACATTGATAACCTGTGACTTGATGTATAGTAGTTGTGACACAATGATAACCTGTGACTTGATGTATAGTAGTTGTGACACATTGATAACCTGTGACTTGATGTATAGTAGTTGTGACACATTGATAACCTGTGACTTGATGTATAGTAGTTATGACACATTGATAACCTGTGACTTGATGTATAGTAGTTGTGACACATTGATAACCTGTGACTTGATGTATATTAGTTGTGACACATTGATAACCTGTGACTTGATGTATAATAGTTGTGACACATTGATAACCTGTGACTTGATGTATAGTAGTTGTGACACATTGATAACCTGTGACTTGATGTATAGTAGTTGTGACACATTGATAACCTGTGACTTGATGTATAGTAGTTGTGACACATTGATAACCTGTGACTTGATGTATAGTAGTTATGACACATTGATAACCTGTGGCTTGATGTATAGTAGTTATGACACATTGATAACCTGTGACTTGATGTATAGTAGTTGTGACACAATGATAACCTGTGACTTGATGTATAGTAGTTGTGACACAATGATAACCTGTGACTTGATGTATAGTAGTTGTGACACATTTATTACCTGTGACTTGATGTATAGTAGTTGTGGCACATTAATAACCTGTGACTTGATGTATAGTAGTTGTGACACAATGATAACCTGTGACTTGATGTATAGTAGTTATGACACATTGATAACCTGTGACTTGATGTATAGTAGTTGTGGCACATTGATAACCTGTGACTTGATGTATAATAGTTGTGACACATTGATAACCTGTGACTTGATGTATAGTAGTTGTGACACATTGATAACCTGTGACTTGATGTATAATAGTTGTGACACATTGATAACCTGTGACTTGATGTATAATAGTTGTGACACATTGATAACCTGTGACTTGATGTATAGTAGTTGTGACACATTTATAACCTGTGACTTGATGTATAGTAGTTGTGACACATTGATAACCTGTGACTTGATGTATAGTAGTTGTGACACATTGATAACCTGTGACTTGATGTATAGTAGTTGTGACACATTGATAACCTGTGACTTGATGTATAGTAGTTGTGGCACATTGATAACCTGTGACTTGATGTATAGTAGTTGTGACACAATGATAACCTGTGACTTGATGTATAGTAGTTGTGACACATTGATAACCTGTGACTTGATGTATAGTAGTTGTGGCACATTGATAACCTGTGACTTGATGTATAATAGTTATGACACATTGATAACCTGTGACTTGATGTATAGTAGTTGTGACACATTGATAACCTGTGACTTGATGTATAATAATAGTTGTGACACATTGATAACCTGTGACTTGATGTATAATAGTTGTGACACATTGATAACCTGTGACTTGATGTATAGTAGTTGTGACACATTTATAACCTGTGACTTGATGTATAGTAGTTGTGACACATTGATAACCTGTGACTTGATGTATAGTAGTTGTGACACATTGATAACCTGTGACTTGATGTATAGTAGTTGTGACACATTTATAACCTGTGACTTGATGTATAGTAGTTGTGGCACATTGATAACCTGTGACTTGATGTATAGTAGTTGTGACACATTGATAACCTGTGACTTGATGTATAGTAGTTGTGGCACATTGATAACCTGTGACTTGATGTATAGTAGTTATGACACATTGATAACCTGTGACTTGATGTATAATAGTTGTGACACATTGATAACCTGTGACTTGATGTATAATAGTTGTGACACATTGATAACCTGTGACTTGATGTATAGTAGTTGTGACACATTGATAACCTGTGACTTGATGTATAGTAGTTGTGACACATTGATAACCTGTGACTTGATGTATAGTAGTTGTGACACATTGATAACCTGTGACTTGATGTATAGTAGTTGTGACACATTGATAACCTGTGACTTGATGTATAGTAGTTGTGGCACAATGATAACCTGTGACTTGATGTATAGTAGTTGTGACACATTGATAACCTGTGACTTGATGTATAGTAGTTGTGGCACATTGATAACCTGTGACTTGATGTATAGTAGTTGTGACACATTGATAACCTGTGACTTGATGTATAGTAGTTGTGACACATTGATAACCTGTGACTTGATGTATAATAGTTGTGACACATTGATAACCTGTGACTTGATGTATAGTAGTTGTGACACATTGATAACCTGTGACTTGATGTATAGTAGTTGTGACACATTGATAACCTGTGACTTGATGTATAGTAGTTGTGACACATTGATAACCTGTGACTTGATGTATAGTAGTTGTGACACATTGATAACCTGTGACTTGATGTATAGTAGTTGTGACACATTGATAACCTGTGACTTGATGTATAGTAGTTGTGACACATTGATAACCTGTGACTTGATGTATAGTAGTTGTGGCACATTGATAACCTGTGACTTGATGTATAGTAGTTGTGGCACAATGATAACCTGTGACTTGATGTATAGTAGTTGTGACACATTGATAACCTGTGACTTGATGTATAGTAGTTGTGGTACATTGATAACCTGTGACTTGATGTATAGTAGTTATGACACATTGATAACCTGTGACTTGATGTATAGTAGTTGTGACACATTGATAACCTGTGACTTGATGTATAGTAGTTGTGACACATTGATAACCTGTGACTTGATGTATAGTAGTTGTGACACATTGATAACCTGTGACTTGATGTATAGTAGTTGTGGCACATTGATAACCTGTGACTTGATGTATAGTAGTTATGACGCATTGATAACCTGTGACTTGATTTATGATGGTCTATGGCACATTGTGTATCTGTGACTTGATTTATGGGGGTCTGTGGTACATTGTGTATCTGTGACTTGATTTACAGTGGTCTGTGGTACATTGTGTATTTGTGACTTGATTTACAGTGGTCTGTGGCACATTGTGTATTTGTGACCTGATTTATGGTGGTCTGAGGCACATTGAGTATTTGTGACTTGATTTTCAGTGGTCTGTGGCACATTATGTATTTTTGACTTGATTTACAGTGGTCTGTGGCACATTGAGTATTTGTGACCTGATTTACAGTGGTCTGTGGCACATTGAGTATTTGTGACCTACTATACAGTGGTATGTGGCACATTGAGTATTTGTGACCTACTATACAGTGGTCTGTGGCACATTGAGTATTTGTGACTTGATTTACAGTGGTTGTGGCACATTGATAACCTTGGACTATATTTACCCAGGTCTATGGCACAATGAATATTTGTGACCTAATTTAGAGTGGTCTGTGGCACATTGAGTACAGTGGAACCTCACCTAAAGACTGCCTCACTTAAGAGACCACCTCTTAATTAAGACCATGATTTTCCAGTCTTTTCATGTATATTGAATCAGTACAGAACCTCACTTAAGAGACCACCTTAGTAATCAGACCACTTTGAGTCAGTCAGTTAGGTGGTCTTAATAGTGAGGTTTCACTGTATTTGTGACCTGATTTACAATGGTCCTCAGTAGCACATTGGGTATTTGTGACTTGATTTACAGTGGATGTGGCACATTGGGTATTTGTGACTTGATTTACAGTGGATGTGGCACATTGGGTATTTGTGACCTGATTTACAATGGTCCTCAGTAGCACATTGGGTATTTGTGACTTGATTTACAGTGGATGTGGCACATTGGGTATTTGTGACTTGATTTACAGTGGATGTGGCACATTGGGTATTTGTGACCTGATTTACAATGTCCTCAGTAGCACATTGGGTATTTGTGACTTGATTTACAGTGGATGTGGCACATTGGGTATTTGTGACTTGATTTACAGTGGATGTGGCACATTTATCATGATGAATTACATGTACATGTATTATATGTAAAATACCTCACTACTTAATTGACATACATGTTATTGTACATGTACATGTATGGCCAATATACATGTAGCATAGGTTTATGGATGTTCCTGATAACATTTAATTTCCTTGTAATTTTTGTTTGTTTATTTATTGTTGTTTAACATCCCACTCAATAATATTTCACTCATATAGAGACGTCACCAAATGCCGGTGAAGTGCTTCAAATTTTGACCTATGCTCGGCACTTACGGCCATTGAGCAGTGAGGGTTCTTGTGCTGACACCTACATGTACTGTGATACAGGACCTCGGTTTTTACTGTCTCATCTGAAGGACAGGAAACCAACCTGCCGCCGGCTGGACTCGACCTCACGATCAAGAGTCAAGCGCGCTACCGACTGATCCAGGCCAGCTCATTTCCTTGTAATTAAAATGTTCTGTGGCTTACTTTCATGTATATTAAACTATGATTGAATTCTCCCGATTGTCAATGACATTATTGCTGTTTGTTAACTATTCACAATTTTGATGTTAATTTAAACCACATGAAACTTCAGTCATCTGAAGTGTTCCTCCTCCAGGCACACAGCATGATAAGTGAAAGTAATCATAAGTCTTTTGTATGAGACTTTAAAACAAAGAGGTTGATTGTAAGTATAGTACAAACTGTAAAATCCAAATAACCTGGCGGGGTAGAGTCTTGAGAACCCACTCTTGACCTGGACAAGTTTGAATTTTAGGTAATTAAGCATAACGACATTAAAATTACACTGACAAGAGTAATCGTTCCTACTTGTCACCATATATAAGAGAGTATCCAGTGTGGAACAAAATGTTTTTACGGTGCAGCTTCTCATAACCGAAAAGTGAGTAGAATCAGCAGTTTGATAATCAAAAGGTTACTCCGCCCCGCCATCTTATATGAAACGGACAATAGCTACATGTAGGTTTGGCACATAAAGAGTGCTCAAGGCACAAGTCTGTGGCACAGGTAAAAACTGTGGAACTGCTGTATTTAAGTTAAAAAATGAACAGCTTTAATTGACCCAAAATGAACATTGAGTGATAATTTTTATCAGATAAGCATCGTCAACCATTGGCTGGCTGATATCAGGTCTGTTATTAGCCCAAATCATCAACCATTGACTGGATGATATCAGGTCTGTTATTAGCCCATGGCCGCTTTATATGGCATGTGGCCATATCATGTTGTTAGACCAACATAAACCACTTACAAACGATCCTCTCATTCATTACTTGTACATGTACAATGTAACTTGCCCACACCTAGCGCTGCTTTGTCTTTCTCCTTTATAATATTTGTGTATTGTAATTGGCCCACTTTTAAAACTACATGTACGTATAACTGCATTGTATATAAATCAGCTGACATCAAACACTGATTGACACTTCTATGAACTTTTACTTAAGGAAATGTACGTCAAGTACCACATACAACTGGCCACATGTACAGTGTAGCTTATAAATTGCTTTAACATCAAACTATACAAGTAGGAGTACAGTAAAAGAGGCATATATTATACAGTATTTACCAGTAGAATCCATGGCGCTATCTTATCTATGGATTCTGTATTTTGAGATATACATTAGCTGTTTGATAATTTTATATGGAATCGGAGAAATTTTTCAAATAACGGATAACAGAATCTGACAAAGTTCTGTAATATCTGACCTCTGACACAGTTCTGTAGTATCTGACCTCTGACACAATTTATAATGTCTGACTTCTGACATAGTTCTGTAATATTTGACCTCTGACATAGTTCTGTAATGTCAGATCTCTGACATAGTTCTGTAGTATTTGACCTCTGACATAGTTCTGTAATGTCTGACCTCTGACATAGTTCTGTAGTATTTGACCTCTGACACAGTTCTGTAATGTCTGACATCTGACATAGTTCTGTTGTATTTCACCTTTGACATAGTTCTGTAATGTCTGACCTCTTACATAGTTCTGTAGTATTTGACCTCTGACACAGTTCTGTAATGTCTGACATCTGACATAGTTCTGTTGTATTTCACCTCTGACATAGTTCTGTAGTATTTGACCTCTGACACAGTTCTGTAATATCTGACCTCAGAAGTTTCCAAACTGATACAGTTTGAATTGATAAGGAAATCTGGATTTAGACTCTCTCCTTTCCCTTCTGAGGAGAAATTGTATGAGTTAGGCTAAACATTTTAAATTTAAGTACATTTTTATTGTTGTGTACAATGCACCATGAGATGGTGACTGGCCCAGTGAAATACTTTGACCTAATACAAATTATTTCTCAGCTGTTTTACCTGCATTTTTTTTATCTTTAAAAGATCTGAAACCTTGGTTGATTTTCATTGTGGAATAAACAAATATGCGTATGGATGTACATGTACATGTAGTTATATTGTTTGACCCACTGATGATAAGTCAGGGCATGTTAAATACATATGTAAATATCTTTTTATATTAATGTTGGTGTGATGAATCTAGCCATGTCTTCTCACATACATTGTACTTGTAAACTTTTAAACTATTGCTGTTACCACATCACTGTACATGTAGATAAGATGTAACAAATTACAAAATGTCGTCTACAAGTTTATATACATCCTTGCCGTTCACAGTTAAAAATACAAAACAGGAAATAACTGAGATATCCTCCTCATCTAATGTACATACAGCAATCTGTTATATGTAAGTAGAATTGTATCTCAATCCAGTATACAGTATCAGACTACTATTTAAACAACACAACTGGGAAGCTTTGCAATTTTGTAAAGTTATCACTTTTGTTGGGAACATTTTGAAAGTGTAACGACTGCATACAGGTAAGTGAACTAATATACAATGTACAGGAAAGGAGATGGAATGTTAATTGCAGCAGTTATAATAATGGTGAGAAGAATGTGTTTTTGGAGACAAAATTTCATTGTGAAGGAATGTTTTTATCAATGAATTAAGCATTCACTTGATACAATATACTTTGAAGTTCAGATGTACAAATATGCAAATGTACATGTATGTGTACACATTCAATTAACTCATCAAACCCTGAAAAACAATGGAATCTTCTGTAAATCAATTACTTAGGCCAGTCCAAATGTGTCTTTAGGGGTGAATAAGTTAAAGCTATAAACATTTTTATAACTGTTTGGGGATATCATGTGACTTGTAATTTGTAAAATCACATTCTCAATACACCTGGCTCTACCTTTAGAATGTTTTTGCATTTTGAGAATGAGCTACATTGTAGGTTAGCCTATTATTATTTGTGGAGATGGTTAGGTAAAGCAATAATGCATTGTATGTAGCACATTGACATTTATTTTGTACAACATACAATGTAGATGTATTCACCTAAACATGAACTTGAAAAATTACAATGTATCATTTTGTAGTTTGAGAAATTCCCTCATATTTCTCTCCTACTATTTATCACTTTTTAGTTTAAAAAATTCCGTCAATTTTTTTCCTTTTTTTTTGCCTCAAATAATTTGTTAACATCAGAGATGTACATGTATTATTGTTGGCTAATAAGACAGATAAAAGTATTGAACATGTGTGTGTACATCTATACGTTCTGGATACGTTTGACCTGACACAAGTGTTCACATTCATACAAACAGACCCTCATCACATATATAAACCTAGATCCAATTTTAGGACTAATTTAACGATTACAACGAATCTTAATATTTGGAATAAAATCAATAACTCAAGTGCTGACTCGAGGGTCTGAAAATAACTGATCTGATTGACCACCATGTTTAACAGGACACGGATCATTAATTATGTTGATCCAGTAAAGATGTGATGCCCATATTGCCATGATATTCCATAGCATATGCTTAGCAATTCCACCAGGATAAAAATGTTATTTTTCTTTATATAGACCTACTGAAAAAAATATTTTTATTTACATTGTTTATAAAAATTACATCCACAACTAAGATCCACAGGAGTTTAAAAGAGCAATAGCATATAATTAAGATGCTTTTGTCAGTTCTTTCTACACGTTTAAAACTACATCTGCTAGGTACAAAGACACATGCACATGTATGTAAAATCCATGCAGAAAAATGTAGAGTTAATTTATGGGACCTCCATGGCTGAGTGATTAGATCAACATGCTTTAACATGCATGAAGTCTCTCGCATTTAATTTTTGTCAGCACAGGTTTGAGCCCCACTGGAATCTTAAAGCTGATTTTGTGAGAGAGTTTGTCAGCTTACTTTTAGAAGGCCAGTGGTCTCTTCCTGGGTACATTGTAACCACATTCTCCACCATTAAAAACCACTGACTGTGACATAAAACACCATATAAAAAGAAAAAAATAGTGATATACTTTATGGTTACTTAAATAGTTTGCAGGTGATATAATGATATGCTCTATTCATTAGGAAATAACAATCGAGTTCAGCCAAAAACAAAATTTTGAAGCAACACACGATAAATCTGTGAAGGAACTCTTTAATATTTGATGTTTATAAAAATTGAAAATGACTGCTGGAAATGTGAACATTTACATACACTCGAAAGCTTGACTTCAGATTGACCTGTTATACTCCCTTAATGTAGGATACATGAAATGATGTGAAGAATTATGAAGTAACTGTGAAGAATTATGAAGTAACTCGGCCCACAGCCCACTTGTAGTCTGTATAAATGTTACAATGAGTGTGTATGTATATAAAGTATCCTATAGTAAATCTTGGATTTTGATTTGATTTTGAACAGTGTTTTTTTATGCCACACTGAACAATTTTTCAATTTAAGGTGGTGGTGGCCATTCCTTAGTTACATTGTACAAGGAAAGAGACCACTGGCATTCTTGCAAGTAAACTGGCAAACTTTCTCTAAGAAATCAGCTTAGGTTCCAGCTAGGCTCAAGTAAATCTTGGAAAAATCATCTCCTCTAAAACTACTTTGTACACAGTCGTGCTCAAATCATATGATACACAATGTACACGTACAAATGTAGAAATGATGCCTTGAGAGACCTTTTACAAATGATCCATATTTCTTCTTGTTTCCATGGCAATTTGTTTAATATTTGAATTTACCCTGTGTACAAGTCAAATAGACTGATTCTTGATATTTTAGTGGCATCAGGCTATCAGCCTGTTTCTTTATTTATCTACTAAACACAGGTACACCATTATTGTACAGTAAAGTTTTATCATTCACAGCACTGCTTAGTTCACATTCTGATGTATCCACCAATTACGCTGCAATTTCTTTTTCAATTACATAGTGAAGAAGGTATTACCACTGTTTTACATCTGTATCTTGAGGCACATATGTACATGTAGGTACATGTAAATAACTACAAATTCAAAGTCATAGTTTTGTTACCACAGTTGTAACATCACATAATACTACAGTATCTACATGATTAACTCTTATCTGGGTTTTATCTACTTGGTCTTTGATATTGTCTTTTGATGGTACTTTCAGTCATTGTCAGTTTACTGAATTGCACAGACATTTACTCATCGTTCAGTATTTCAGATTGTCTTTTGATGGTACTGAGTTGACAGTCATCTACTCGGTCAATGGTACTGAATTGCACAGTCATTTACTCAGTCGTTCAGGTATTTCAGATTGTCTTTTGATGGTACCGAGATTGACAGTCATCTACTCGGTCAATGGTACTGAATTGCACAGTCATTTACTCAGTCGTTCAGGTATTTCAGATTGTCTTTTGATGGTACCGAGATTGACAGTCATCTACTCGGTCAATGGTACTGAATTGCACAGTCATTTACTCAGTCGTTCAGGTATTTCAGATTGTCTTTTGATTTCCGAGATTGTCATCTTTCAATGACTGAATTGTACAGTCATTTACTCAGTCGTTCAGATTTCAGATTGATTGGTACCGAGTTTGACAGTCATCTACTCGGTCAATGGTACTGAATTGCACAGTCATTTACTCAGTCGTTCAGGTATTTCAGATTGCCTTTTGATGGTACTGAGTTTGACAGTGATGTACAGTCATTCAGATCTTTCAGGCTGTCTCTTGATAGTATTGAGTTTGACAGTTATCTACTCAGCCGAAGGTTACGAGTTTGAATTTATCAGATAGATTTCACTGGACTTTTGTAAAATTCACTGGTTTTTCTGGTAAGACCAGTGAATTTCAAAAACTCTGGGTACATGAAGTACGCTTGCCTCTCACCAATGTGACAAGATTGTCCTGTGTATCAATATAAATGTCTAGGTAGTGTAGTACACTCACCTCTCACCAATGTGACAAGATAGTCCTGTGTATCTAGATAAATGTCTAAGTAAAACAGTACTCACTGTTGTACACTCACCTCTCACCAATGTGACATGATAGTCCTGTGTATCTCCAGGTAAAGCAGTACTCACTGAGGTACACTCACCTCTCACCAGTGTGACAAGATAGTCCTGTGTATCTAGATAAGTGTCCAGGTAAAGCAGTACTCACTGTTCACCTCTCACCAGTGTGACAAGATAGTACTGTGTATCTAGATAAATGTCCAGGTAAAGCAGTACTCACTGTTGTACACTCACCTCTCACCAGTGTGACAAGATAGTCCTGTGTATCTAGATAAGTGTCCAGGTAAAGCAGTACTCACTGAGGTACACTCACCTCTCACCAGTGTGACAAGATAGTACTGTGTATCTAGATAAGTGTCCAGGTAAAGCAGTACTCACTGAGGTACACTCACCTCTCACCAGTGTGACAAGATAGTCCTGTGTATCTAGATAAATGTCCAGGTAAAGCAGTACTCACTGAGGTACACTCACCTCTCACCAGTGTGACAAGATAGTCCTGTGTATCTAGATAAATGTCCAGGTAAAGCAGTACTCACTGAGGTACACTCACCTCTCACCAATGTGACAAGATAGTCCTGTGTATCTAGATAAATGTCCAGGTAAAGCAGTACTCACTGAGGTACACTCACCTTTCACCAGTGTGACAAGATAGTCCTGTGTATCTAGATAAGTGTCCAAGTAAAGCAGTAAAGGTACACTTACACCAGTGTGACAAGATGTAGTACAGATAAGTGTCCAGGTAAAGCAGTACTCACTGAGGTACACTCTCACCAATGCAACACGAGTTTGATCCTCACATTGGACAGGAGAAAAAGAGAGGGGGTGGAGGTAACAACGTTCCTGAAGGTAGACAGTATAAATAATCCGGTAGGAGTCTTCACCATGGATACCGAAGGTATACAGAGTCCACAAAATAATAGATTCAAAGAATTCCAAAAAGGGGTTTGTGTCCAACACAATGAAAACTCCGTAAGGTCATTTGTTCTGAAGATGGCTCCGCTTGGAGCTGAAACATGTAAACAACAAACTCAACGTTAATACAATTTATACAACCTTACGGAGTTTTCATTGTGTTCGACACAAACCCCTTTTTGGGATTCAATGAACAGGAGAGTTTATGAGATGATGTGTTGGTCGCCAGCTAGAATATGTGGGTTTTCTCTGGGTCCTCCGGTTTCCTCCCACAGTACATGTAGCACAGTAAGCTTCAGGTTGTGATTGATAGACATGGCGTTTGGACTAGAGAATAGATATTGATGTGGTGGATGATCCATGGTTTCAATTAGACTATCCATTGTTTGTGTTGGTTTACTTGTGAAATGCTGGTTGTCTCTTCCTGGGTTACATTGTTACTGATTCTCTCCTCCAACTTAAAAAACTGGCTTCCACATGTACTATATACCGGGGTAATTGAGAAATTGTTGAGTGTGACATAAAACAACATTCAGAGAAATAAAAACATAATTTTGATACAGTGTGCTTGTTGTTGTTGTGTATGCCATCTTGTTAGTGTTTTACAAACATTTGTGGAATGTATCAGAGTTGAAATAGTATGGTTTTTTTATTTACAATTTACATATGCATGAGACATTTATAGTACATGCATATAACATGCTGAATATTTTTGGAATGCCTCAAGGTCATTAGATTTATTGTCAAGGTTGCAGAATCAATTCTTGATTGTCAATTTATATTTGTGAGGTCCAGTAAGGGTTTTGAAAGTTTATACCATATATATATATATATATATCATATTCTATGATATATCAATATATATATATATATTGTGATATCCAGTATATATATATATATAGTTATATATATATATATATATATATATATATATATATATATATATCATCATCAGCATCGGAAGCAAATTGAAAGTGAGGGGGCTAAACCAACTTAAAACACATACACACGCCAGAAACGTCTGGGGCTAAGCCCCAATTTTTAACACCCATGTCTATCTTTGCAAAAAAGTGGGGGGGGGCTAAGCCCCCCTAGCCCCCCGGTTCCGATGCCTATGTATATGTATGTACATGTATATTGCTGTAGCAATACAACACTTGATTTATGTTAAATAATCATATTTACATTTTAAATTTCTTTTTATTCTCAAATACAATGTACATGTTGTAGGTACAATGCATGCATGAATTTCAAAATATTTCAAGCATATTTGATTATACAGTGTAATATTAAAGAAAAAAGTTATATTTAATATGCCCTTGTACATGTATCAATGTTAAAGTTTTGAAATCTTTTAAAGATATCAATCTTATCATTTGCTGTAATCAGATCATTTAACTCATATATCACTGAAGACACATTTGGACTAGTCTAAGTCATTGATTTATAGAAGAGTCCATTGTTTTTCAGGGGTTGATGGGTTAACATACAAATACATGTGCTTTTACCCCTGTAAGCCCAGAATGTGTACCTGTCATTTGACTTAGAACATAACATGCTGAGTCAGCTGAATATTGTTTAGTATGGGCTCTTGAAAATATGAAAATTTAATACTGTTGACTAAAGAAGTATGTATACCGGTAAATGTAATGTTAGTGTCATTTAGGTAAGATTATTTCCTATTTGTATTTCTTCTCGGCTGTGTTAACTAAATTAAGTACAAAATGAAATGTATGTCTGTGTATCTGTCTATCTATCTCCATTGTATATGTCTTTCTATACATGTATCCATGTGTCTATCTACATGTCTGTCTGTCCATCTGTCTGTCTTATATCTATCTGTCTGACAATGTTTCAGTCTTGTATCAGTCTAGCCTATCTATCTACATTGTATCTGTCTGTCTATCTATCTATCTATCTATCTGTCTGTCTATTAGTCTATCAGTCTGTCTGTCTATTTGTCTGTCTGTCTGCCTATCTGTCTGTCTATCTATCTATCTATCTATCTATCTATCTATCTATCTATCTGTCTGTCTATCAGTCTGTCTGCCTGTCTGTCTATCCCATTTTTCTTTTCATCTTCTTTTCACTATAGTCTGGAAGTATAGAGTTGAGATTAAGTCAAAGTGATATAATTATGTAGGTACATGTATATGAAATCTGTGTAATACGTAGCTGTCCCCTCCTTAGGCTTGTTTTGTTGTTTGTTTATTTTCAAATATGTGATTTTACATATCATTTCAGTTATGTCACCATTTTAATGGTATAAACATGTTTTGGTATGTTATTAATTAAATCTATATATGTCAATGGGAGATTATTTCCGGCAATTCAGCTATTCAACAACACTCCCACATTGTGCGATACGATTGATAGGTGCCATTTAAGGTAAGACATTGACTGTCAGATTACCTTATTTGGAATGCCGTTTTATTTTGTGGTCAACAGGCATTCTGTATATCTTAGGTATTCCATTATTGTTTGGTGATTGATGTATATGATAAATAATTGATGAATTTGTATTGAATATCTGTATATAGTCATAACCAGGAACTTTGTCACTACAAGGACGTATACACAAAGTGACAATTATTACAAAAAATATAATATTGTCAACACCCCAACTGAACCTAAAATGTTCCGGAGGATGTGAACTCATATAGACACAAAAATTCAGGATACTAGAGAAAGCTTTGTTCAAGTCAAGTTGACATATTTCAGTTGTTTCACACACTCTGTCTGCACTTTTACAGTTTTATCTTTTGTTTGTCCCGTTGTTACTGATATCCAGCTAGGGGTAAGTTCTAAAGATTTCTGTCTTTCATATCTGACAGCTTTGTTACTAATGTAAGTTGATACAACATCAGTGTAGGGCAATTCGTGTATTTTATATGTACGATACTATTCTGATTTAACCATGTGATTTCCACAAGTAAAGCCAACAAACTACCTATACCTCTAGTCTTATTATATCTATTGTTATTTTTTAATGGTATTAAATGCCACACTCAACAATTTTTCAGTTACAATGTATATGGTAGTAGCTAGTTTTTAATGATGGAGGAGAGAAACTGCTTACAATATACCTGGGAAGAGACCATCGGCCTTCTGCAAGTAAACTGGCAAACTTTCTCACAAAAATCAGCTTAGGTTCCAGTGGGGCTGAGAGATTCATGGTTCAACGTGTACTGCTGTAACTACTCGGCCATGGAGACAATATTTTTTTCGTGTTAAATATTGTGAAGCCGTGTCTGTGTCTTTGAACTTAATTTTTTATGGAACAGAAAGCTAAGAGATTATATATATACATTGTAGCTTTAAGTGTACATTCATTCCCTTTAAGTATCTGTGAATTTTAAAATAAATTTCATGTCCAATGATAGAGTTAAATTAATCATTTCTATAAAATTTTTACACACAGGTAGGTAGGCTGGTGTCATCTCGTTTTATGAATATGCACACAATTGGCGAACTGTGAAATTGGAGTTTGAAAATCTTTATTTTTTACTTAAAATTACTACAGCCACAGGACATATAGTTAACAATATAAATGTATATGTACATAAAGTTATGTGAAGCAAGTAGATTTGAGCCATAAGACACGTATAAGAGAGATTCATTACATATTCATTTATTCATTTCATACATTACAAGGAATTAGGAAATATGTATAGAAATCTGAACAGTGACCTTCAAGAAATCAGTCACAGTCATGATTCCAAAGCTAAAGTCCAAGGATCGGAATAAAGTGCGAGATTGCAAAGATTTAATTCAAATCTTTACTCCAGATTTTGAAAAAACAGCATGCAAACATTGTACATAGTTAAGTACAACAAAACTTGTCTGTAAAGGCCATTCAAGTTTGACTGTAGTTTTGATGAAAAATGTCAAGTACATGTACATGTACAAAGAAAAAGACAATTTCAAAAAAATAAAAATTCACTTTACAATTTTATTATGCAGTAAAAATATATGCAGGTACGTAAGTAAACAGGAAATTCTTCTTGGGAACTGATGGTTTAATTTTAACCAACTTTGGCAGGAACAATCAGCATTGAAAGCTGCATACATGTAAAGTTTATGAATGAAAAGGAGCCATAAGGATTCCAAAAGGGACAAAAAATTGGTCTATCTTTAAAAATTGTCTTTTCATGAACCATTGATTGACATATTCTCCACTTGAATCATACATTTCACTGAGGTGACTGTTATGGCTAGTATGGGCATATACATTGTAAATTTTCTCGTATTTTTGAGATCAAATGCCTATAATTTGGTATTTCCTATGTTGGTTTAGGCTGTATACCAGTGGTTATTTAAATAACTCACAAATCTATTGCTATTCACTGGAACCGACTGGTGTGGACCATTCTCTTCTATGTTTGGTAACATGTCGACATACTGGCACCTGCTCCGAGTTGGGTTCCTTCCCATGATTCAATATTTTTTTTTTTAGCTCACCTGAGCCAAAGACTCAAATGAGCTGCATGTACATTTGTATTGTGGTCACTCCCCGTCCGCCGTCTGTCATTTCATATTTTCAACTTCTCTGAAACCACTGAAGGGATTTTGACGAAACTTGACATGAAACAAGTGCTCAAGGTCCTTTACCAAGTTTGTTGTTTTCAGCCATATTGGCCCAGGGGTGGATCCAGGGTGGGAAGAATAGGTCCCAAAAGGTGTCCCTCTTTAAAAAAATCTTCTTTTCCAGAACCACTGCATGTATTGAAAAACAGACTGTTTCTGAGTGATCTACGTGGATGTATGATTCAAGTTTGTATTTTTTGTAGAAATCAGAATATTAATTTTTGACGTGTTTTTGAGGTCTTTTCAGACTTTGTCATTTTCATTCATTTTTGCATGATTTCCTCAATTATCTCCCCTTGCATTCACAATGCTGCTTTACTTGTATATGGGTAAAGAAATGTTTTGTGCAAGAATTTTGCCTAAATTTGATGAATTTCTTAAAACAGCAATATTTATGTTTCTTGGCCAGATCGGCCTACATGTACTGTACATGTACATATTCTTCTTGGTCTTTTTTCCACATTTGTAGATGGTTCTCATGTGAGTGATTGAGGCCTTCTTGGGCCTTTTGTTTTGAAAAAAAGTTCTTTCTTTTTTTTTGACTACTTAGGCCTACATGTAGATATACATGTAGATATACAATAACAAAAAAGAGATAAACGCATAAAAATTGGAAAATTCCTATACATTTTGTGAAAATTGCTTGAGAAACCCAGTTTGGCAACTATTCATTAGGAATTTATTGATTTAACCTTACTACAGTAAAACCTGCTATAGGGGCCACCTCTATATAAGTATAACCTGTTTATAAAGGCCAGTTTTTTCAAGTCCCTTGACTGCATGCTTCAACTAAATTGAACCTGTGTATAAGGGTCACCTGCATATAAAGGTCAATATATTCTGGCCCCTTGGGTGGTCCCTATATACAGGTTTCACTGTATTTGTATATGCATATCACACTAGACATGCCCTTATTTTCATAAAATATATAGGAATATAAGATCTTTTATGCCTGTGTATAGCTCTATTTGTTATTGTACAAGTAGTAGTAAAATAAGAAAAAATTGAAATAATTTGTGGGATAAACACAGTTAATGCCCCTTTAAGTAACTACATGTAGTGTTTGTATAAGTGTATTATGTTTATACATATATAAATGTAGTTTTATTATACATGTGTAATTTACCATTAAACATTAATTTTGTAAAATATAAATATTGCGTGTATCATCTCGAGCATTAAGACAGAAATAATAAGTATTATATCTGTCAAAGGAAGTGTTTTCATCATACAAGTAATGGTTTTACAAGTGCAATTTTCACTTAGGAAGTGAAATGTGGCATTCATCATTATGAAGGTTCTGCGTTCATACATGTACAAGCACTTGTACATGTATGAAAATAACATGCTCTTGAAATATAATCAGAATATAATATAATGGTATGCTGACATAGACAAACAGGGAAGGTGAGAGACAGACAGACAGAAAGACAGAAATAGAGAGACAAAGAGACAAACAGACAGAAAGAGACAGACAGACAGAAATAGAGAGATCAATAGACAGAAAGAGACAGACAGACAAACAGAAAGAAAGAGACAGAAAGAGACAGACAGAGGGAAGGAAAGACACAGAAAGATAGAGAGGGGAGAAACAGAGAGAAGGAGAAAGAGAGGGAAATAAAGACACAGAAAGAGATAGAGGCAGACAAAAAGAGACAGATAGAAAGAGACAGAAAGAGCAAGAGGGGGGCAGAAAGAAAGAGATGGACATACTTAAAGACATTTCATTACTTGTATCTGTTTTAGACTTTATGTGTAGAGTTATTGTACCTGTACAGAAAGATAGATAAACAGATAAATAAAAAGACAAACAAGAAAATTATGTCATGTACAATGTACTTGTGATCGAAAGAGAACAATTTATAGATGAAAATTGAAAAGATAAACAAATGGGCAAACAAACAGCAAAATTGTAACATACATGTCTGTAGAAATTAAATGTAAATAGAATTGCACATAGAAAAATGATTAGACAAAATTATGGATAAACAACAACAATATGATCCTATGGGAGCCCACATTGTCCTGTGGTTATTACCTTGTACTTTGAATTACATGTATGAAATATTTTACCAGTGCATTTGTAGTTACTGTGGATTTGTGCACCACCGGAACCTTAGCTTATCAAAGTTTGCCAGGTTACTTTGAGATGATCAGTGGTCATTTCTTTGGTACAGGGTAGGCTACATTGTAACCTGATTCCCTCCCACTGCCATGAAAAATTGACCACCATTATATGAAAGCAAAATATGTGTGACACACCAAAGATGGTGCCAATAATAATTACATGCCTAATCAAAATGTCTAATTTCTGTTTCAGTTAATCTATAGACATGAGTACCACAGCAGAATTTGTTGATGGTGCAGACTTTTTCGACACTATGAAGTCTGTTCGGGATGACACCTCAGATTTGACATATCTTGTTGTTGGTCATGCAGATGATGATCCCAATAGCCTAATTCTGAAAGCATCTGGCAAGGATGTGAATGAAATAGCTGACCACATGAAAGAGGATAAAACTATGTATGCATTTGGCAGATATGAAACCACGTATGATATGTCCAACACAGTCAAATTTGTCTACTTTCATTGGTAAGTTCATTTTGTATGTAAATCAAATGGCTTTATAATATGAAGCTATAGCACAGGATTTGGAAAGTTGATCTGTAAGTTAAAATCGAGAGTCCAACACCCGATTGTCAGACAAACTTTTTTACGAGTTGATGGAACATCACCGCAGTTATGTTATGCTAAGTTGTTTATTGGGAACAAATCAAAGCACATTTCGCAGTATGGGGTTAATAACACATTATACTTACGCAGAATTACACGTGTATGTGCATTTCAGCAACATAAACTCAGCTTCAAAATTGAAATTTCCAAATCACACTTTTATTTGTATATTTTTGCTTTTTAAAATGACGAAAATATAGTAACATGTCGCTGAAAAATATAGGTCTACAAGACTTGTTGAAATATATGCTATTAAAGGTCAGTTCGGCGTCCTTTATGAATTTTAAGATATTATGAATTTGCTTTAGATTGTTACTTTTCAATTATTTTTTACCATTATACTCTTGTGATAAAATTGACATTAAAAACAATAGACTGGACTGTTAACAATTCTTGTGCATGATTAATAAGTTTCCCTTACTGTGTATTGGCAAGATCTGTCTGTGAAGTTGGACATAGAAGTTGTATCATTCCTCATTCACCTGATCTTAACTGATGAGAAACTTGTGGCAGTCTTTGAAGTTGGGAACATGTTTTACATGTAAACACGTATTGACCTAGAGATTTAAGGCTACTGTTAGAAAGTATAGGGTAAGGGTATAATACTGCCCTGTCGCATAAAAATTTAATATTGATGAAACGATGTTTATAAGCACAAGATTTTGTAATCATATCATTGATCTATTTAGTTTATTTGTTGCATAATAAATAAGCCATCAGTACTCACGTTAGGCCAAATGTCTGACCGATTTTTAGTTACTTTTTTGTAAAACCTTATTTTACTGAATTAAAAAGTAATCAGTATGCTGAGTGTATTTATACCTTGTTTAAACTTATGATTGCCATCAACTCGTATCAGTACTTTCAGTACTTTGATTTCATCTAGGTGTTTGTTCAATGATCTGGTGTGTGGCTCTCAATTTGGACTTGCAGATGAAAGGACTATATATGATAGAGATGCCTATATACCCACCAATGAAATGAAAATTAAGTATTTCTTGTAAAGTATATGGTTGTACACATTATGAAGTTTAAGATTAGCACTTTACATACACACTGAAAACAAAAGTTTCCTTGTCAGGAAAGTGTCTTAAAATCGACACTAAAATATGTATATTTTCAATATTTTATCTATTTCATTCTATTTTTGAGCCTTTGGGGGTAAAATGAAATATGAGCACAGCCTTTGGACAAGAAAGATATTCCCACACTCTATTGTATATGTTCATTAACTATTTTGTGTACGAAGGAAAATTTTGTCCAAAGCTGCGTTCAATATAAACAAACAACTTTTCATATGAACAACACGTCCATGGATTACGTCGTTGCTAAGGAGATTCTACTTCCGGTTGTTTTGACGGTCTAAAGAAGGCGTTCATTTATTTTCGTCGAGGACCATACATAACAGAAACAAACTATACTTGACAAACCAGGAAACCCCACTGTTGTTGCATAGGCTATAAATAGCTACATATGGGTAGTTTCTTCTCTTTTTATCGCTGGGTCCATATTACTGCGGCAATCACATTCTTAATACTGAGTACTGTAATCAAAGTGCTAGGCTACAATGCTTTGTTTTATTTTTATTCTTCGAATTCTCCGTCAATAGATCTGCTGGACAACTTTTCACTAAAGATAAGTAGAATCTACGGTAAACTTGGTTCCCTGAGAGATCGAATATGCCTAACTTTGGCCATTTGGGTTACGCATTACCAACTGGTAACCCGTAATACGGGCCGTATACTACCGTACCGTACCCTTGGATCAGTGTTTTTTTATCCATAGTAGATATACAATATGATGAATTGGCTACTACATGTAGGTCAGTTTACAGTTAGCCTGATCTGGTTGCTTGGTTCTAATGCATTTCTTTACCCGAGCGCCGAATACAGGCCAACTGCACAGAATCTATTTTTAGAATGTTACATCTGAACTCCGGCATCACCGACACTTTTATCAAGTGTATACGTTGAATTTTTAAAGTAAATAATATCACTGTTTTAAAAATAGGGGGGAGTATATATATCTATGAGGTAATCTATAGTACATTTTTTAGTTTTCCAAAGTAAGCAATACAAATACAAAATGTAAGGATATACAACTAGCGACTGCATTCGCTTGTTGGGTCTTAAATCAGACTGTTTAACATTTTACACCGTTATTGCATTTAAGTTAGTTAGCACGTCAGATTTAGAAACCAAGGGTCCGGGGTTCGAATCTGCTTCTCGTATTTTTTTTTTTATACTATATTTTAAAAGGAATACATTTTACATATACATATATTTTTCACCAGATAAAATTTATCTGTGGAATAAACTTCTTTTTGTTGAAATAATTTTTCACCAGACTTTACACAAAAGTTCATTAAGTCACTGGAGTTCCATTGACTTAACATGACCTTGAAATGACCTTTGGGGTCAAGAGAGCAAGTCAAACTACTTAGATCTCAACTTTAGGCGATATGTAGAACCTGTTATGAAAATATGACCATCCACCATTTGGGGGCCGTTTTGGACCCTTATCATATATAGTCCTTTCCAATGCCTTTTGTTATATAGTCAGAAAAGCTACACTACCAAAAGAAAAAAAATTCAGCTCTCATCTGTCAGCTTTTAAAAATGAATTGTATATTTAATGTAAATTACCGCCACGTAAATTTCCACTTTTACAAATACATTGAAGTCTTGTCATGTCAAAATTGAATGAGTCAAAATTCCGGTTATGTCAAAGTCGAACAACTGGTCCCGATTATTTTACTATATATTTATACTACTTTTATTCTGGATATCTTGAAAATTTTATCTTGAAATTTCGTTTATTTCGAAGTATTTTTCTGGTCCAAAGTATCGAAATATAGAAATTACCCCCTGCAGTTGAAAGTTTACAATTTGTGTGCAAAAATCATTGTACAAAATCATTTGTTTACCTGCAAAACATGTGACAATCAACTCCCATTAAGGAGTCAAGGTAAAAGTGTAAATAATATTTGCGTAAAAACCAATTGGAATTGAGCACTACCCTGTGTAGGTAATTCGTTGTCTAATAAGACTGGAAAATACATGTACATGTATGTAAAATGGACATTTTGGTAATTTCAAATTTCGGATATCTGGAGGTAAACGAGGTAGCTCCTTGAATTTCTAGATAACAGAATTCCACTGTATATTATTTTTATTAGCTCACCTGGCCTGAAGGGTCAAGTGAGATATTGATATAGCCAAAGGTCTGTCGTCCGTCGTCGTCCGTCTTTTAACTTTTGCATTTAAACATCTTCTTCTCAAGAACGAGTTGGCCAATTTTAACCAAACTTGGCATATAGCATCCCCATGTGAAGCCGCATAAAGTTTGCGAATGAAAAGAGGTAGGACCAATAGAGGCCCTAAAAGTACCAAAACTTGGTACATCTTTAAAAATCTTCTTCTCATGAACCAATGATAAGATAAGTTTCACATTTTTCATGCATGATTGTTAAGTCAATATCTACAAAGTTTGTGAACGAAAATGAAATCTGTCCATAAATGAGCCACTTAGGGTGCTTCAGTAACACAGGGTATATTTGTGTTACAAATTGTTTAATAACTCAAAACTGATCGACTTTTTGTATACAAAGATATGTGAGAAAGTTGTTAGGAATTATCTGAGGATCATTTTTACAAAGTTCAAGGCCATGGGGTTAAAGGTGAAGGTCACAGGCACCTAAATAAATGGAAAATATATGGTTTTTTGGTAAAATTTTCAACATTTTTGACTACTTCTCCAGAACCATTGGACCAATTTGAACCAAATTTGACAGAAGTATAACCATGTAAATCCTCATAAAGTTTGCAGATGAAAAGGGGTTAGGACCAAACATGGCTGCCATGGCTAAATATAGATTGAATGAGTCAGCTGATATTTTTAATTTAATACATGTATCTCCAAAATTATTAAAGCTAGAGAAAAAACCATTACCTTATAATGAGCAGCTTGCAAAAATCTACAAATATTTCATTTTGGTGGAAATTATCGGGTCGACCCTTATGTGAGTTATTTCCCCTTTTTTGTGAATTTTTCATGTTTTTGGATGTTTTTTGACATTATCTTGAAAAGTGTAATAGGTAGAGTAAAAGTTAAAGAAGCACAAATGTTCAGCATGCAGATATCTCCAAAAAAGTCAATACAGCATACAAAGATCTACAAAAAAATCAATTGGGTTGAAATTATCAGGTTGCCCCTTATGTGAGTTTTTTCCCCTTTTAAGTGGATTTTTTCATATTTTTGGATGTTTTTTGACATTATCTTGAAAAGAATAATAGATAGAGAGAAAGTGAAAGCAAAAATGTTCAGCACGCAAAGATCTACAAAAAAGTCAATAGGGCTGAAATTGTCAGGTAGACCCTTATACGAGTTATTTCCCCTTTAAGTGAATTTTTCATGTTTTTGACAGTTTTGTCCTACATTGTATTATCTTGAAAAGTATAATAGATAGAGAGAAAGTGAACAGAATGAAAATGTTCAGCATGCAAAGATCTACAAAATAGTCAATAGGGTCGAAATTGGCAGGTTGCCCCTTATGGGAGTTTTTTCCCCTTTTAAGTGGATTTTTCATGTTTTTGGATGTTTTTTGACATTATCTTGAAAAGTATAATAGATAGAGAGAAAGTTAAAGAAGCAAAAATGTTCAGCAAGCAAAGATCTACAAAAAAGTCAATAGGGCTGAAATTGTCACATCGCCCCCCCATATGGGAGTTATTTCCCCTTTCAGTGAATTTTTCATGTTTTTGACAGTTTTGTCCTATTGTCTTAAAAAGTGTAATAGATAGAGAGAAAGAGAAAGAAGCAAAACTGTTCAGAATGCAAAGATCTACAAAATAGTAATAGGAGTTAAATTGTCAGGTTAACCCTTGTAAGGGTGATCCTTGTGAAAGTTAGTTCCCCTTTTAAATGGATTTGGCTTGTTTTCTACTGTTGTTGCACATTAGCTTGAAAGATCTATAAAAGGCAAGTCAAGTCTACCCTTATGCAAGTTAATTCTCCATTTCAATGAATTTTTCAAGCTGTTGATTGCTCTTCAGTATATTCTTAGTAAAATACATTTCACTCAGGCAATTATCAAGGCCCCCAATTAGCCTACTGTTTTTCATGTTCATTTGCCGTTTTATCTTTTACACGTTTTTTATGTTTTCTGCAGTGTTGACCAATTTTGCCATGTGAGTGACTTAAGGCCTTTTGTGTGTCACAGGGTATCCCTGAAATAAGACTGGACCTTAAAAGTGGTTTAAAAGAGGACACAGGTCTTTTAGCAACAGCATGTTAAATTTGGAAATATGTTATAGTAATTTTGGAATGCATTCAATTTCAGGGTTGGTGACAAAGTGCCATATGCAAAGAAAGGTCGTTATGGTGTTGTGCTTGGAAGTGTAGAAGAGAAATTCTCACCTTATCATTTTTCTCACAAAGCAAGTAATATAGAGGATTTCAACAAAGAAAAAATTTTACAACTGGTAAGCAAACCATATTTATCTCTAAAATATAACAGTCAATAATTTATCAACATGCACGTGTGATGAGGTATTTTATGATACAATTCCCAATCTAATCAAATTACTGAAAGTACTGATATGAGTTGATGGTAATCGTTAAGTTTTAAGGAGGTGTAATCAGAGACGTATATACTGGTAATTGTATAGGCCTACTCACTACCTAAAAGTATACATCATACACATATGTATGGAAGATATTGCAGGTTTATTTCAATAAAGAGTACCTGCCCTTTTTTTGATGAGGAAATTAAGCATGTTATTTCCAGAGTTAACGAATTAGTGATACCTGCTTGCGTCACACAATTTTATTTCAAAGTAAGCACAGTCATGACAATGAAAACATCAACATTTTTTCACATCCTTTATGATTTATTTTGTACATGATTACTGATGATGTAAATATTATGCTGTTATAAAAAAAACTACATAGATCAGCGATATGATTACAAAACCTTAGGCTTATAAACATTGCTTCATCGATATTAAATTCTACTTCCCCTCAGTTGCAAGTCTCAAAGTCAATATGTGTACAATGTACATGTACAACATTTACCCAACTTGAAAGACTACCACAAGTTTCTCATCAGTTAAGGTCACTTGAAGGACACACCTTCTAATGTCCAACTTCACAGCAATAAACTAATATACAGTAAGGGAATGACACAACTAGACCAAATTCTCATTTGCATATTAATTATGCATAAGAATTGTAAACAGTCTGGTCAGTCACTTTTAAGTCACAATAATATTAAATATTAATTGAAAAGTAGCATTTGAAAGCAGATTTAGAATATCTTAAAGGGGCAAAATCTATATTTACCAAAACTTTTTTGTTGCTGTGAAAATAAGGTCAGCTCCAGTGGGTTATTCATGTACAAATAGTAAGGTTGAGTTAATCAGTTGCAAGTGAAAAAGTGCCAAACCTGGGTTTCTCAAGCAATTTTCACAAAATATATAGGAAGTATCCCGTCAATATAATGTGCTATCAACCCCATACTGCAAAATGTGCTTTGGCTTGATCCCAAGAAATCCACTTACGCTAACATTACTGAGTTCAGTGAGTTGATGTTACCTTTTCCCCAATGATATAATATAATGTTGAAGTACAAGAACACATTTTTGCATTTATACAAAATCTACAATTTAGTACTTTGATTTAGTAAATTCACAAATTCTGTAAACAATTGATATCTATAGAAAAAAGAAAACAATTCAAAAGTTTCTAATACCTTTTCAACATATTCTTGTAAAACTTTGTAAATCAAAAGGTTGCTGAAAATGTTAAGTTGAAGTGTTTTTCAGCAGTATTAACCCATTTACCCCTAAAGACACATTTGGACTGGTCTAAGTCATTGATTTACAGAAGAGTCCAATGTTTTTCATGGGTCAATGGAGTTAAGCATATACTCATTCTTAAGAGAATAGGGATAATACAGTTATCACTGAATTATAACATGCACTGATAAAAAATTCTGTTTGTGCTAGACCTGCCTTTATTTTAGTTCCCATTATAACTAATTATGAGGAAATACATGTAAGTCAAAACTATTTTTATTCCTTAAACTTTAATCTGTGCAGTGTGACTAACTATAGTAGAAGTACATTTTACATATATCAGTTGCCGTTCCAATACAAACATTTTACCCACAATTCATAAGTACTTCAATGTTTCACTTGAACTGGCCTTTATAGCATGGTCATCATTTTACTGAGGTTCTTCAATAAATCCACAGAAGTATTTCTAATATCTTTTGGTTTTTCAGTTAGAAGAGAACTCTGGGAAAAAATCAAACGTTATTGAGTCCATAGAGGGAAGGCAACAGAGAGGTTTTACCCAATCACAACTACCTCAGAAAGGCCCAACTCAAAAAACTGGTCCAGAACTTGCCAGAACAGGAGCTAGCGTCGAAATTACACCAGAAGTACTTGATGATATCCAAGATGTTAGAAATGACACAACAGAAACAAGATGGCTGCTTGCAGAATATCAGGATGGAAACCCAAAGCTGCCAGTAGTACGAACAAATACAGGTGGTGGGGATGTGTCAGAACTTATCGACTGTCTATGTGATGATAAAGTTATGTACGGTTTTTACAGAGTGTCTGATACGGTAGATGATATTGCCATTGTTAAGTTTGTGTACATTACATGGTAAGTCAGCCATTTTATCACTTTGACCTACTAATTCTGTTGTAAAAGCTGGTGTTTTATAGGTTCTTACATTTACTTTTCACCCTTGAGATAGAAAATTCAGGAAAAAGGATATTTTCTAAACTCTGTCTACTTTTACATTCTTTCTAGAATTTAACATTTCTTAAAACTGTTGAACCAAACAAGAATGTGTCATCATACAGTACAGATTAAAAGCTAGTACTCAGTACCGTAATGAGCTTTCTGCATAGAATGACAGAAATGAACTTAAGGGCAAAAAATCACTGATCAGAGCGTCTTTTCACTTTAGTATGTGAATTGCAATCAATTAACATCCTTTAACTCATCAACCCCAGAAAAACAATGGACTCTTCTGTAAATCAGTGACTTGGACCAATCCAAATGTCTTAAGGGGGTGAATGAGTTAATATAGTTCTTGTAATTTTTCATGAACAAATGACATGCATTGTATGCTTTCAAAAATATACATTGTTTTTGTCAGGGTGATTAGTTAATTTTGGTGGGAGCTGTATTTGATAAAATTAAAAATGATCAAGGCCACATATAGACACAAACTTTGTAATATGTGATTGCTTTGTTTTGGTAAATGTCCAATTCTAAATTAAAATCTGGACAAAATCTAAAGTTTTGGGATTGACATTAAATATAGACATTTCCATCATATTGAGGCATGGAAGATATCCCAAATATTGATAAAAAAGATAATCAGTGTTGGCCCAGTAGTACATTAGTTTGATAATTAGAATTTGGAAAGTGAATGACTTCAGGATTATCAAAAGAATAAATCAAACAATAAAATTTAGGTAGAAAAATAAAATCTTTACAGAATTATCAGTGTTTGTCTTGGTTCATCATTCCATGATCCTTGGGATTCGATTTTAGAATTAATATACATGTAATCTCTTTTTTTTTTTCTAGGGTTGGGGTCAAAGTTAAACCAATGACCAAAGCTAAGATTTCTACACATAAAGGAACTATGGAACAAACTTTTGGACCATTCCATGTTGCGATATTTGCTGTTGACCCATCAGATATATCAGAAGATATCATTATGGATAAGGTAAGATAGGTTTATATGTGCAGGTTTTATGCATAGTGCATTCATTAATCTTGTGAATTGTTTGCAAAGATGATGGTGAAAATGTGAAAACTATAATTGGAAATATCTCGGGTCTTTATAGTGGTACTGAGGGCCAGTTTACTTGTAGAAGGCTGGTCATCTCTTCCCAAGTACCTGGTAACCATGTTTTCTCCTCCGCCATTTGAAATGGCTGCCACCATATAACTGAAAAATTGTTGAGTGTGGCGTAAAACACTACTGATTGAGGACCAGTAGTCGGATAAGACCAGAAGTCGGCTAGGATCAATAGTCTGCTAGTACCAGTAGTCAGCTATTACATGATTTTGGCTATATAGAACATAATTCTATGATATGTGGTTAGATCAATCATCTGCTGTTGGAAAATTTTCTCAAACAGAGGGGAAAAAAATATTGTCATAATACAAACTAAAACGAAATCACACCATAGCCAATTACTGGTCCTTGGTGACTATTGGTCCTAGCCAACTACTGGTCCTAGCTGACTACTGGTCCAAGTTGACTGACTATGACTACTGGTCCTAGTCGACTGGTCTTAGCCAACTACTGGCCCTAGTTGACTTCTGCTCCTACATGACTGACTGGTCTTACTGGTTGACTTCCCTAGTTGACTCTGCTACATGTAGCTAGTTGACTACTGGTCCTAGATGACTACTGGTCTTAGTTGACTGGCTCCTAGTCTACTGAGTCTACTGGTCCTAGCTGACTACTGGACCTGCTCCTAGTTGACTTACTGGTCCTAGTCACTGTCCTACCTGACTACTGGTCCTACTTCTGGCGACCTGACTGGTCCTAGTCGACTACTGACTAGCTGACTACTGGCCCTAGTTGACTTCTGCTGCTACTACATGACTACTGGTCCTACGACTACTGGACTACTACTGGTCCTAGTCTGCTCCTACATACCTGGTCCTAGTCGACTACTGGTCCTAGCTGACTACTGGTCTTAGTTGACTTCTGCTCCTACATGTACCTGACTACTGGTCCTAGTCGACTACTGGTCCTAGATGACTACTGGTCCTAGTTGACTTCTGCTCCTACATGTAGCTGACTACTGGTCCTAGTCGACTACTGGTCCTAGCTGACTACTGGCCCTAGTTGACTTCTGCTCCTACATGTACCTGACTACTGGTCCTAGCTGACTACTGGTCCTAGATGACTACTGGTCTTAGTTGACTTCTGCTCCTACATGTACCTGACTACTGGTCCTAGTCGACTACTGGTCCTAGATGACTACTGGTCCTAGTTGACTTCTGCTCCTACATGTAGCTGACTACTGGCCCTAGTTGACTTCTGCTCCTACATGTAGCTGACTACTGGTCCTAGTCGACTACTGGTCCTAGATGACTACTGGTCTTAGCGGACTACTGGTCCGATACCAGTATACAAAATAAAAAAATTCAAATATAATGGTACAATATAAAGTCGTATTAAGCTACACTCATGCCAATTTTGTCCAAGATAAAGATTCACTTGTATAAATTTGAATGATCGTAATGAATGCATTTCTTGTTTTTTCTTCGTAGGTTACTGCCGCCTCTGGCTCAAAGTCAAATGTCATGTGAAAGGCATGATTGAGGCCAGATGTAAACATGCTGGTGCTTTGAACCGCTAGAAGAATTCCATATTACAACCCAAATAAGGACATTATCATGAACTTGTTAGTAACGTTTATATCACACATACATTCTATGTTGTTTTACGAGACCAAAATGATTGTAAACCATTTTTGAACAAATATTTGTTTTTTATAAACATTTTTATTGTGGTACCTTTTTAAAAACATCCTTTATTAAAGTAGCCAGTGAGTATATAATTACAAATGTTGCTATTCAAAATACAGTGGAATATTGTTATGTCGAAATCGGATGAGTCAAAAATTCTGATTACCAGTATGTCAAACTGGAAGGGCTGGTCCCGACTTTTATAGATAGAAAAATATTTTAATTAAAAATCTTGAGTTCTGAATATCTCAAAGTAATAGGGACGGCCAAGTGAATTTCGAGATAATGAGATTCTATTGTATTTTGTTTATGATATTAATTTTTAAAAATTATTATGGTGTATCTCTGAAACATCCTTTGTTAACAAAGTCAGTGCTTATTTCACACTTTTGTCAGCATACTTTGTTTTTGTAACATTTGTTACAGAGGTTGCTCTAGGTAGATATATACTTTATTAAATACATCAGTTTTTTTTAACCATTGTTTTATCATTGTGCTGTAGCTTTGTTAATTAGCTCAGTGCATATTTCATTATAAATGTTTTTTTTTATCAAAATACATTTTTGATAAGGTTAATTTAAAAAAAAAACATTTTTCATAGAAGTTACCCTTGGTAAGCATACTTTGTTGAAGACATTGATCTTGTTATTTAAACATTTTGCTTTTTAGAAATCAGGTGGATGATTTTTGAAATACTTTTCAAATCTGTATTTCTTTTAGGGAAGTAGTATTGACACGAAGGTTCATAAGAAGTGGATACATGTTTTTGTTGATATTGCTGTTAGTCGAGTGTATTTGTATATACAACATTGTTATTACCATACATCTGCTTTCTATTTAATTTAAAGAAAGCCAGTATTACTTTATGTACAATTGAGGCAACATTCCAGTGGAGTGTTTACTCATAAAATTAGCATATTTTAGGTGCAATATGAGTACAAAACAGGCCCAGTTATATTGTTTTGTTGACATTTTCCTTGTGTTTGTGATTTTACAGGGTTTAGACATTAGAAGATATTGGTAACAGCAGTATAATCTAGTTTAAATTGTTGTAGTTTTTTATGAGCTCACCTGATTTGAAAGAACAAGTTTGCTGATTGACACATGTCAGTTGATAATGTAGATTTCATGTGATTATTTGTAACAATAACAACAGAACTTTCCTAGAATTGCAGATACAATCGTTTCTCAGAATACTGTGCATGAGGTTCAAAGCGTTGTTACATCTTGATTTATTCAAGTATAGGAGACACAAATTGCAAATTTGCGATATTTTTTTTCTGTCAAATCTTTCTCTTAAAAAAGAAATGAAGAAGTAGGGTTATGGTGTAATGACTAATTGGCGATATTGACAGTAATTTGAAGAAGGATTAAAAATATCAGTTCAAGATACCAGTCACAGGCTACAGCCAGTATTGCCTTTTTTCAAGGATTCAACCAAGAATGATGAAGTGAAAATGGTTGTCCTCTTGGATCCAGTGTGATTTTGTGTGGTGTCCAGGGGGAAATCTTCTTTTAGAGTGTCTCCATGGTTACAGCAACATGTTTTAAAATCGCGAAGGGTATCACATGTAGACAGTGAGGAATCAAGCCTTGATGGGCCTTAGCTTACAAAGTGGGGAAGGTTACCAGTTTATTTACAGAGGGCTGGTTAATGTCATGTAATAAACAATAAAACAAAGTAGAACAAAAAGTCTTTTAGAAAGTAGACTCAAGTCAACGCAATTTGCAAGAGAAATTCATTTTCAAATGCTTCAGTTGTTCATTCACTCAGGTGAGCTTTGTTACCTATGTACCTGCTGTTCAATTTTAATCTCAGCAATGTAGAGCTTGTCAAAACCAAAGAATATTGATGACTTACATGTAGTTCAATTAGTTAATATACCATTACTGCATTTTATTAGAGAAAATATTTAGAAGTGTAGTACATTGTTCAGATAGTGTAACTATCTCATTTGTATATAATTAGGTAGTTAAGGCAAGAGGATAAAGGTGTACAACATATTATCAAAAACAGTGTTGTAATTGTAGTAGTGTTTCTGATTGGTAAAGCTGTAATATAAAATCTAGATCTCATCCTATGAAAAATTGGACTGTCTTGGGACCAAAACAAGATATGGTATAGCCACATCCTGTACTGATGTGATATTTAGGGGAATTGTTTAGAGAGGACAATGTTTCTGATTGGTAAAGCTGTAATATACTGTTTGAATCTCGTCCTATGGAAAGCTGGACAGCCTTATGTGACCAAAACAAGATATGATATAGCCACATCCTGTACTGATGTGATATTTTGGGAACCTGTTAAGAGAGGACCAATGTATTATTGTTACTGTAACATTGTTGAATGTTGTTTGTATTGCTATTTTGTGTTTTTGATATTTGGTGTTTGATGTACTGTGTAATCAAGTACCAAGCTTGTTTGTTGCTTGAAATGGATTTTGTTTATAAAAAGGATTACTGTAGGTGATTGCATACCTGTGCTTTAACAGTATTATATCAAATGTACATTCCATTAAAATAAAAATATTTGTCATATAATTTAGTTAGTATGGCAACCACCTGAACATCATCTAAATACCTTTCAGTAAAGCTAGTAATTAGTTTGATGGTGACGGAGATCATTGTTACTGAAATGTTTTGGCAAACCTCATTTTTTTATGTGGATGAAATAATTTCACAAGGATGAATTAATTTTCACAAGCATCTTGATGAAGTATCGATTGCTGAACTTGTGTATTTTGACATTTTAAATCTCATTGCTTGATGTTTTATTTGTAATTTGATGTAATTGTAATAAGTATGATGTAGTATTTTTGTTATAAATGAGTTGAAATATGAATTGTTTATTTATCTGATGTGAAAGTTTATCTTGGGATTTAATTAACTCTTATTTTTTAACAAACTCATCTGAAATTCAAATTATTTTTAACCAATGGAATGGTGTAAAATCTATTGCATTTACAAAATGTTGCTTTTTCAGTACTAATTTTGTAGATGAAGTCGCAGGTAGAATACAGGTGCTGTCCTTATCGGATTAAATATATGGTTGAATGTATTATGTTGTTATTATTTATGGTCACATGTTTGGAGGTATGTTTCTCTTATTATTTTCAGACTAACTATTTTGATTCTGTCATTATCTTTATATCAAATACTTAGTGACAGTATGGCATAGCCCAATCTGTTCAGACATTCGCCATCTTAGAATGGAAATAGTAAACTGAATTGTGGTATGGTAAAAAAAAAAAATAATAAATCCAATCATTAACTTATTTAACAGAGATTTTGAAATTTGATTTTTTGTTATTAATTTACATCTGAAAAATGTTGACCACGGTGAAGCACAACTGTATTTTTTAATTTTTTTCCTTTGGTTACGTACCAACAGTGGGGCCTTACTACATTTTTGTATACATTCTTGTCAGGGTCTGATTCAATATGGTGCTACTGTGTTAGTTAGGAAAATATTCTAGTGAATTTATTTGCATATTGTATGTTGTATCTACTGTGTGTCCCACCAAACCAAGAAAATTGCTTTTTTAAAACTTACATCAGAGAAACCATCACTTTCTTGATAGAATTGCTATTTTACGCAAAGAAGGTCATATTCTTAACCAATATTGCACTTCACTTCAAAGGAGTCCTTCCAATACTCTAGAACACATTTAAGCCCTCTATGATTTTCTGAACTTATTTAGTTTAAAAGTGGAGCTCGACTGATGAAGTCTAATTGACAGAAACGATCGTCTCGAGCATTTATAACTTTGGTATTATGTTTATAGTGTTTAGTTGTAATGGTGGGGACTAATCTTATTATTGATTTACCTAGGAGCAGTTTATTATTTCATGGGGATGAAAACATCTCATCATCAATTAGTCACTAGAGGCACTGGATTGAACAACCAGGTGAAACACCCCTACATTTAAATCAACTCTTCTGTTGAATTGTGCACTGAAATGTTGTATGTAAACATCAGAAAAAGGTAATAAAGTGGGTTTAGCTATTCAGGATGAACAGTAAGATTCACAGAAACTTCAAACGTTTATGACTGCTTTTATTAGGATGCTGTCCACATGACAACTTTTCACAAAATATTTACGAAAAAGTCACTTTCCAAATTTGTTGGGACACAAAATAGTTTAATGATAACTATTATTGTATACTTTTATACTTCTGTAACCTTTGTATCTTATTTAGGAGAACTTTTATTCTGTTATACTTTATATGTTGTCATTTTGCTAATCTTATGCATTGTTCTTTTATATCAAATCAGCTTTCTTGCCATATCATTAATTAGAATAAATACATTATGATGTCAATGAGATATTTCAGAAATGTAATTTTCATAACCCATGTCTGAAGATTTGTCCGAGATAAAGGTTTTTGGCTGGTCCATTGTCTGTGCAAAAATCCATCATTTATCATAATTCTTTAATTTTTCACCTGAACATATCATGTGACGTTGATTACAGTCACTTCAGAGGTACAAACAGTAGTGTATTGACTGTTCCATCTTGCAAGATAAATTACGTTTTCAGTCTTAATTCTGTGTGAGGGAAAATTTTCAAGGAAACGAGTTGAATGAGACTGTTTTATTGATTTCATTTAATTCCTTTTAGTTGAAATTTTCTTTCTTTTCTTCATTTTTATTAAATTCATAATTTTTTTTAAGCTAGTCCTCTTTTAACTTTTCAGTGAAAGTCAGTCAAATCTCATAGCCATATAAAAGTCCATCAAACCTCATAGTCGGGTGAAAGCCTGTCAAATCTCATAGACATTGGAAGTCCATCAAACCTCAAAGTCGTGTGTGAAGGCCTGTCAAATCTCATAGCTATGTTGAGGTCCATCAAACTTAATAGTCAGATGAAAGCCTGTCAAATCTCATAGACATATGGAAGTCCATCAAACCTCAAAGTCGTGTGTGAAGGCCTGTCAAATCTCGTAGCTATGTAGAAGTCCATCAAACCTCAAAGTCGTGTGTGAAGGCCTGTCAAATCTCATAGCTATGTTGAGGTCCTTCAAACTTAATAGTCGGGTGAAGGCCTGTCAAATCTCATAGCTATGTGGCAGTCCATCATACATGCCAGTTGGGTGAAGGCCTGTCAAATCTTATAGCTATGTGGAAGTCCATCAAACTTAATAGTCGGGTGAAGGCCTGTCAAATCTCATAGCAAATGTGGCAGTCCTCATAGCTATGTTGCAGTCCATCATACATCATAGTCGGGTGAAGGCCTGTCAAATCTCATAGCCATATTCAAGTCCATCAAACCTCATACTGGTAGTCGTGTGAAAAAGCTTGTTAAATCTCATAGCCATATGGAAGTGCCATACTGTTATGACTGCACACATATACCATCAATTACATATTCAAACAGGGTCTGCTCTATAATTTTACGGTAAGTGCAACTCAGATAATTTATATCAAACACTAAAGTTTTGCTTCTTCAAAGAACTGAGCCTACATAATGTTGCCCAGTTCAACACTTATTTATTCGTAATACATAAAGCATAAGAGTTATTTACATGTTCACTCATACAAGTAAATATAGATCCTAATCCTTCTATTATTTGTTGTTCACATTTATATTGGGTTAAAATAATATACATGTAGTTTGAAAATGCATTCACTAAATAAGGTAAATAACTCTTTTAGAGTTACTGAAGAATGAAAAAAGAGATGTCGCTTCATGACTATATCCTTTCTTTTCTTGAACAAAATCCTGTTTAAAAGTAATCTGTGCAAGCTTGAATATTTATACAGTGGAATCTCATGTCAAAATCGGATGAGTTGAAATTCTGGATATGTCAGAGTCGAAGAGTCGGTCCGATTTTTATGGATAAAAAATTAAAATTTCGGTTAGCTCAAATTCCAGATATCTCGAATTGGGGTGTTCCAGTGAATTTCAAGAAAACGAGATTCCATTGTATGTTGTTCTGATTTAAAATAACAGCCCGGAGGTCCACAAAATTTAATATTTACCTGCTTGTAGTTAAAAATAGATTAGGATTATTATAGATTGATCAATTAAAAGGTTACACCGCAGTGCATTAACTGGTCACTACATTATAAATTGACTCACCGAAATTAGCACGTATTAATTGACCTTGAACAATCTCTAATAACTATTCTCTGTTTATTTCTAAGAAATCAGGTTAGATGAAAAGTCTTTTAAAACAATAAAAGTTATAATAATTTAAATTGGCTGCATTCGGGATTAGTTAACCTCTCTCTCCGAGTGAATATAAATTTACCTAGGTTGATAAGTTATGATAACGACTTATTCAAAATTAAATAATTGTATACTGGCCATATAATTATAGATTTATATACTTACAATTTCATGGAAATTTTCTGAGCTTTATTAGAAATGTTTTTCAGTACTGAGAAAAAAAAAAAGATTTTTGTGCACGAAAGGAGCCTTTCAGTAAAAATGAAGTATTGAAGCTAGTTTGTACGAATTTTTCCTAAACAATTATGAAAGAAATTAAAATTTTGGCAATTCATGAAACTTTTCAGGAAAGTTCAGCAGTTATATAAAAAGGAAATACTCGAAATATTTCCAAGTATATATTCATCTACATTTGAACATTTCATTAAGGCTTCATTTTTTCTTTCAGTGGAAATAGTATTTGAACAACAATTAACCAGATACTGAAATATGGTTCAGAATGTATTCAGGTGATTTTCAGATTTTCCAAAAAAATTCAGATAGAAGTCTTGTGAGAGTTTTCGATGTTTACCCTGAGTGATGTATCACTTTTGTTCCCTCTGAGTAATGTATCTTTATATATACACCTGGTATCATATATTTTAGTCACTTTTATCATATTTCTACTCTTGTTTTTATATTTTGTATATGTAGTAATGGTAAGAATAAAGTTGTTCAAGTAAATTTATGAATATAAAATAAATATATGAAAGGATATTTGTTCTGTATTATTTCCTGTAAAAAGGTAAAGCACCACACTTCAAAAGGAATAAAATGTGTATATATATATATATATATATATATATTAGAGAACCATATATACTAGAGTATATACATTATTATATTTTTATATTTATCTTGAATATTTTATATATACAATATAAACAAATCATATATATATATATATATAGATAGATAGATAAATAGATAGATAGATACGGCTGATAGTATGCTCAGGATGACATTTTAGTACCAAAGAGGTCCAGATCAGCGTTTCCAGACTGATTTAATATGCTAGAACCTGCGCTCAAAACAACCGGTATTGACGTTTTAACCATTTCATATGTAGAAGCATAAACAGGTACTTAAACGATTTCCACAAAGTGACAAATGTTCACTTCGTACATTTGTCAACAAGTAAAAGTCTGGGCAAGTCTTTGTACTAAAATCAATCAATCTAGAAGTCCACAAAACCAGAACTTTTAATCAGCTTTGTGATTCTCTGATATAAAAGTTTCTCTTTAAAATCGTGTTTGTCTAATTTAGATGTAGGCAGTAGATTTGCTGTTTCATTGTGTTTCCAAGATCATGTCTCGACCTGTTTTAGTCAAAGATGAACAAAATGTTTTGAGTCAGGATAAAAGGGAAAGAGAACCATTAACCATTAACGCTGTTTTTTTTATTCTTGGTTATAATTTGGCACGCTTTGGTGACACTCACAGTATGTGGCCGTGGGTGTGAACGGAAAACAAGCAGGTGTGGCATATATAGATATAAGTTCTTTTTGACTGACATTTCATGTTATCTATGTTTCCATTTTCTCATAGCTTGTGAAGTAAAAACCTATGCTATTGGTTTGTATTAATTAAGGATTGTTTTTCATTTGTTAAAAATCATGGAATATATATATGCAATGGCTCATGGAAAAAATTCTGTGCAGCACGAATCCTGCACATTGAATTTCTTTTCATGAATCATTGCATGTATATTCCATGTTTTTCAAAAAATGAAAAACAATCCTTATATTTATATATACGTGTATTACCATTTTCTGTGAATCTGTAGTCAGCTGGATACGAAAATCATTCTGTATAATTGATTTTTCGGGGGAGGTTTTCATATGACTTAACAGCTGAACAGCTCTGTGTCAAACATTGAATATAAATGCGACCAGTCTGTATACTTGCAATGAAGGAAATAACAGTCGGTATGTAAATTCAACCAATTGTTTTACGTACACGGAAACGTCCCCTGCTTTATGCTATGTGTGATTACACTATTGTTGTGACATAATCCTAAAATGCTCTAAAACTCCAGGCTAAATGTTGTTAATTACCGGTCAGGCACTACTTAAAGACATATAATCTGACCAAATGGATTTGTTTTTGTTTTTTCTTTTTATTAAAAATTTCAAATGTTTGATCTTTATACAAATAAAACGTTCTTTAAAAATCCTGAGTTGAAAAAAAACCTTGTTATAATGCCGTAATTTTTTCCTGGATGGAAAAGACATCGTCGAATGTCATTTAATCTTGCATAGTAACATAGTTTTGATTTTTTCCTGGATGGAAGGAATATCAATCGTCGATTTATTTCATTTATTCTTGGCAATATAAAAGTAGTCAACAATACTGGGACTGGTATCAATATCTTTTAATTTTTTCAAATCAAAGTTTAGGTCTAATAGGTGGATATATTAACCCTTTCAGCCCTACAGACCACAATAGACTGGTATCAACAATGACTGGTATCAGACTGGTATCAACAATGACTGGTATCAGACTGGTATCAACAATGACTGGTATCAGACTGGTATCAACAATGACTGGTATCAGACTGGTATCAACAATGACTGGTATCAGACTGGTATCAACAATGACTGGTATCAGACTGGTATCAACAATGGAATGGAGCTACCATTTAGATATTTAGGGGTAAGAGGGTTAATATCTTTTTTATCAAAATGACAGCCTGTAAGCCTTTAACAGCTATAGAAACCAGTGAGTACACATACTTGTATTTTTCTTTCATTTGTATCTTGTAGACAAGATTTACTGTAACTTTTTAATTGCTTTTAAACGCACGTTAAACTTCATTAAAATCAATTTCTTACAAGGTAGCGTATCAGGAGGCATGATTCTAATCAGCAGAAAATCTAGATCGGAGTAGATCGTGCTTTGTCTCATCTTTGATTTAATGATATAGATAACACTTGCTGATTGGCTGTTTTCACTTATAACGATAATTGTTACTTTCACATCAACACCACACAACTTACCTAATATATATTGATGGAGAATTAATGGGTTGTGTCAACTCGGTGATACAACGTTAGGTTAACATTCTCCAGTTGAGAAATAAGGAATTTTACCAACGTGGCTTGTAATTGGTGAACAGTGGTGGATCTGTTGGGGCAATGCACTGTCATAAAATGTGTTTATAAAGTTGTATGAACTTTGTATAGTTTGGTAAGATAAGTAACTAGGGCTTCATATTATCTTGAATGTATATACATATTATTAATAATACCAAAGTTACAGTTTTACTGTAGGCCAAAACATATTTACTGTAAACGTGGAAATATATATACATGTAAGTGAGGGAAATTTGCACTAAGTACGCGATGGATAGTTTTCCGTGTAAACTACCCCCATGGACCGGTTCCACAGTTGTGCTAAGAATCATAGTTTAATACAGGAATGGTCACAGTAAGGTGTGACATCGCGTAAAATATACCCACGCGTATGGTTTGTATAAGGAAAACGCGTAATTAACAACACGCGGGAATATCCATCTATACAGTAACACACGTTATAGATGTTTCAAAACGATCGTTTCTGTCAATAAGTTTCAATAATTTATATATATATATATATGCTAAAAAACAGTAAAGTCTTCACAATACAAAGCTTCAGTGCCCATTCAGTACTAATACCTCCCTTTGGAGTACATCAAATTTTATTGGAATTATATATATATATATATATATATATATATATATATATATATATATATATATATATATATATATATATATATATATATATATATATATATATATATGTATATATACCTCTCTGTGTGTGTGTGTGTGTGTGTGTGTGCGTGTGTAACATGTGAGCATGTGAACCCATGTAGTCTCTCACATCTGTCAGTGTAGATTCGAACTAACGCTTTAAGATAATTTGATTTAAAACATTGTTTCATTGTATATAGGTAAGATAAGTGACTAAATGGGATGAAACATCCAGTGTATAGGTCAGGTAAGTGAGTAACTGGAATAAAACATTTTTGTTTTGTGTATATAGGTCAAATTAGTGAGCAAATGGGATAAAACATTCATTGTATATATGTCTGGTAAGTGAGTAATTGGGATAAACATTCACTGTGTATAGGTCAGATAAATGTGTATCTGGACTAAAGCATTAAGTGTATATAGGTCAGGTAAGTGAGCACATGGGATAATACATTCTCACGTTGTATATAGGTCATATTATTGAGCAGATCGGATAACACATTCAGTGTGTATAAGTAAGATAAGTCAGTAATTGGAAATAAAAAATTCTTTTTAGTGTAATTGGGTTTCCGTGACCAAATGGTTCGTGTCCCTCTGGAACCTAAAATGATTTTGTGAGAAAATTTACCAGTTTACTTGTGGAAGTTTGGTGGCTTCTTCCCGGGTATATTGTAACCGGTTACCATAGAACTGAAAAATTGTCGAGTGTGGCGCAAAGCACTTCAAAACAAAATTGGTAGCAGAGATATATAAAGAAAATTTAAATAAAATGGTGTTAAATTATACAATTTAAATAGAACTTGATATTTTGTTTTTCACATTGTAAAATAGCATAAAAGATCAATCATTTAATATTGACAGGGATTGTTTGTTTACTATTTACAAGTATGATACATATACCATTTAGTGCAGTAAATTCAAGGTTGATTTAACATCTTGAAGCACCCACCGACCGAACACGATTCTGTTGTACATAACATCCTGTAAAACGTAAGATCCAAGATGATACAGTACACATCATCTTTGTACTAACCACAAAACATAAATCCAGTTTTTATGATATAGATATTCTGGAGAGGGATTGATGTAATTTATTACTTCAATCGACGACGCATATTTTTCGAATGTGTTCACCTAATTTATGGTTTCTTTATATAGGTGTAAATTAGTTTGTTGATAGATGCATAGAAATAAATCTTTTCCAGTAATATAGAACAGATCTTGGAGAATTACAATAGGTATCTGAAAATGATGGCATGCCATGAAGTATCATGTACGAAGAATTTAAACAAGAAATATATATTGTATCTACGCATTTGATAAACAAATATATAATGCAAGACATTTAGTATGTTAGAAATATATATTTAACATATACGTGATCTTTTTTACATGCGCATTTTCTCTTGGTTGTCGTGTTCATTGTCAAAGGGGCTACATCTCATATATGGGATACATATACAATCTTCTCCTGAAATGAATATATCACCATTTCCATGCTCAATAAATATGCATTTTTAAAAACAGTATTATATTAGAGAAAAATAAACATTAATTCTTATGAATATAAAAAATCTGAGATACCAAAGTATAAATCTTTAGGATGTCCAGAATAAAGATACAAATCTGGTAAAAATGGACAAACACGGACCTTTGGAAGCCAAGAGGTGGGATCATGTACCATAGAGGAGTAGGCATCCCCTCTCGACCGGTCACCCCCGCCGTGAGTCCACAGTCAAATCCAAATGAAATACGTGAGGAACAAATCTTCGTCACAATTGGTACAGACGTCTCAACAACCGCCAACGAAAAAGCAATTCAACATTTTACTTAGTGAAACAGAGTAAACGCAAACACGACTTTTATACCGACCGTAAAATTTGAGGAACGTTGACAACAAACGCGGTTTTCGATATCCCTGTGTCAATAACTTGTCAATGAGTAGTTTACATCTGTATATGAAATGTTCATATGTTGAATATGTCCTGGCATATCGGATCATTTGTGAAATATAAACTCCATATGTGGGTGTCAATAACTGTGTAGGATATATACTACTTAAATGTGGAAAATTTACGATGGGATAAGCCGTGGAAAATTTACGATGTCGCGTTTGTCGTATAGCTTAGTTGCCAATTTCCCGTCTGTGTCTAAAGTAAGTAAAATGTCTAAGTATGAAGCGTGTGTGCTTGATTCTGTTGTATCTTTAATTTGTAGTTCGGTAGGAAATATCGCATTGACAAATGCATGGAAATTGTCATTATTAATTGACAAAACGTCGTCGATATATCTAAATGTCAAATTAAAGGGCACCGCTAGCTTTTATTTCTTTTGATCCAGCAGTTTCTAAATGAAATCCCTTTCGTATGAAAAAAGGAACATGTCAGCGAATAAAGGGGCACAATTGGTTCCCATAGGAATGCCGAAAGATTGTTGAAAGACCACGTATCCGAACATTAGAAATAAAATGTCTATTAGAAATTCCAGCATCTTTTTTATATCAACTTCCGTGTATTTATGTGTAGAATCAGAGAGGTGTTTGACAAAATAAGTATCATGATAACCAATCACTAGATATTTAAATTTTCGTGTACCACCTTTAGTGAAAAAACAGTTGTCTATGATGTTAAAACGTCTTTCTTTTAATTTTTCATGTGGAATTTTTGTGTAAATAGTAAAGAAGTTGTATGTTTTGATACTGTGGATTTGAGAAAAAATGCGTGTCTTCAAATTTTCTAAAAGTTGTCGAGAATTTTTAAGCATCCACATCTGATTTACACCGCTTCTGGAATAAGCAATATAAGTAATTCCGCTATCTAAATTGGGAAAATATATTTCGTGTTTCCCAACGTTTCTCAACGCTCGGGTGGAATTACCTTATATTACCTAACAAGCAATGGCCGTTTGTTTTTCGTTTCGTTCTATTGTTTGTATTTGTGTTACAATCAACAACTTCCAGTCATATGTTGGCGACCAGGTTTGTTTCATGCGAAGAGCCAAATGTATGAATGAATCTTGTCAAACACCATAAAGAGATATAGAAAGTGCATGCATTCGCTCGTATAACGTCACATAGCGAGGTCATCTGACGATGAAATTAAATGTAACATGGCAAATTAATTGTTTCCGACTTATCTTTAAAATTGTCTTCCAAGTGGTAAGAGCATCGCATTTTAACCCATGAAGATTCTCAGCACGGGTTCGAGTCACGCTGGAACCTAAGCTGACTTTGTAAGAAAGTTTGATAGTTTACTTTCGGAAATTCTCTACCCGGTACATTGTAAACGGCTTTTCTCCCCGCCACTAAAAACTGACCGCCACCATATGACTACAAAAAGTTGTTGAGTGTGGCGTAAAACACCATTCAAAGTTAAATTAGATTTGTCTTCAGAGATTAATTAAATTTATTGATACAGAAAAAGTAAAATTGTTTCTAATTTTGTAAAATTGATGTTTTGAAATTAGTAATATAATTAATAAAATACCATACAATATCCTGGAGCGAGAAACACACAACAAGAGAGAGAGGGGGGTGATCATACGTAGTGCAGGTCATGGCATCTCTGATAAGGTGACATTGAACCACAATAAGATGATGGAGGAACATTACACTTTTGCCGTATTTAGTCATTTACTGACGCTGTCTACAGAAAAATGTTGCGTTAGAAAGGATGGATCCGTTGGATCTTTTTGGAAAAGAATGTTTGATACTTTTGGTGAATAATATTAGAGTACATTTTGTTTTATCAACATAACTCGACGAGGAATTATTTTTGTACTCTTTTTCAATACTTATCTCGATGTATATCTTAAACTTCATAGATCAATTATAAATATTATCACTAATATATATATTTGCTCAAATTGTTTCGTATGATAAGTTAAATATTTACTTTCTTTTGTAAAGCATTTGAAGTAATGTTTTGTAACATAAAATAAGTATGTCACCTTGTTGCATCACGGGCAGTGATACTTAGGCTTTTTGGTATTTTTTAGAAAAGATCAAAGTATTGTAAATATGTTGTATCAATTACCTTTCAGCAGTTAATGAAATGATCTTATTTTAACTGTTTATAATCTAATGTGTAACTACTTTCAGACGGATATGGCTATACATTTGTGTTGATCAGAGTTCAGCTGATGAAGTCTAATTGACAAAAACGATCGTCTTGAAGCATTATATTCAAAACTAAAAGTTTTGTATTCGGTTTATGATATTTATATGCATGTATTTTGTATTGGATTTTTTTTTTCAATTGGTTTCATTTCTTTGACTTTTTATTGCTCTTATTCCTATTGTCATATTGCTTGGTTTAAACAAACAACGGTAGCGCGTTTGACTCTTGATCGTGAGGTCGTGAGTCTGAGTCCAGGTTGCGGCAGGTTAGCTTCCTGTCATTCGGATGAGACAGTAAAACCGAGGTCCCGTGTCACAGTAGGTGTCGGCACGTTAAAGAACCCTCACTGCTCAATGGCCATATAAGTGCCGAGCATAGGCCAAAATTTGAAGCCCTTCACCGGCATTTGGTGACGTCTCCATATGAGTGAAATATTCTTGAGTGGGACGTTAAACAACAATAAACAAACAAACAAACATTAAACAAACAACACTAAATACTCAACCAATACTACAGATTTCCTGTAGTATGTTGATAGAAATATAACTATAGAACTCATTGTCCACTGTCCAAATATCTGAGTCAGTGTCAGGATGCTTACATATAAGTACTTTTTTATATTAGAGATTCCAATGAAATTTAAATATCATACACATAATTCCAACGTTATAGTTTTGTGAAAAGATTGGGGTCAAAACGAATTCTCAAGACGATCATTTCTGTCAATTAAATTTCATCAGATGAGCTTGATTTTAAAAAATATATTACACCATTGACAAGCATAATTATTACAAACTTAGAACCAATCATTGTGACGAATATGACATTTTTGTTATCAGTTTGATTTGATTACGTCAATGTTGGCTACCAGGATACAAACATTACTTTGTAATCAGCTATTGAAAGAAGATAAATTTCCATTGCAATTAAGACATGTCATTCTGATTGCACTATTCTCTATCAACCATATTTTTCAGAATATTAGTAACTGTATTTGAGTCGTATTCATTATGTCGTATTTGAAAAACAAACTATAAAGAATGATAAATTTATAACCTGATTGGAATGGAATGGAAGAATGCTGGATTTACAAGGTATGTGTTATTGTCAAATTAAAGTATTGGTAATGAAACATTGATAACACTGAATATAAATCCTAGAAATCATCTAATTTTATTTATTCTATTTACTTATTTATTTTAACATTTCTACCATCTACATTTCCAGAGTGTTGCATATATAGAAATAACCTCACCTACATTTTTATTTTATAAAATGTTTCACGGCGTTATATTTTGGAACTCCTGAGGTCATTATTGTTTTTCATCTTTGTTTTACGCTACAGTGGCGGTCAGTATCTAATACTAAGGAGAGAATCAGTTTACAATATACCCGGTAAAAAGACATCGGCATGTAAACTGGCTAACTTTCATAATGAATCAACACACATGAAAGTTCCTCCAACGGAGCTTGAACCCTACGATGATTGGAGGTGAAATGGTTTAAAGCGCAATGGTCTTCACGAGATAAGGAAATGGTCATTTATTTGATAATTCTTTTATTACAGGATATTTTAAAATTGATCAATATGACGTCATATATTATACAATAAGATAAACTAAGTAAATTTATTTTGCTTTTGTGTAATAAAATATTTGTCCTTTACTTATTTAAATTTGTAGTAAATAAAACATGGGTACGAGACAATATTAATATTGTCCTTTACTAATTTGTAATTTATAACCATTTTTTAAAATTTAAAATTAGTGTAGGACATGTTTACGAAATCATATTAATATATATCCAGTCTGGACCCAAAGTGACCAAATTTTCACAGCAGTCAGTACTCAAGCTCAACTAAATTTACATGATTTTTTTAGGTAAAAACAGGCAAAATATATTTTGTAACTGGACCTGTCTGAATATTGACGCCATACAGTTGTAAACAATGATAAAAATTATCGGTCGTTTGAAGAAACTTCAGAGATATTGAACATATTTCGAGTACGTATTTTTTCAGTTTTACATCATGTATGACACAAAAATTTATATGTGAATGGTGAAAAATACAAAAAATGTAGTATGTTTGCTATTCACTTAAACCCAAACGTTTTACAAACGATTTTATAATCAAAATAATGAAATAAAAGTTGAGTTTAAATATTGAGAAAATTTGGTGAGTTCGGGCCCTGAAAGAATATCACAGCCTTATAGTAAACTTTACCTTAGATAATCAAAGCATTATCTATTTATTGCTTTACTCATTATTATTATTATGATTATTATTCATCAGTTTATTTCTCCAGCGACCCACCCTAAGTATGTGATAAGACACAGTTTCGTACTCGTAGTCATGTCAGATATGCACGATTTGCATTAATCTATGAGGCACGTGCAGAATTACACCAATATTGTAATTAGTTGCTAATATTTTTACTAACGTCATCAGGTGTTAAAAGAAGTTTTTCATTCCATTACGCATTGTTTCTCCATTTTGTCAGACAATTAAGAGACGGAAAAATACAAATTTTGGCAAGTGAAAAAAAATAAAAGAATCACAGCTGATTGCCTCTCGGTGCTAGACAAGAATATGGTTGTCATAGTGCCAAAAGATGCAGAATCGTAAGATCGTCTGCTACCAACAAAAACTATCAACAGAGGTCACAAAGGGGGTTTATTTGGAAAAAAAGTATGTTTTCAATTAAAACCATGCATCATACACAACTGACGTAGAAACAAAAATAAATAAGAGAATCCGTATTATTTATGAAAAGAAAACAAAATCTTACTATAAATAGCGCAGACAACAGAATTCAGAACATTGGTACGTACTGTTGCGCCTCACCATCGCCCGAGTTTGCGCGGAAACCTACGGCGGATGCTTTGATATTACTAACGTTATACCGGTATTTCAGAGAATGGATACAGAGAGGGACGCTGACGTAAGTTTTCGATCAAATATTTCTACTATTGTTGTATTGATTTTATGTGCATTTTAAAAAGAAAAAATAGATAACGTTGAGCGTGTCCGACAAAATTCTAGAAGCGATTTCTTATTCCATGATTCAATTATTTACAAGGACACCTTTTAAATTTTAGAATGGATTTTTCTTTATTATCATTGATATTTTTATTACTTCAATATGCATAATTCTCTTTCCATTTATTTTTGATAAATTTAAATTATTCAGTTCACTAGCAGATTTACAGGGATATAGAATGGGAATATGGACTTAGTTGGCATTTCATATATGTTTAGTCATGTTTTATCGTTCTGAACTTGAAATTGTCATAATTTGCTTTTGACCAATGATCAGACATCCCATTCCTTATATTGACTTTATATCTCTTTCCATGAAAATTTGTTTGTTGTCTTTTTTGCTTTACATCAAGTTATAAATGTTGATAGAAACATTTGTATAAGCTAATTGTTATGCCTGGTTCAATTTAACGAAAGTTGGGATAACCAGTGTAATTTCAATTTTTGCTGAATTGTGTAAAATTATCTGGATACTGCTTACAATGAACACTCCCAAATTTCACTTCAACTGACCGTTTTCCTTGTCTGTCAGTGGATGCCATCGAATGGTCTTCGGGGTCAATTATGTATTAATTAAATTTTGTCTAGACATTCCCTGCTTATAAATCAAAATGCTTCAACTGATTGCGATTTGCAGCCAAAGTAAATATGCCTGAGACAGCAAAATTATGTTCACATAGTATGCATTTAGATATATGTGCGATATTGCCTAATGGATGACATACGGAACCGATTAAGCTTAAGTACTGTCCACGTAAGCTGGTTAAACATACCAGCCAGTCACAACAATTTACTTATAAATGTAAACACGGATATATTACAGTCTCCGTCTGCATGCTGTGACTATTTGTATTTCATTATCGAATTTCAAGCAAGCACGGATAAGAAAGCTAACGTGGATGTATGCATTAATATGTTTCTTCTGTTGATATTTATAATTCGATATACCGATTTTAGGTTTTATCTTTGCTTCTCACGTTCAATTTTTTTAACTTAAAAATACAGGGACTATATCACAACATTTAAATTCAGAATGAATCTTAATTAATGAAAAAAGGGTTTTTTTATTCTTGGAAATTCAGAATAAAATTGCAAATGATCTTTAATGACCATTGTAAAAAGCTCTCCATGGAAAATAAAAAAGAGAGTGACCTAAAACGTGTACAGCATGGAAATAATATAACTATTGAGGAATTTCACACATTCACAATCATACACACAAATACACATATACATTCACATACGCACATATGCATACACACATATGCATACACACATATGCATACACAAGCACGCACGCACGCACGCACGCACGCATACACACATTTCTGTGCGTTATGTGATAATATGACCCATGGCGCTATCATGTACTGTATTATACCAGGACATTTTTGCCACGTTTAATTTTCGCCATTTTTGCTCACAGATGAAAGGACGAATTTAAAGTGAAAGTAAAAATTCAAAGCTAAATAATTGAAGAATGGACATTATGCCATCCACTTGACTAGGATAATTTAAGACGCGAATTTAAGACAGGGCGAATATGTTTTATGTGTGAAAAAGACGAAAATAAGCAGGGACGAAAAAATCCCGGTATGGAGTTATTTCTACTTAGAAATGATACTTGATCTGCATTATGAATCCCCTCAATTTTTTCATTTCAAAAGATCTATGTTTAAAAAAGGAATGCAACAAATGTTTAAAATATGTGTAGTTATATTCACGTTGCCCGAGTGATTTGTAATAAAGGTCTGCGAAATCTACTAATATACTCATATCAACCTCTTTATTAATTTTTGTGACGTCATTGGTCAGTTAACATTGAACATTGTCATATGACTCAATGATTCTATGGTGACATTGCTTAACAGTATGATGTTGATTAAATATCAAATGAGCAGAAATGAAAGCGCATACAATTCGTTTCGTATAGTAAAATCCAAATAACCTGGCGGTGTGGAGTCTTGTGAACCCTTTCTTGACCTGGGCGAGTTTATATTTTAGGTAATAAAGCATAACATTAAATTTACACTAACTAGAGTACTCGTTCCTACTTCTCACCATGAGTAAGAGAGTATCCAGTGAGGAATAAATCGTTTTCCCGAAAAGTCAGTAAAATCATCCGTATGATAAATAAAAGGTTACTCCGCCCCGCCATCTTATGAGAATCGGACAAAAACCCCTTTCAGCTCACCGAAATGTTAGAATGCTGACTGAATTGTGCACAATCAAATTTAATTTATACCGATTCGGATAACGTAATGATTTTAATTATTTGGTTGACAATGAATGTTCAATTTCCACTATGAACCTCTCAGGAATGTCTTTATAATATGCGAAAGGAATGTTATATATATCTATATAATATGAGACAGGAATTATATATATATATAATATAAGAGGAATGTTATATCTATATAATATAAGACAGGAATGTTATATCTATATAAAATAAGACAGGAATGTTATATCTATATAATATAAGACAGGAATGTTATATCTATATAAAATAAGACAGGAATGTTATATCTATATAAAATAAGACAGGAATGTTATATATATATATAATATAAGACAGGAATGTTATATCTATATAATATAAGACAGGAATGTTATATCTATATAATATAAGACAGGAATTTTATATATATATAATATAAGACTGGAATGTTATATCAATATAATATAAGACAGGAATGTTATATCTATATAATATAAGACAGGAATGTTATATCTATATAATATAAGACTGGAATGTTATATCTATATAATATAAGACTGGAATGTTATATCTATATAATATAAGACAGGAATGTTATATCTATATAATATAAGACTGGAATGTTATATCTATATACTATAAGACAGGAATGTTATATTTATATGATATGATACATGTATGATACATGCATAACACGCATATTGATAATAGTGGAGAGTTGAGATTCAATTATTTACGTGGAGAAAATGACTTTTTCCGAGTTAAATAATTAAAGTTGATAGATTACAATTATTTGAATTGTAATTTTAAGTTACAATCTATTGCAGAGGTCAAAACAGACAAAATAAGGCAATAGTATATTCACATCAATTAACAACATAATGATACATCACACTATATAAGTATCTAACACAACATTTTGTAAATACTTAATGACGTTAACACAACATTTTGTAAATGTATAATGACGTTAACACAACACTTTGTAAATGCATAATGACGTTAACACAACACTATGTAAATACGTATTGACGTTAACACAGCATTATATAAATACGTAATGACGTTAACACAACGCTATGTAAATACGTAGCAATGTTAACACAATACTATGTAAATACGAAATGACGTAACACAACATGTAAATATGTAATGACGTTAACACAACATTATGTAAATACGTAATGACGTTAAAACAACACTTTGTAAATAAGTAATGATGTTAGCGCAATACTATGTATATACGTAATGACATTTTCACAATACTATGTAAATACATAACGACGTTAATACAACACTATGTAAATACGTAATGACGTTAATACAACACTATGTAAATACGTAATGACGTTAACACAACAATATGTATATAATTAATGACTTTAACACAACGCTATGTAAATACTTAATGGCGTTATCACTTTGACATCGCTAGTACAGCAATTGATGAGAGGCATTAAGATTTTATCCAGTCTTTGATACATAGAAGACTGATGCTGCTAGAATTTGTGTTAAAATCTTGAGTTCACCGTCAGTTAAATAACACTTTTCTGACACCATCTTGTTAACACTGTAACTCAATATCCAATCAACGATGCTTCTGAATGATATCATGTTATCACCAGGAAGTTGAACCCTAATCAGAGTTGACGCTAATTCCTGCCATAACAGAAATCTTATATATCCGATTAGAGAGATCCAAGATGAGGAGACTGGCATTACCTAGCAGAATATGCAATATATATATATATATATATATATATATATATATATATATATATATATATATATATATATATATATATATATATATATATATATATATATATATATATATATATATAGGTATCTTCAGGTAATCAGATTATACATATGCACAACATTTATTATATGATGCTAATATATGATTTCTTTCTGTAGAATTTCAAAATTATATAAAAATATTAGGAAATGGTTTTCGAATATGTTTAAAATACCGGTATTTTATCACCCAATGTTTTGTATAGAGGGCAAACGTTTTATTCAAATGTAAATCTATAATTGTCGACCGCGGCTGACAAAAATTATTCAGGTGAGGGAAAGTGACGGTTTTGTTTTTAACTTTAAGGTATATGCAAGCTTTGTATGAAATATGATGGCTAAAATTTCGACTAGTATTCTAAAATTTTGTATATATGTAGTATTGTCTGGTCAAAGTGAAAAAAAACCCCCAAAATTTCGATATCTTTCACTACATCATAATGATATAAAGTAGAAAATGTCTACGTCTAACGACAAGGTTGCACATGTGACGATGTCTGATCGGTTTTTATAATAGAATTTTTATGTTTCAGGTCTGTTTTCTTCAAGGCAAAACAACATAAGTCAATACTTTTTTTCATTGGCAACATAAAAACATAAAAATAAAAACAAAACAAAGATTGAAACTAAAGAAAAAACTTATAAAAGTATTTTTTGCTTATTTGCCCTTTTGTAAAATTAACCGAGTTGATTTATCACTTTTCACACAAGAAGCAATTACGATACAAAATATTCACAGATAAAACTCTGTTTATTGCCATTATAGCCTATGACAACAGGCCTATTGTCAAAACAACCATAAGTCAGCAGACATATTAAAAGCCTAAGACAGCAGCCTTACTGACAAAAATTGCCAAAGTCAGGACACATATAAAAAGGCTAAGACAGCAGCCTTACTGACAAAAATTGCCAAAGTCAGGACACATATAAAAAGCCTAAGGCAGCAGCCTTACTGACAAAAATTGCCAAAGTCAGGACACATATAAAAAGGCTAAGACAGCAGCCTTACTGACAAAAATGGCCAAAGTCAGGAAACATATAAAAGCTTAAGTCAGCAGACAAAAATAACCAATGTCAAGAAACATTTAAAAGCTCAATTCAGCAGCCTTACTGAAAAAATAGCCAAAGTCAGGACACATATAAAAAGCCTAAGTCAGCAGTCTTACTGACAAAAATAGCCAAAGTCAGGACACATATAAAAAGCCTAAGTCAGCAGTCTTACTGACAAAAATAGCCAAAGTCAGCAACCTTACTGACAAAAATAGCCAAAGTAAGAAACATATTGAAAAAATAGCCAAAGTCAGGACACAGATAAAAAGGCTAAGTCAGCAGTCTTACTGACAAAAATAGCCAAAGTAAGCAGCCTTACTGACAAAAATAGCCAAAGTCAGGAAACATACTGAAAAAATAGCCAAAGTCAGGAAAATATTGAAAAAATAGCCAAAGTCAGGATACATATTGAGAAAAAATAGCCTAAGTCAGGATACTTATTGAAAAAATAGCCTAAATCAGCAGCCTTACTGACAAAAAGTCAGACTGAGGCCATTTTTTGTAAGGAGTGTTTTTCCTACACTGGGCTTTTCGACTTAAATACACCATACCCTAAGGGTATATTTCAGGTAAGGTAGAAGTATGCAGTTTAAAGTAATGTAATAATACCCGAAACATAGTCTGGCATAGATCGTGTTGTCTTGCAACCCTGTGAAAATATTTACTCTTGAAACTTTTTCAATCTGTAGATCAAACGTGTGTAATGAAAATAAAAAACCTATTGTCAATTCTAAACTAGAATGTAGTTACACAGAATATTATGTGATGTGCTTTGTAGTCCTGTTGTACCATTATACATGTGTTTCCCATTATTTGAATCACAACGGTTTTTGAACATAATTTGGAACATTGTTCTTGATGTTAATGGCACAGCCAAACTCATATTCATTACAGACACTTCATAAAATATAGGATATTAATAGGTCAATGTACAGCTATATTTACATGGTGTGCTTATTTTGTGTCGATTTCCCCACTTTGTAAGCAAATATTGTGTTATAAGTAACCTTACAAATGAACAATAAACCAACTGTTGCTGCTGTAGTAGCGATAGTGCATAAGAACAGACGCCATATGATCGACATCTGAAAACTCTCAAACTCAGCCTTTTATACTATCGTTGTTACGAAACATATAGGTCATATCTCTCTCACGTAATATGTATAATTTTAGTTCTTTTACACGGAGTTGTCGGTCCTTGCACTCTCGATCAATCTCTGTCAACCTCTAAAAGCAGTCCCAAAACGCGTGATCATGTATCCAACAGAATGAATAAAAAACCCAAATTACTCAGAATAGGGATACATGTACTTTTAAAAAATATAGTCCGCATATTTATAGCCATTTTAAAAAAGTATTTTCGACTCAAATAGTATTTATTCTAGGTCTGAGGACTACTGTAAATGAAATAGTGTCAAATGTCTCTTGATACTGTCACATTTAGACGATACCCCGAATTATTATTTTTGTAGCCCAATAGATAGATAATATTTGTCTCCAAAAGATAATCATTTAGGGGTCATATATTCTTTGATATACTTTCATCATGGTATCTGTCTTCTTTTCAGGAATTATCCGACAATTGTGAGGTCAAAGATGAGGAGGCACACATCACAAATGGATACAAAACAAACGGTGTTTGGTCACCGGAAGCTTTACAGCGCCTCCTGGCAGACGCCATTACGTATAAATCTCCTCTGGAAGACATTAAAACAATTATTCATTGTGGAGCAAGGGTCAACGCTCGCGTGAAGAAAGGGCTACGACCACTTCATTACGCCGCCTTTGTAAATTATTTGGATTGTGTAAAATTTCTAGTTGAAAAGGGCGCTGATGTAAACCTAACAGACGATATCGGGTACACGCCATTGCATTTATGTGCAAGGAAAGGATTCTTTGAAACAATGAAAATACTAGTTGAAAATGGTGCGATTTTGAATTATTGTGAAGCAGACGACAACGGATCAGAGAATACGAAGGCTTTAGGTTATTTGACGCTGGAACCACTAAATATGGCGATTGATAATAATCATATTGATTGTGTACAACTCTTGCTGGAAAGCGGAGCAAGACCAGATAACAAATATTTTATGGGATATGAAGTGAATTTAGTTCCATTAGATAATCTGCGGTGTATGGAATTGTTACTGCAACATGGCGCAGACCCAAATTCTTTTAATCGATGTGGATTGTCTCCCCTTATGAAAGCTTGTCGAGAGAAAAAAATTAATGCTGTAAGACTTCTTATAAAATATGGAGCAGACGTCAATTTACAGTGTCCGCCTAGATTCGACCAGAAAAGAGCAATACATTTCGCAACTTTGAGTGGTGACCTATCAATAGTTGAAACTTTACTTCAACATGGGGCCTATACTACTAAGCCTGAAGGATATAAATATAGTCCATTACATGAGTCCGTCCTGCGGGATAGGTATGACATATGTGAAATGCTATTGAAATACGGATGCGATGTTGATGAAGAAACTGAAAATTATTCAACATCCTTAATGTTGGCATGTGGTATGCCTGTGCTGAGAAACCGGAAATCGATAGTTGAACTACTTTTACGAAACGGAGCAAACGTAAACGCACATTCAGAGTACATCAGTTATATTGATCCATATTTATCTCCCTTGGCAGAGTATCTTAAAAATAACAGCAATGATCTCGATTACGATATAATATTACTTCTCATAAAATATGGCGCTAAAGTCAGTTTTCGTGGATATTTGCAAGTAGTACGTATGAAAGACCCTTTCGGTTTGCTGCATTACATGACCAATGTATTTGATAAAAAAGACATTTGTACGTTACTTTTTCAAGCCGCGTGCTCGTACGATATAGAATCAATAAAACACACAGAAGGGCTAGAATCCAAGGACCGGAAGTTGTTAATTACCTATGGAACATCACCACGTGATTTGAAACATTTGGTACGAGTTAATATACGATCTCGTCTAAAAAATGATATTCCGGACAAAGTAGCAACGCTACCATTACCTAATCTTATAAAATCGTATCTTCTGTTCGAGGCATAACATTAGTATTGAATAATCAATAATTGTGAATTAATAATAAATTAGTCTTGTACATTTCACCTGTGACATTCTCTTTAATTACTTAGCGTCAATGTACGTCATGGTTTGTTATAGTTAAATGATTAAAACTTATTTTTACATATTTTAAAAACTTTGTTACATTTATTATTTATTAATAAATGACATATCCACAATGTCAAATATCATTGTATGCTGTAACGATTTTAAGCTGTACAAGTGAAAACAGAAATGGGACTCCTAGCACTTAAGAAAGCATTAAAATTTCCTAGTGTTTTGATAAGATGAGGCGTGAATAAGATATTTTAAATTATGAAACAACTCGATCAGTTTCTCAATGTCCCATGTTATTCTTAAAAATCAAGGATTCCATGTATTAACCGCCAGGCGGTCCAGGAGACAATATACATATGGATCTGGTGAACAATGGACAGATACGAACCTCAGAAAATCCAGGGATTGAATAAGGTGCAATTGAGGGATAAGCATCTTCTGTCTACCTGTCACACCCGCTCGAGTCCACTGTCAAATTCAAATAAGAGAGAATCATAAATCCTCACACGCTATTAAACGAGAATCCTCATATCCGTGTGATAAAATTCTGTCAGGAAGTAGTTTGTTTCTGTGTATGAAATGTTCATATGTTGAACAGCCATTGGTATGCTCGATCATATCTGATATATAAATATCATATATAGGCTAAATATTATCAAAAACACCAAAGTTATATTTTTAGAAAGGAATGTTATTAATTGAATGAGGAAAATTGACTATAGGAAAGCCGAAATCATCACGTTTGTCGTATAGCTTTGTTGTCAATTTCCCGTCTGTGTCTACAGTAAGTAAAATGTCTAAGTAGGGAACCTATGTGGTTGATTCTGTGGTATCTTTCATTTTTAGTAGGCTGGGATGGGATACTTATCACCTAAGTATTAATATTGGTATAATTGATGGACAAAACACTGTCGATATATCTAAATATCAAATTATATTAGGCATCCGTACTCACAACTGATCAACATGAATTTCCCTCAGAATCGCATTTATTTTATTATTCATCATCAATTTATATTCATCTAATTCATTTTCATACAACCACTATAAAAACTTGACTGCTGGATTCTGTGTCACGACTCAGTCACGTTGTAATCTGTATAACAGTAACAGAAACGTTTCAAGTTTTATGTATGATTAAATTTACGGTAATATATTATTTTAATTTAATTTTTCTGTCACATATAAGATTAATATTATTAGACAAATATTGATACTACAGTAATTAACACCAACTTCTTTTAATGGATATACAGGCAACCGGATAACATTTCGCCTGAGCAGGAGGATCAAACATATGACTACGAACAATATACACCACTACGGTGTACTAACAGCGTGTTACGGAAATTCACAATTATTTTAAAATATTCCTTGTTCTGCGAGAAATAAGTTTTCACACTGGTAATCAGTTTATAGGGTAAATAATACTCTACATAAAATGATAGGTAAAATCATGATAAAATATTAATCATCTCCTGATATATATATATATATATATATATATATATATATATATATATATATATATATATATATATATATTATATATATATATATATATATATATATTCAAAGATTGTTATAATGAAATTGTTGGGTTCTTGTGGTATTTTATGCTTAAGGGGCATTTTTGTCACGCACACGTTTAAATTAAGTGCAGAGTGCATTTTCTATTCAACCCTATAATTTCTAACTGTCTCGGAAAAATCTGACAATCAGCTGTAAATAAAGCGTTGTTTCTTTTGACAGTTTGTTAATGTATTAAGATTAATTTCATGATTTTTTGCCAATTCTGTTTTGATTTCATCCTTTTAGTCATCGCTTGCTTAATTTAACATTTTTCATTAATAATTTTTTTTCCCGTTTTTTCGAGTTTGCCAACATACGATCTTTACCATATAAATACTTATTCATGAAGAAATATAAACTACAAACTTAATATTACATGTGGGTTTTACTTAGCTGTTGATGATGCTGTATTGTGGTTTAACGTCCCACTCAAGAATTTTTCACTAATATGGAGAAGTCACCAAATGCCGGTGAAGGGCTTCAAATTTTGGTCTATGCTCGGCACTTTCGGCTATTGAGCATTGAGCGTTCTTTCACGTGCCGACATCTACTGTGACACGGGACTTCGGTTTTTACTGTCTCATTCAGAAGGACAGGAAACCAACCTGCCCCCGGCTGGACTCGAACTCACGACCTCAAGATCAAGAACCAGACAGGCTCGATTTTACCTAGCAACATTTTTCTACACCTGAATCTGGGTCTGTCTGTTTGTCATTATGCGGCAAGCATGTATGTGTGTATGTATGCATGTATGTATGTATGTATGTATGTATGAATGTATATATGGCATTATACCTCTATGAAATTTGGCACGGGAGATGACAATCTTACTTACTCCCAGATAACAGCAAACACAAATGGTATAGTAAATCTAAAAAAAAAAGAAAGAATTTTGGAACAAACTTAATCTTTGTTGCTATTTAAACAAAAAGAAATAGGTTAATTAGTTAGTTTTTATGTATGTTTGGGAGCAATAAACCTTTACAATAAAAAAAGGTAATAAATCTTGTTATTGTGTTAGGGAACTATTTAAGTTTTCTACAAAACCATTCTTTTTATCATATCTCTTGAAAAACAACATTATAAAGATTGCCATGAAATGTTGCCACACACACACACACACACACACACACACACAGATATATATATATATATATATATATATATATATATATATATATATATATATATATATATATATATATATATATATATATATATATATATTACGAAGTGCAGAAGTGTCCACGACATCGTAAAGCAAAAGCATTAATTATGACGAAAATGTATTCATTATGATTGTTGTCACCATTTTATTACTATAGTAGTAGTAAATCGAAGAAGATGATGATGATGATATTCGTATCATCAATGGGAGACATGAATACTGCAGTTTCCAATGTTAACATACACTCGTAACATTGTCTCACAATGTCATATAATAAACTTTGTTTGTTTGTTTGTTTGTTTATTGTTGTTTTACGTCCTTCATATAATAAACAATACCAATACTATGCACAGCTATATTTCTTAGGAAACAAAACAAAGGACTATATGAAAATAATCAATCTCATTTAGACATTATTGGACATATGAAAAGTAACTTTAGACCTACAGATAAGCTATCGACGATTTCACACAGGAATAAGAATTCTTAAATTCCTATATGTTTTGTGAGAATTGCTTAAGAAACCCAGTTTGGCAATCATTCGTTTGTAAATGTTTAATTTGACCTTTGTACAAATGTATTTGTATATGCATACCACACTGGACCTGACCTTATTTTCACAAAATATATAGAAATATAAGAATTTTTATGGTTGTGTATAGCTCTAATTTGTTATTGTACATCAATAGAAATATTAAAAAACTAAATAAATTTACAAAACACAGGTAATGTCCCTTTAAGTAGCAATGTCTCTTTATAAGTAACATATCGTATTGACTGTAATTTGATAGTAGTTGTTGTGTGGTCCCAACAGATAAGGGTCCGAATTTATTATTGAAATGCATATTTATTTCCATTTGAGTGTGAGCGTGGGTGGGTATAAATATCATAAACATAATATATAAACATAACACCAAAGTTTTATGACAGGTAAGTAGAGGATTATTTCTCCTCTGTGACACCTGATCCCACGTCTTGTTGTTCCAGAGTTCCAACATTGTCCAACATTTACCATATTTATATATTGTCATACGTCATGACGTTAACACTTTGGAATCTTTATACCTCAATGCAGGCATCAGTGCGACAGATATAACCTGTGCATACATTAGAAAGCAATATCGGTTTGTTCACACTTTTCTTATCTAGAAAAATTCAGTGTACAATACAATTCAGTCAGAAATGTTTGCATTCCAATATTACCAAACCAAATTAATAGTCTTTTGTCGTATGGCGACTGCTTAGGAAATGAACAGCAACAAGTGAGATTCTAACATACATCCACCACTTGCTAAGCAAACAATTTATTTCACGATAAGGTGGCTGATTGGGTTTCGGGCGTTGAGTGGACAAATACCATATGATCATGTTTTACCGGCCAGATGTTTCTTGTCTGACTTCGAAATGCACCCAAACTATACCACTGCCTCATATAACTCTTCATCATCTCCTGTTGATACAAAAATTACCTGGTAGACATAAATATGATCGTCTGCTGACAACATAATGTTAAATATTAGAAATAAATAGATCATCAGACTACCTATGTAGCTTGTATTCCTTCACCAACAGATCACATTACGGAGAAACTTAGAATGATAAATGCATACGGACTCTTGCCTCTGACGAAATATTGCTATCTTACAAAGATGCCTGGGAATTTATCATATTTCTTTACTGGTGAAATAAACCAAGTTAGCACGTTAAACAGATAAAAGACAGTCTTAACATAAACAGTTAGGAAACTTATCGTAACTGTATACTCTATGAAAGCTTAAATAGAATGGTTTTATTCCAATACATAGAATTCGATTTTTATGCAGCCATTCTGCCATGAAGTTTTATAACATCTGTAACACTTTGTTATATATATCTTATTTTTGTCTGATATTCACGAGATTTCCGTTTTGTTACATAAGATTTATACTTTATTTATATCTTAGGGCGTTATTACTAGTACAATAGATGACTGTAACAAGGATAGTTCTGATTGTTTTATATCGATTACTGTACAAGATTAGAAATGTTACTGAACTGTGTTAAGCAGATGCCAGAATTGAATAATAACATTTCAACTTCATTCTATCTATAGTAACATATCCTGTGTTACGTGACTTCATTAACTTTTTTCATGTCGATGTATTAATTTCTTAAATCACGTTTTACATTTTTTCTCACCAATACAAAGCAACAACAAAAAATAATAAAATGATGAAACGGCAATCCTGTGTTAATTTAGCCAGTATAACCACATTACTAAAAGACTGTTATAAACACTTGTGACGTCAAACGCACCTGCATATTAATGTGAAAATAATCATTATACCATATGTAACTGAGTTTATTTACATAAACAAGAAATACCAAAATATAATTTTGTTCTATTTACTGAACAAGTCAGAAATTTCTTTTATTTATTTATAGCGTTTGTATCATGAGGATATAATCAAAAATACAAAATTTCACAACATAAATCTATTTATATTTGATTTTGATTTATTCGTGTAATAAACATAGCAAAATTTTGTTTACCAAAAAATAAATCATCCATTAAACATAAACGTTTCCAGACAATTCAACAAAAAGGAGAAATACATGGTTTGAGTTTGAAATAATTGCATTTATCTCGTTGCCATAGAAACGATAATTTTCTTTACAATAAAGATAATAAATATACATAAAACCGAATACTGGTCATATATAACAAGTATTATGTTATAACAAATGTGATATATAATTTTATTACGAACAAATTGTGTTCACGCCTCACTCAATAATTCTCAGTTCTATGACTGTGACCTCATTTTAGCGGTGAATATACCGATTAACACTGTACCTGACGGAATACCTCCCATCTTACGCATGTAAACTGGCCCACTTCCCCACATGTTAAATTTAGGATCAAATAAGATATCGTAGGTCATTGATCGATGTTTACACCAGCTGGTCACTAAGATATACGCATATATAGTCACTATCTGTAAAGAAATTACCACCTCAGGAATCGATATTGCCACACAGTAATATCAGCGAGTTGAACGACCTCAGTAATTATTTTAATTAGCTTTGTCGTACTGGAAACATAACAATGGGAGGCCGGCTCGTCATAATCAGTTTGTTAAACTTTTAATTTAATAAAGACTTTTGTAATAAATCATAACAAAAACTCTTATATCTTGAATTTTCGCGTAGAGCCTTCATTGGGAAGTATATCAAGTGATTCATGAAGGAGGATATTCAGCTGAAAATTCGAAAAGTAAACCTTTTAAATAGTTTGTTTGATTGGTGATTAATTGTTGTTTTTGCATCCCGTCAATAATTTTTTTACTTATTTTGAGATGTCACTAGATTTAGGTGAACTGCTACAAATTGTGACCTGTGCCAATGCAGTGAGGGTTCTATTACGTGCGACGCCTTCTGCGACACGGGACCATGGTTTTCAGTCTTATCAGAAAGACTCGTAACATTCATTCCGTATGTCGAGCGCTTGGCGTAGGAGGTATCAGTACCATTTTTAAAGTCTTTGGTATGACCCGGCCCGGGAATCAGACCCTGAACCTTCCGCTTGCGAGTCGAATGATCTAACACTTGACTACCCACTTGACCTCCCCGAATTATCTATACATATACAGTGGAAAAGTCATAGATATCAAAATATTAACCGTCATGAGGTTCAGGAGATGATATCTAAATTTGAAGAACATTGGACAAACACGCACCTTTTGAAATTCAGAGGTGGGACCAGGTGTAATGGAGGAGTAGACATCCCCTGGTGATTGACCACACCCGATGCTGGGGTCCACAGTAAAATTCAATTGAAATAAATGAGGAATAAATCTTTATCAGTATCAGTAGACACGAACCAACAACTCAACATTTAATTTTTGAATTAAAAAAAAAATTTTAATTTGAAAATTAGTGAATACTGTAATTGCAAACAAGATCATTATACCGACCGTAAAATTTGCGAAATGTTGACATTTAAACGCGATTTCTGATATCCTTGCATCGTTTAGTACTTTGCCTCTGTATATGAAATGTTAATAATAAACTGAACACGCACTGACATATCGGATCGTCTGCTAAATGTAATCTACATATGCAGGCAAAAAAAGGCGTAAGAAAGTCGAAATCATCACGTTGGTCGTATAGCTTGATGTTAATTTCTCGTCTGTGTCTATAGTAGTACATGCGTATGAAAATTATCATTATTTATCGACAAAACGTCGTTGAAATATCTAAATATCAAACCAAAGGCCACACTTAGTGCTTTCGTCTTTTGATTCAGAAGCTTCTGAGTAAATTTTCCTTCATATGAATGAGGGAATATATCAGCCATTAAAGGGGCACAACTGGTTCTCATGGCAATGCCAACAATTTGCTGAAAGACCTGGTCGCCAAACTATGTATGTATATTTTGTCTGTTAGAAATTCCAACATCATTTTATATCTACTTCGGTTTTGTGTGTGTTGAAACAGGGTATCAAATTCTAGATCATATGGAATAACTTATAGTGCATGTGGCTGGATGGAACTCTATATATCTATTGCAACAGTAGGCGATAGTGTATCATGAAATAAATCATTGCTCATTGCTGTTGCACTGTGCAATAATCGCGATTCAGTGTCTAAATAACAACTGGCTTGAAAAACATTTATTTTTCGGTAAAAGTTATATCACCCCATGTGTCTTAATTGAGGACAGTAATAAAAAATGAAAAAAAAATAATGAATAAAGACATTCCGTGATGGAAAATAATAGAATTTTACCAAATTCGGTAAAGGCACTTTTTAATCAGTAATATTTCAAGAGATAGGATCTACTATTGCCGTTAAGTAGTAAGATCGTTTTCTGTTAAATATAAACGTTGAATTTGTAATAAATTAAATTTACGAAATAACGATATTCTAGTTTCCATGTTTGCACATTTTCGTGTATCATTTACGATTTCAAGTAGGTTTATCAACACTTGATTTGTGTCGGTACGACAAAAAATTCTTCTATAACCCACCAATATTCATATAACCCAAAGTTGACCTACTGTTTGCGCATGCGTACATTACAACAATAAGAAAAGTGAAAAAAAAACCCGTGGTATACCTAAACATTGACAGATTCAAACAGAAAAGGAAATCACAAAAAAAGTTTTAGTGAGATATGCAAGGACAAAGATAAATACAGCCAAAAGAGTTAGAACGATAGATGTATTTTAAGAGCACTTTGAACTTGCAATCTCATACCAAAGTATATAAGCTATTGGGTTAGTGGGGTAATGTTCTTTAGAGACATTGGCGTAGCTAAACATGTTATAAATAATATCTTAATGTGAATATTATGACTTTAAACATAGTTCCAAAATTTGGATGAGAATAATATAGATTTTAGAGGGGTTTTGTCTGCCAGTCTTGTTAGAAACAATTAAATACAGAAACAATGCAATGAAAAAATTATACGAACAAGTCAAAACGTTTAACTCAAATCATTACTAAAAGCCATGAAAATGCTTTCTGCGTTACAGAAAAATTAAAATGTTCATTTTGCTATTGTGTAGTCATATTTGCAGATTAGATTCCTGGCAGAAAAACGTAAGTTATAAATTAAGAATTTATAACAGGGGGTCGTCAATTTTGTTAAATTAAAGGCGTTTTTTCCACAGCATTTAAGAAATTTCATTCATCAATTTTAATCATATAACATACGTCCAAGATTAAGGCGCACCTAGATTGAAAAGAGCTATACTGTCTATAAAGGGTGGGTGTCTTATAGCACTGGGCATTTTCACCCCTGGGGCCAGTTTCACTAAAAGTCGTAACTTTGCCCGCAAACGTAGACGACCTTTAGAGAAACTGTCCAGTTGTTTGTTTCACCGTTTTGCGACAGAAAACATAATATTTACATACCGACTGTTATTTCCTTCATTGCAAGTACACAGACCGGTTGCATTCATATTCAATGATTGATACACAACTGTTACGTCATATGAAAGCCTGCCCCGATAAGTCAATTATATAGAACGAATTTCGTATTCAACTGACTACAGATTCACAGAAAATGGTTATATATATGGTTATATATATAAATATAAGGATTGTTTTTCATTTTTAAAAAGCATGGAATATACATGCATTGACTCATGGAAAAAATTCAATGTGCAGCACTTCGTGCATGTATATTCCATGTTTTTCAAAAAATGAAAAACAATCCTTAAATAATTTCGTCTTAAATTCGCCCTAAAGCACCATATTTTATGTATGTATGTCTGTGCATCAATCATTTAGCTTTGAAATTTCTCTTTCATTTTAAAGTTGTCCTCATATCTGAGAACGTAAATAACGATGATTTCCAGGTACACAGTATATAAAATCGATGAACATTTCGGGCTATAGGCTCGATGCAATATGGTCAATACCTCGTGTGTTTTACAAAAATATAAATTTACATGGCAATGAACATGTTGACCCTTTAAAAGACCATATCCATAAAGTGAATAAAATTATATGCATGTCAATTCAACGAGTCATCACAAAGGATCAGCTGGACTGTATGTACCGTAATCTTGTACATACAGATTAAATTCACGAACATGTTAGCAGTATTACTATAGTAAAATCCATATAACCTGGCGGGGCGGAGTGTTTTGTGAACCCTTTCTTGACCTAAACGAGTTTAAATTTTAGGTAATGAATTGCACTGACTAGAGTAATCGTTCCTATATAAGAGTATCCAGTGAGGAATAAAACGTCCCCCTGCAGCTTGTCATAGCCGAAAAGTGAGGAGAATTGTCCGTATGATAATCAAAAGGTTACTCCACCAGCCATCTTATTTGAATTGGACAATACGTACAATGCTCTTCAATGTTGGTATTCAAACTTTGCTTGACAGAGATGATAACAGTGAAACGCCACAAAGAGCAAAATGATAAACCTTTTTAACGGGGGAAATAGAGGACGAATATGTTCTACAGAAACTGGTTTTAGTTTTGAACCAGTTAGTTAAACTTTCCGTTTGTTACATAAACCGGTTTTAAACTGGTTCTGAACTAAAATTGGTTTTACATTTGTTTTAACCTAAACCAAAACTAGTTTATCAAACCATTCAAACTACCTCCTGGGGTGGTTTAGTTGGTTTATGCAGGTTTGTGCTACAACAATATGGCGGTGACAACATGGACCAGTAGTAGTATCGGATACCTTTTATGTGGCTTCTGGACATTTTATGTACTCGGTTATTAAAACTGTATTCATAATGACAGAGACGTTTTATAATATTAAAACGGTGAATTGATGAATTCAGCCTCCAAATTGATTAGCTATCGATTGTCATTTTGTTTATCATATTTTCACGTTTTTATTCAACATGGACATTACCATAGTGATTTTTGCTTTTTAGCATATTAAACCCCAGCAATTCAAAAAGTGGAAATATGATAATATAAGATTAACACTCTTTTTCTATAATTGGTATTATTTTTCCCTTTATTTTTACATCTCGTATAAAAGAGCGTCTGTTTACTTCTTTCTTTGCCCCATTTTGGAAGTTTGCACCATTTATTTGTTTAGCCATAGGAAACCAGTTTTAGTTTCATAACCGGTTTGCAAACAAGTTGTAAACCATAAACCCAAACCGAAACTAGTTTATCTGCAACAAATTCGCCCAGAGATTTAGTATTACATCAACTCCTAATTTACGGTGAAAATCCTTATCTCTGGTTTGATAGTCATTATATCACACAAATAAACCCTAATAAGTGAAATTGATATGACAGTCCTTGTGTGAAGTCACTTTCTTGGGGTAATTATGTGAAGAAATTCTATTCTGCATTATGTTTGACTACAAAGTTATAAACATTTTTCACTCCCACTTAGATTTTCAAGTATTTCTTAAGATTTGAGTATATATACTCTTCAGGTCAGCAATGAATGATTGATGACCAAAAATGAATGTTTAAGTATTACAATGTCTATCTGTTTGTTCATTCATATAAATTATTTGAGACATCAGGACAAATAAATGACGATATTTTATGGCACTCGTTGTTTTTGTCTCCGAGTCTTGGCCAGAAGTTTGAATCCACCAAGAAAATTAGCATTTCTTGTATAGAGACCATGTGATTGGTTTATTCTTTGTTTGACCATGATTTGCTTCTCAAACTTTTTTGTAACTTTACATGACTATGTAAAAATGACCAGAATCTCCTAAAACACAGAACAGAAAATGTTGTTTCAAATGTGTTTGAGAAAAAAAAAATCCATGAGAAGCCGACAATAAACATTTTAAAGTCCCATAACTCTGGCAAGTATTGGAGAATACTGAACATAACTGGACTAAAACTTACTGTTACTGCTATGAAACACCAGATCATATGTATATAAAATGTGAGCGAAGAAACTCGAGTTAATCAATGAAAACCAAAATAATACAAATAGACAGGTCAAAATAGTATCCAGCCATTTTAATTATGAAAGATAAAAACATCTTGCAAAAAGCATACATCAGGATCATCATGTACAATATTTTATGTGTGGTTGTTTCTTCACCACTACTGGTGGACCATTTGAGTCCCGAGGGTATACATAAACCTAGTACATGGTATCAAAACTATATTTTTGGTATTGTGTTTATGATATTTGCAACCACTAGGTCTTTGCCACTGCTGGTGGACCATTTGAGTACCAAGGGTATACATGAACCCAGTACATGTACATGGTATCAAAACTATAATTTGGTATTATGTTTATAATATCTATAACCACTAGGTTGTTACCACTGCTGGTGAACTGTTTGAGTCCCCAAGGGTATACATAAACCCAGTACATGGTATTTCAGTACCAACTGATTATTTTATACTAAAGTAATATTTGGAATGGATAGCACCATTTTTAAAATTCTTAACTTCACAAAAGCTAAGACGATCATCTTTTTACAGTGGATACTCACGAGACGGATTTAGGAATATATTAAGGCTATTTTTTGGCCTTATATGATACCACTTTTTGTTTTGGAACACTACCATCAATTTTACATCTATTTAGGTCTAATTGACAGAAATAATGGTCTTGAGCATTTTATTTGTTTATACTTTTCTTTGCAAAACTTATCACTTTGGTATCATTGTTGATAATATTTCTTCACTGAACCAATATCTTAAAACTCTGTAAAACATGAAAATCTCCAACATATACGTAAAAAGCAAATTTCTGTATTGTACTCTTGGTAAATATTAAAAACTGAATACAGAAAACACATTCAAATTTATGAAATATATTTATTTTCAAGTGGAAATCATGTTATGAGCATTTTTATCAAAGATTTTGATTCTACAAAATCACAAATGCCTAAATGTGTACACTAGATTGAGGAGACTCAAGTTTTGATGGCCTCTCTTTGGAATTTTTGCACCATGCAAGAAAAACAATGAACAAAAAGAACAAGCTTGTCCCCACAAGTAGAACTATTCTTAGTTTTGTACAAGACAAAGTTTGGACTGTGATGGCATTCTTCTGAAGCCGACGTAACTGTTCATCCTTTATTTTGGTGGTTCCTAAATGTTTCACACATGATGTCACTTTTCTTTCCGAGTTGTCATCCACATTGGTGTATTTAATGGAGTCTTTCCCCAAACTTTCATCTTTGTTCTCTTTGTTATTGCGTTGTATTGGGGTAATAATGGCAGTATGTTTTTGTTTTGTTTTATCTGCTGTATCACCCAGTGTGAAAAACTCTGACCACACAGAAACAAAATTTTCCCCAAAGACACTTGGTGACTCTGAAATAAAGAAAACGAATTTGTTTTATGACTGAAAGAAAAAAAAATAACTTGCATCCTTGTGTATGAACAAATATAGAAGTCAATCTCTGATTTTCCTGTGAAATGGTAAGTTATAAAATCTGTGCTTCACATTGTCTAATTTTGAATTAAAACTGACAAAGGAGCATCTAATCCTGATCATTTAAATGAGCCAGAGGCTGAAAAAAGGGTCCTTAGGATGCAACCAAATAATTAAATTTTTGTATAAGACAGCAACTGTGATTGGCCGTTGTATTTATTTTATTTCTTGATAAATGGTTAGGGTCCATAGACACGCCCACTTCCAGAAATGCTATCTGATGTCATGATAAGAATGTCGCACAAAATCAAATGGATGAAGCTCCAAAGCCTTCTAATTTCACTTAAAGCTCCCACAATTTGTCGGCTGGACTTCTGTCTAACTCTTCATATGCTAACTGTATCTTTCACTTAAATCTAAATAGATAAATTTCTTTCCATAAACAGCCCTCGTTTAATTGTGTGTCGTCTCCACTGATTCAGTATGGCTGACTACCATTTTATGTTGGCGGTTGCTAAGGACATACAACAGTAGCGGACATATTCTTCCGCTTTCATTATAATGTTCAGTTGACGTTTTTACTTAAAAATTAAGATGTAAAGACAATTTATTCTTGTCTGGAATTAAATTATAAGGATTAACTTTAACAATTTTGCAATTTATTGAGAAATGATATGGTTTGAGGAGGTGCACTCTTTAGAACCATATCATTTCTCAACAAATTGCAAAATTGTTAAAGTAAATCCTTAATTAAATGGGAGAAAACAAGGAATTCCGTCAGATGTAATATTTCTACTTTTGTAGATTACTCCCGCCAGAAACAAAAAGAGTTGCTCTCGCCTGGTTTTATTTTCATATCATATTTTTTAAATCCATACATGCTCAAGTTTCTGAAAACATGAAAGTAACAATTTCCACAAAAATTTAGCTAATGAAGGACCCTTTTTTCAGCCATTAGCTCAAATAAATTAGTAAATGGTACAGGCCTACCAAGGTAAATTGGCACATGTTTACAAACACAACAAGTCTAAATCAAATCATAACAGGGGTGACCAGCTAATTGTCATCACAAAAGTATTAGAAATTCAGTAATGCATGGAGTCTGTGCAAGGGAATATGTTTTACCTGTACAACCTATTTTTGGAAAGTAGACCATATTGTTTTGGTTTCTGACTGAAACAGGATGTGCCACTTTACCTTGGTAGGCCTATACATATACCTACAACAAGTCAACTATGAAGAATTACAGTGGTCCACTGGGTCATATAAACCAGAAAAGCATTATCAACATAGGACTGACTCTAACAATGCTCCATCTAACTAAGATGTTATATTGCATATAAAATCGCCAGTCTAGGTAAACCCCAAAACATTGCAAAGTGTGGATTAAACACCATTCAAACAACAAACAAAATTATTTAACTACCATACTTAGTGGGTACATTTCTTCAATTTGTATGCAAAGTTTCTTCAGCTGCTACACAGAGTACATGCTGTTGTAAGTATTTTTGATTGAGAACCCAAGACTATGGAGAATAACTCTTACAAGTATTACTGATGCTGTAGTTCTAAGTATATCTTAAGTGAATCTGAACAACAGATGCCCAAACATTAGCATTTTCAGCCCTAATGGCAAATTTAAATGACCTTTAACCTATGTTTCTCATTTTGAATAATTCACAAGTGTTCAGAGTAAGTTTACAATAGAAGGGTCTAACTTTAATATGTGTAACAATTCTACAACGAATTCACAAGTGTTCAGAGTAAGTTTACAATATGTGTAACAATTCTACAACGAATTCACAAGTGTTCAAAGTAAGTTTACAATATGTGTAACAATTCTACAACAAATTCACAAGTGTTCAGAGTAAGTTTACAATATGTGTAACAATTCTACAACGAATTCACAAGTGTTCAGAGTAAGTTTACAATATGTGTAACAATTCAACAACGAATTCACAAGTGTTCAGAGTAAGTTTACAATATGTGTAACAATTCAACAACGAATTCACAAGTGTTCAGAGTAAGTTTACAATATGTGTAACAATTCTACAACGAATTCACAAGTGTTCAGAGTAAGTTTACAATATGTGTAATAATTCTACAACGAATTCACAAGTGTTCAGAGTAAGTTTACAATATGTGTAACAATTCTACAACGAATTCACAAGTGTTCAGAGTAAGTTTACAATATGTGTAACAATTCTACAACGAATTCACAAGTGTTCAGAGTAAGTTTACAATATGTGTAACAATTCTACAACGAATTCACAAGTGTTCAGAGTAAGTTTACAATATGTGTAATAATTCTACAACAAATTCACAAGTGTTCAGAGTAAGTTTACAATTGGAGGGTCTAACTTTAATATGTGTAACAATTCTACAACGTTTGAAAATTCTTCAAAAACAACTGTACAGGTCTACCCAGGTAAAGTGTCACATCGGGGTTCTGTCAAAAACCAAAACAATACAGCATATTTTCCAAAATAAAATGTCACTCCATGTATTATTATAGCTCTAATAATTTATTGTTGCCAGAAACAAGTCTGTCCCCATTTAGATTCAATTTTGACTTGCTGTTTGTAAATATGTGCCAATTTACCTTGGTAGACCTATAGAAGGGGATCATATTACTCAAATAGGGTTCCTACTGCTGAAAAGTCCTGGTAAATGACTAAGTTCTATGTAATGGATAATCTAGAAAATAATTCACAATGAATCCAAAACAGAGGTGCACAACAATTCTACAAAGTTTGATCATGGTTAATACATCAGAATGTGTAGGAGATGATGATTATACAAAACACATACTCTACTTCCCTACCCATCCATCCCACATTCACCTACAAAAACCAGATTTGCACAACCAATTTGCCAACAGTAATGCTCTAAATTACAGTCAATAAAATTATTCTGCAGGCTTAAACTAACTAAAATATTCCAAAAATTCTATCTAATAAGAATCTCAATAAAACAGAGAATTGCAATTATGTTTTTACCTGTGGCTGTAGGACCATATTCTACCGACCTTCTGCGTCTTCTACTTGGTGCGCTGTCACCACAGGAATTCTGAAAAATAGTAATGTTATGCTTTTACTTCTATGTTTTGATTTTACTAACATGTCATTACTTTACTTATATGTCATGTATTTACTTACATGTCATGTGTTTACTTATGTGTCATGACTTTACTTACATGTCATGTGTTTACTTATATGTCATGACTTTACTTATATGTACTGACTTTACTTACATGTCATGACTTTACTTATAAGTCATGTATTTACTTACATGTCATGTGTTTACTTATGTGTCATGACTTTACTTATATGTCATGACTTTATTTATATGTCATGACTTGACTTATATGTCATGACTTTATTTATATGTACTGACTTAACTTATATTCTGACTTTGTTATGACTTAACATATATATTATGACTTTACTCATATTCTCTTACTTAATATGTTATGACTGACTTATGTTATAAATTTATTTATGTTACATATTTTGACTTAACGTATGTTATGACTTTACTTTAAATATTATGACTTCACATGTACATGTATTATAACTTTACATGTTATGACATGACTTTACTTATGTTATGACTTCACATGTACATGTATTATAACTTTACATGTTATGACATGACTTTACTTATGTTATGACTTACTTTTGTATCTTGTGACTTTACATATATTATTGCTCTACTTTTATAACTACTTCTTTGTTATTACTTACTTTATATGTTAAGATTTTACATATGACTTTACTTATATGACTCATATCCTATGACTAGGATTTTACCTACATATTTTGTTATAAGCAATTTGGTGTCATAGCAACACAAGATAAATTAGATTTTAAGTTTACTTGACTAACGAATGATCAAAGGGGGGGGGGGGGGGGGGGGGGGGGGGGGGGGGCGGGGGGGGGGAGGGGGGGGGGGGGGGGGGGGGGGGGGGGGTATAGTTTTTAAAGGTGAAAAAATATTAGCATGTTGAAAAATATAGGCTATATTTATTAAAGTGGACAATAAGAGGCCCACTGGGCTTTAAGGGTTACTTGAATGAAATTTTGCCCAGATTTATTTGACCCCTTTTGGGGCCCCTATTGGTCTTAGCCCATTTTCATTTGCAAACATGCAACTGGACTTGGGGAAAACAAAATTCCTGTCAATGCAAGTTTGGTTAAAAATGGCTCAATGGTTCTTGAGAAGTCTATAATGTCTAAACTTTGACAAAACTTATATTTTCTGGTTACTTAAGTGCCTTTAACCTTGACCTTTGACCCCATGACATGGAAATTTTATCAAATGATCTTTAGATTCCTAACAACTCTCTCATATATCTTTGTATCAAAAAGGTCAATCAGTTGTGTGTTATCAAACCATTAGTAAAAACCGTGCCATATTTATTGAAGCCCCCGCTTGTGGCTCGTTTATGAACAGATTTTGTTTTCATTTGCAAACTTTGTAGACATTGACTTAACAATCATGCATAGACAATTTCAAAGTCATCTGATCATTGGTTGATGAGAAGATTATTAAATATGTACAAAGTTTTGGTCCTTTTCGGGGCCCTTTTGGGTCCTAGCCCCTTTTCATTCACAAATGAAGTTAACGACTTGCACTATGCCAGACAAAAGATGTTCGCAATTTGTCACCTTGAGTCTTTGGCTCAGGTGACCTAAAAAGCCAGAAAATAGACAGGACTGAATAGATTGACAAAAATACACGTAACATAAAAGTAATAGGTAAAAAATATCTATAATGATTTATCTAATCAGTTGCAATAACAACAAATTTTGCAGTCTTTGAAAAAAGAATATTTCAACATTTTTCTTTGCAATATGATGTTACCCCATCACAGGCAGCTGCACACACAGTGAAGTTACATTCAAACTGTATGGTATTACTCTTTTTTAGATGAAAGGCAGAGAAAAATGGACTGGTAATTATTCTCCCAGATGTTGTGAAGCCAGAATAGCGGTTCAAAATGGCCCCATCTCCACATCTACAAAGAAATTAAATAGAACTTAATGTATATGTATAAAAAACAATGTCATTGGTAAAAGTGGGAGCAGGTTTTGCTTTTATGTTTGCTTGCTATTTACATTCAAGAAAACAGATACCACTATGAACTGAAGTACAACAAAACAGAGACCACCAAGAGATGAACTGCCACAATTATAAACACCACAAAGATCTGGAATACCACAAAAATGGGGACCATTAATATTTGAGATTTCACAAAACAGACATCACAAAAACATGAAGTACTAAATAAATCAGACACCACCAAGATCTTATGTACTACAACAGGAGTACCACAAACTATAGTTAATACACATGTGATGAATAAAATGTAAAAGGCTTTCTCTATGACTGAATAGTATGTGTTATGAAATTTTTACAAGTGCAAGTTTGCTACAGTGACCTTGACCTTTGAGGTATGACCTAATTGGGAACAAATCTGTGAAATTTGAAAACATTCCCATTTGTGGTGTGCAATATATGCTCTGCAAAACAATATGTCAAAGAAACAATGAACTTTTTAGGTATGACCTAGAATCAAGGTCATGACATACCGCCTTATTGAGAGCAACTGTTGTATGAAGTTTGAAACTATTCCCTTTTGTGGTGTGCATGATATGCTCTAGACAAAGGGAAAATTGGAGACTGCAACTGTAACACTGACTTTTGAAATATGACCTTGAGTCAAGGTCATGATGCACCTCTTTTACATCAATGACTTTTATGTGAAGTATGAATATATTCTGGTAAAGCATAAAGAAGGTATGGACCTTACAAACAGACAGATGGAGGGACATTGCACTTGTTATATTTTGATTGAGATTAATCAGTAAAACACTGGAAAATATTTCTAATACATACCCACCACGTAGAATAGAATAAGAATAGGAACCTGCTACAGCTGAACAGCTTACTGCCTGTGCACTCACTTCTAAATAACAACAAAATGAAAAAGTGCTCATTTAAAAAGTAAAACATTCAAATACACTTGTGGTAATTAAAAGCTGAAGGATCTATATATATTACAAACATAATACGAAAGTTATAATGCTCAAGACGATCATTTCTGTCAATAAGACTTCATCAGTTGAGCTCCAATTTAAAATGTATATGTATTTTCCAAAGAGAAAGTGGTATCATACAAGGTCAAAAATAATCCGTCTAAGAGTAACCACTGTAAAAAGATCACTATCTTAGCTTTAGAAAACTTGGGAATTTAAATGGTGTTATCAGTGCCAAATATTACTTTAGTATAAGATTATCAGCTGGTACCGAAATACCAGGTACTAGGTTTATGTATACCCTCGGGGACTCAAACGGTCCACCAGCAGTGGCAACAACCTAGTGTTATAAATATTATAAACATAATACGAAAGTTATAATGCTCAAGACGATTGTTTCTGAAGAATAAAATGCTTCATCAGCTGAGCTCAAATTTAAAATGTATATGTATTTTCTAAAGAGAAAGTATCATACAAGGTCAAAAATAAATCTAAAAGTATAGCCGAAACCTGTCTAAAATCCAAAATCCATTAAAATATTTTAAATTAATTATCAGAAGACAGTGGCACTTTTGTATCCAGGATACTGAAATTTTGACTGATTTTAAGATGTAGGTCAAATGGCATTATGTAGGTTACAAGGTCAAAGGTCATGGTGCCATCTGAAAAGGCTGATCATAATAACTGCACATGTGAAATATTAAAACTTCTATTCTAAAATATATAGCCCAGGTTAATGTTTCTGAAGCATAGTATAATTCAAAGGTCATTAGGTCAAATGTCTAACATACCATTGGGTACCCTTAATCACAAGTAATATACATGTGAAATATCAAAGCCCTACCCTATACAATTAAAAATATATTGCCCAGGTTAAAGTTTTTCTCCACAGACACAGCTGATGATGCTGGGATGTGGCTTTGACTCTCTGGACGTTTTGTCCCGGTGAGCAAAAAGCAACATATATTTTGTCCGATTCACACAGATGGTGGGGCAGAGTAACCTTTTGATTATCATACAGATGATTCTACTCACTTTTGGGTTATGACAAGTTGCACAGGAAAAGCATTTTATTCTTCACTGTTTACGCTCCTATGTATGGTGACAAAGAGGAACAATTACTCTGGGCAGTGTGATTTTAATGTTATGCTTTATCACTTAAAATTTAAACTTGTCCAGGTCAAAAAAGGGTTCTTAAGACTCCGCCCTGCCAGGTAATTTGAATTTTATTATATTATACTCATAAATTTAACTATTTTCAAGAGACTTGATCTCAGATGACTAAATTTTAAAAAAAAATTTGTTTTTAATATTATAAAAGAATCTACAGTACAAGATATACACAGCAAAATATATTATTGTCTTGGGAAATGTCTGTACCTACTGGACATGTTAAGTACAGGTTTATTTACCAGAGGCTACCGTATCCTGCATCTCAGCTACGAGTTTGATCTTTTTGCCCAGGGGGATATTGGTTGTCAGAGAATTGCCAACAACATCTGTCACATCTAATGTAAAAGTGGAAGACGCTGTGGTGCCGCCATGTCGCTGAACTTCCTTTGGTGCTAGGTTACTATCGGAAAATAAATATATCTGTATTATTTAAGGATTGTTTTTCATTTTTTGAACATCACCGGGGTATAAAAGCAATTGCTCATGGAAAAAATTCTGTGCAGCACAAAGTGCTGCACAATTAATTTTTTCCATGAGCAATTGCTTTTATACCCCGATGATGTTCAAAAAATGAAAAACAATCCTTATATTTATATATATTACCATTTTTCAGTGAAACTGTAGTCCACTGGATACTAAATTCATTCGAGAATACTGACTTTGTGGGGGGGGGTCATATGACGTAATGGCTCAACAGCTGTTTTGACATGAGAAGTTCTTTGCTTTTCTGATCGCAAATACTAAATGAAATTAAGGTTTAATTTCTTTTTTTTATATCATTTTGAAAGAAACTAGTGATATGAACAATTTTGAATTCTTATTCTCAGATTTAGTTTGCGATTTTTAATATTCGGCCATTTAGGAGTGGCGGGGTAAAATTGCTCGAATGGGCTGAGTACAAATGGCTGATAGGCCTACCATGTGCGATTTGGATAGCAACAGATTATCGTTGTTTACAACAAATTTTCGTTTGAATTCTGATATTTTATCACTGGAATATACCACAGAAAGTTTGAGTGTGACTATTAATATTCGTTCATGACAACTGAAAGCAGCCATTCTATTTGATATTTTACCTATTATTAAGTAGACCTATTTCAGTATATAGGCTAGCCCACTAGCAAATCCTTCAAATAAATTGAAACAAGACAAATGCAGATTATGTTGTGAAATAACAAACTTTTATTGTTCTGTTTAAAAGATAATTATCGACACGTTCATTTTGGAAAATCTGTGTAGGCCTATAAATTATAATAGATCCATATGTCAATCCAGACTTCAGTTTTTACCAGCTGATCATATAGAGTATCCCATCAATTTACTGAGAAACCTATGAACACTACCTTTGCTCGGCATTAACATTATAGGTTGTGAAAAACAAGATGGGCCTGGTAATTAGCCTAGCAATTAATAGGATTTGAGGTTAACTGATAGTTGATTTCATGCGATGCGAGTGACGAATTGTTTCTGACAGGAATAGCCTATATGGTGACGGAAAAGCAAGCTGTGAGAAATGATGCGATATATTGTGGTGTGAACAATGACACTATATATGTTGTGTGAGCAATGATGCGATATATATTGTAGCATGAGCAATGATGCGATATACGTGGTGTGAGCAATGATGTGATATATTGTAGCGTGAGCAATGGTGCGATATATTGTGGTGTGAACAATGAAGCTATATATGTGGTGTGAGCAATGATGTGATATACTGTGGCATGAGCAATGAGACTATATATGTGGTGTGAGCAATGATGCGATATATTGTGGTGTGAACAATGACGCTATATATGTGGTGTGAGCAATGATGCGATATATTGTGGTGTGAACAATGACGCTATATATGTGGTGTGAGCAATGATGTGATATACTGTGGCATGAGCAATGAGACTATATATGTGGTGTGAGCAATGATGTGATATATTGTGGTGTGAGCAATGACCCTATATATATATGCTGAGCAATAGGAATAGCCTATATGGTGACGGAAAAGCAAGCTGTTTATCAGAGATACAGGACAAAATTGCACTAGACCTGACTCCCTTTTCAACTTACTTACAAGCAACATAACAATTGGAAAACAATGGACTCTTCTCTAAATCAATTTTTGTTTGTTTTTTTATTGTTGTTAAACGTCCCACTCATGAATCTTCTCTAAATCAATGATTTAGGCCAGTCCAATGTGGCTTTAGAGGTGAATGAGTTAATAGGAGCGATGGTCTAACCACTCATGCAGCCAAAGAGAGTACTCCATTTATTTGACTATAATTGTGAATGTACAATGATGGACAAATTATGGTGGCAAAAGGTCACCATGAACACTTGGCTCAGGTGACCTAAAAATATCATGTTATATCACACACAGACTAAATGTCAAAATTGTATTATTACCTTTCAGAAACATCAGAAGTAGAAGAGTTGCTTCCTGTCCAATCGTTGTAAGTACAAGTGATCTGATAACGATCAGATGACGTCTGTATCATACTTCCAAGTGTTCCGTAAGATATAATTAGGACCACCTTGTACACATCAGTACTCGGATGTTTCTGTGTATAAATCGAGAGAAAAAATGTCAGTGTTAGAGACTGTCAGTTTTTTATAATAAAAAACAAATCAATTAATTTGAGTGCTTTATCTATTGTCCTACGATATTACAGATATACATTTACAAGTTTTTTCAGCAATAGTATTTTACATTCCAATTTCATCCTTAAATATGTTGTAAATGTTCAAATAATACAAAACTTGAAATTTCCCATAATCTGTCAATACAGAACTTGATACTTCAAGATTTCAAAATATTGACAAACTGTTTCTATAAAAATGGCTCTTGCAGACCAGAGACACAGATTCAGTTGATAAAATGAAGCGTATCTGCAGGGCTCGGTCAGAGCTGAAACAGAGATCCAGTTGATTAAATGCATATACGTTACAGGGCTCAAATAGAGCAGAAACAGGGATCCAGTTGATAAAATGTACTTACAAGGCCAGGTTAGAGCTGAAACAGGGATCCAGTAGATAAAATGTACTTACAAGGCCAGGTTAGAGCTGAAACAGGGATCCAGTAGATAAAATGTATCTACATGGCTCAGGCAGAAAAGAAACAGGGATCCAGTAGATAAAATGTATCTACATGGCTCAGGCAGAAAAGAAACAGGGATCCAGTAGATAAAATGTATCTATATGGATCCAGTTGATAAACTGTTTCTACAGGGTCGGATAGAGCAAAAACAGGGATTCGGTTGATAAAATGTATTTACAGGGCTTGGATAGAGCTAAAACAGGGATCTAGTTGACAAAAAGTATCTACAGGGCTCAGGCAGAGCTGAAACAGAGATCTAGATGACAAAATTATCTACAGGGCTCAGGCAGAGCTGAAACTGGGATTCAGGTGACAAAATAATCTACAGGGCTCAGGCAGAGCTGAAACTGGGATTCAGGTGACAAAATATATCTACAGAAATCCAGTTGATAAAATGTTTCTACAGGGCTCAGATAGAGCTGAAACAGGGATCTAAAACTACAGGGCTCAGGCAGAGCTGAAACTGGGATTCAGGTGACAAAATATATCTACAGGGATCCAGTTGATAAAATGTTTCTACAGGGCTCAGATAGAGCTGAAACAGGGATCTAGTTGACAAAATTATCTACAGGGCTCAGGCAGAGCTGAAACTGGGATTCAGGTGACAAAATATATCTACAGGGATCCAGTTGATAAAATGTTTCTACAGGGCTCAGATAGAGCTGAAACAGGGATCTAGTTGACAAAATTATCTACAGGGCTCAGGCAGAGCTGAAACTGGGATTCAGGTGACAAAATATATCTACAGGGATCCAGTTGATAAAATGTTTCTACAGGGCTCAGATAGAGCTGAAACAGGGATCTAGTTGACAAAATTATCTACAGGGCTCAGGCAGAGCTGAAACTGGGATTCAGGTGACAAAATGTATCTACGCTCACCGAGTTCAGACAGAGCTGAAACATGCAGAGATTCAGTTGACTGAATGCATCTACACCTGACTTTAGACATACCTCAAATAAGCATTCAGTTGATGAGTCCCCACTGTATTGGACAGTTCCAGTGTACACTGTACCATCCACAGAGTCAACAGTCATAAGGTAATTATTTCTGCATTCCAACTCTACACTGATACTGTAGTCTGTAGTTACTGTGATAGTGGCCGGTGAACTTGTGTTTTGACTACATGTCGGTTTAACTGAAATTTTAGAAGATATTTAATACCAAAATTATTGCATACACAATGTGCTCTACTCCTCGTACTTAATTTTCATTCCATAACTCTGTAACCACAAAGGTAAAAATCAAAAGGTGCCCAGTTTACAAGGAACCAAACAAACTACATTTTTATTACTGGTAATCTTAATCATTTGAACAAATTACCAGTATTTTTGCTCTTCCAGGAATGTTTCAATTCTTCTTTCCATTTTTTATTCTTCCAGTTTTCCAGAGATAAAATCCCCCCAGTTTCACTGCAATGTTAATGTTTAAATTTTCCCATACCATTTGTCTCCTTTCGATCTTCTTATCACTGACATTTTTTACAGGAATTTATGCAGATATCTATGACAATTTCTTGTTTGAATGTTGCTTTACCAGAAATTTATTACTTATAGAAGTGCCAGAAATTCATACCTTTGCTTTGGGTGTGTGTCAATATGGTGATTTTTTTTTAAACTCATGATCATTTATCCTATGTCATTGATTTATAGAGTCCATTGTCTCCCAGAGGTTGATAAGTTAAATACATGTTCTTGCTATGACATTGCACCTTGGTGTCATTTATCAAAAAGACCTGCAATTTCTGCTTAAAATATAATTTTGGTGCAGGAACATTCACCTCTCACATTTAAGTTTTGTAGGTCTGACATAACTACGTTTTAAATCCAATTCTATCGTCTGCGAAAAAAAAGTGTTCTATGGTTAGTACACTGTACTGTCCCCTGGCAATGACACCATACTGTCCTGTTGTTAGGACACTATACTGTCCTGTTGTTAGGACACTGTACACACTGTACTGTCCCCTGGCAATGACACCATACTGTCCTGTTGTTAGGACACCATACTGTCCTGTTGTTAGGACACTGTACACACTGTACTGTCCCCTGGCAATGACACCATACTGTCCTGTTGTTAGGACACTGTACACACTGTACTGTCCTATGGTTAGGACACCATACTGTCCTGTGGTTAGAAAAGCATACTAGCTGTCCTGTGGTTAGGACACCATACTGTCCTGTGGTTAGGACACCATACTGTCTGATGGTTAGGACATTGTACTGTCCTGTGGTAAGGACACCATACTGTCCTGTGGTTAGAAAAGCATACTAGCTGTCCTGTGGTTAGGACACCATACTGTCCTGTGGTTAGGACACCATACTGTCTGATGGTTAGGACATTGTACTGTCCTGTGGTAAGGACACCATACTGTCCTGTGGTAAGGACACCATACTGTCTGATGGTTAGGACATTGTACTGTCCCATGGTAAGGACACCATACTGTCCTGTGGTTAGGACACCATACTGTCTGATGGTTAGGACATTGTACTGTCCCGTGGTAAGGACACCATACTGTCTGATGGTTAGGACATTGTACTGTCCCGTGGTAAGGACACCATACTGTCCTGTGGTTAGGACACCATACTGTCTGATGGTTAGGACATTGTACTGTCCCGTGGTTAGGACACCATACTGTCTGATGGTTAGGACATTGTACTGTCCCGTGGTAAGGACACCATACTGTCCTGTGGTTAGGACACCATACTGTCTGATGGTTAGGACATTGTACTGTCCCGTGGTAAGGACACCATACTGTCTGATGGTTAGGACATTGTACTGTCCCGTGGTAAGGACACCATACTGTCCTGTGGTAAGGACACCATACTGTCTGATGGTTAGGACATTGTACTGTCCCGTGGTAAGGACACCATACTGTCCTGTGGTTAGGACACCATACTGTCTGATGGTTAGGACATTGTACTGTCCCGTGGTAAGGACACCATACTGTCCTGTGGTAAGGACACCATACTGTCTGATGGTTAGGACATTGTACTGTCCCGTGGTAAGGACACCATACTGTCCTGTGGTAAGGACACCATACTGTCTGATGGTTAGGACATTGTACTGTCCCGTGGTAAGGACACCATACTGTCCCGTGGTAAGGACACCATACTGTCCTGGGGTAAGGACACCATACTGTCTGATGGTTAGGACACCATACTGTCTGATGGTTAGGACATTGTACTGTCCTGTGTTTAGGACACCATACTGTCCTCTGGTTAGGACACAGGTACTGTCCTATGGTTAGGACACAGGTACTGTCCTGTGGTTAGGACACCATACTGTCCTCTGGTTAGGACACTGTACTGTACTCAGCATACAAGGTGAGAATGGGCCTTGGGGATGAAATTTAAACTGAGATACTGTGTCACAGAAGGTGTGGCATGTAAAAGAACCCTCACTACCTTGGTGTCAGTCCACAACACAGGTCAAAATTTGTGGCACTTCACATAAAGCTGGTGACATCTCCGTATAAGTGAACAAACAAAAAAGCCTTACTTTTACAAAGAAAAGTAACAAAGGGAAATAACTCATAAGTGTGGTAGGAGTATAATTTGTGTTTGCTATACTTCAACTACAGTAAAACCTGCTTTAGCGACCACCTGTGTATAAACACCACCTGTGTATAAACACCACCTGGTCATAAAGACTTGTTGTCCCCAATAGTACCATTTGTTTACAAATCTACTGTTATATAAAACTGTCTCTACCTTTTCTAAACACGTCTTAGCTATGAACTGTCTCTACCTTTTCTAAACACGTCTTAGCTATGAACTGTCTCTACCTTTTCTAAACACGTCTTAGCTATGAACTGTCTCTTCCTTTTCTAAAGATGTATACAATAAATGTAACAGAGAAGTATGGAGGTCATAAAAATGTAGCAGAGAAGTATGAAACTCATATATACATGTACTTAACAGAAAAATATGGAAGTCATATAAACATAACAGAAAAATATGTACCGTATTTTACGGCCTATAGGTCGATATTTTTTTTCTCCAAAGTTGTGACCTCGACCTATTCACCGCATCGACTTATCTTTAAAAAAAATAGTGAAATATTTAACTTGTATCTGCAATTCCTCATTTTAACATCGTAATTCAAAATTTTCCACAGGATAATCTAGGGGGCCTACTCCAAACACCCATTTGTATTTACACTTAATAGGACTATTAAATGTGACCTCGTGTGTGCGTAATGCACTGTGTTCATAATCAAGTGACAAAATAATGATCTTTCAAGTTACAATATCATTGGGATTCAAGACTGTGTCAGAAACTGCGTAATAAAAATACATCGTTTACATTATATTTATACCGGACAGTTTATACTTTTGAATGATCCCCTTATCTCGGCACCCCACTGTGAAGTTGAAGTCTTCATTCAGACTTTCAGGACACTACAAGCTGTGTTCACTGGAACGTGACCTTCAACTGATAAGGATCGTGCGGCAGTCTTTGAAGTTGGGAAAGTTTTGGACAAAAAGTGTTACATAAATTAATTGACACTAAACCTTGAGTATTTAATTGTTTGACAATTGCAGCAGCATAATAATTTAGGTCAATGTAAGGATAAGACATGGATTGAGGACGCTTGGGTAAACAGCATAAAGAATTTAATGATGATTTGACAGGTAACATAATTGCGATGCTTGTATACATAATCAGTACACACGAGTAATATAAGTGATGTTAAATATATATATGATGCAACTTCTATGCTTTTTAATCACTCCTATTTAATATTGTACCGTAAAATAGGCCGATCACTCTGATTATTTTAATAGGCTACCATCTTTTTAGCACCAGTTATTAAACATAAACGATGCATTTTTGTGTTCTCCCATTCATGTTTCCATCTCTGCCGACATCGACCTGTCCTCCATTTCGACCTATCTAATACTTAATCCTGGAGTTTTGCCAAAAATCGGCCATTCGACCTATCCCCCATATCGACCTATAGGCCATAAAATACGGTAGGTCATATAATGTAACAGACAGTATGAAGTCCATGTAAATGTAACAACAATATGAAGGTCATATAAATATAACAAAAGTATGGAGGTCATATAAATGTAACAGATAAGTATGGGGGTCATATAGATGTTACAGAAAAGTATGGGGTCATATAGATGTAACAGAAAAGTATGGGGGTCAAATAAATGTAACAGAAAAGTATGGAGGTCATATAGTTGTAAAGGAAAAGTATGGAGGTCAAATAAATTTAACAGAAAAGAATGGAGGTCATATGAATGTAACAGTTAAGTATGAAGGTCATATAGATGTAAAGGAAAAGTATGGAAGTCACATAGATGTAAAGGAAAAGTATGGAGGTCATATAGATGTAAAGGAAAAGTATGGGGGTCATATAAATGTAACAGATAAGTATGGAGGTCATATAGATGTATTGGAAAAGTATGGAGGTCATATAGATGTAACAGATAAGTATAGAGGTGATATATATCTATGTAACAGAAAATTAAGTGAATCAAACAAGACACTATGGTGACCAAATATAAGTCACTGCAATAGTTTGATACTTATACTATCCACGTACTGTCCAAGATAAATCCATCTGGGAATGCTGTGCAACCAACCTAAAAATAAAGATTTTCATGAATTACAAGTACAAGTTATACCTAGTTCACATCAGCCTTGCAATATTTTTTTATCATACCATTTTGCAATTCTGGTGTGCCATAGACAATACGCAATAAATCCAGACAGGTTCACACTCACTTGTAGACAATGCCAGGCAGCAATACTATGCTCATATGGTAGGTTGCTGCAAGGCGTTTTTGTGGTAGCCGTGTGACCTTTGTAAGTAAAACACAACAACTTATTGACTTCAAAGTTCAAACCCAAATGACAAACTTTGAAATTGCACGATAATTACGCAGCTGCTTTGAGAACTGCAAAAATCACTAGGAAAATGTACAAATTTGTACAGAATTCTTCAGGCTGCCATACAAAACCCACAGCCACAAGGCTGATGCAAACTGGACTTTACTGGCATAGTGACTTTGATTTTATACTTTTGGATTTTGAATAGTGTTTTACGCCACGCTCAACAATTTTCATTGACAATTTATATGGTGGCAGCCAGTTTTTAATGGTGGAGGATGTACATGTACAATATACCCAAGAAGAAACCACCAGCGTTCCGCAAGTAAACTGTGGTGTATTGACAGAGAAATATACACTAAAAGCAATATGCCTCCAGATTTAGGGTCATAACCATTTTGAATTCATTCAGTAGCAGACCTTCTATATAAGTTTTTTTTTCATGGAACAGTATTGTCAAGGTCAAGGTCATAATCAACATGTTATGATTTATGTATATATTTGTCTCTTTGTCCTTGGATACATGACTCACTAATTGTAAAATCAATGCAGTTCTGTCGAACATTTTCAGCACCTGATTTTATAAGATTAAATTTTATGTACAGGATTAATAATCCTGTGGTAACATTTAGGGCATTTTTATCTGATAGAACACTCCTAGATGAAATTTATTTCTTTTTGTCATGCTATACGAGGTGATATTTTTTTTTCAACTGAGTTATCTCCCTTCTTTTTTTACCAGTAAATGACATTTTAACACATGAATTTCAAGATTTGTATGTTCATACAGTGGATTTTCCGTCCTTCTCCACCTCTTTGATTTTTCATCACATATTTTATAAAGAAAAAATAAACTTTTTGTTTTCTTATTGGATTGAAGGCTATTTCAAGTTCAATTCATGATCATTTCAATATTTCCTTTTATCAAGGGCTCAAGGCAAGTACATACATCCAATATGCCATAGATGTGATTTAATCATTGATGAGAACCTTGAGATAATGGTCTTCATAAGATGCAGCACTTGACATTGAATACAGGTTTCCAAGATTTAACATCACAATCTATTATATATAGTATATTTTATATTATATGAATAAATTATATATCACTTTCATTAAATGATGAATTATATGATATTAATTAGGCTGAAATTCTGCCCCGATTTTAAGTTACCTTTTTTTGGTAAAATTAGATTTACCAAGAAAAAGGCAATGTAAAATTGGGACAGAATTTTGATATCAAATTATAAATACTGCAAGTATAATACATGTTTTTGTGCCTTAATCACATAGAGAAAAGAAAATATTTAGTTTTGGTCATTTATGGGAGAAAATAATATTGCAGATATTAATGGCTGACGATAATACTTACACACATCAAAATGAGAAGAAATCCAGTATTGGTTATAAAGGTTTTCATCTGGAAAAAAATCAAATCAGTGTGCATGTTATCAGAATTTAATTACAAAGTACACAGATTAAAGGTGATGTTGAAATTACATGTAATATTACTGTGGCAAGACTAAAATTGAATAAACAAGTCGGAGAACATTTTATTGCTCAATGGTGGCAGCGATTTGTATCTCAAATACTGAAATTAGCCAATAGGACTAATTTGAAGTTATTAAGGGTCCTAAACTTTTCACATAAGCCCATATTTTGACCATATTAACTTGGCTATGCACAGTTGTTGGTCATAAGTACCGGTATGTTCCCATAATTTATTTTCACTTTATATTCTTTGTAAATTTATGTTTTTTCAATAACTCCTAGAGAATTTGTCTAAATTATCCAATTTTAACAAAGCTTGATTCACAAACATTTGAGGTTTTGATACTCATTTGGTAGAAATTCCATTACAATCTACTTACTGTTTCAGGAGAAATATGTTATTCTTTATGAGGGTACAGACATTCTCAAAAATGTTCGACAATTCAGACAGATTAAATGTCTTGAAATTAGTACACTCTGTATCAAGAAACTTAATAAAAAGATAATTTTCCTGTCGCCTAGATACCATAGAGGAAGATAATTTTCCTGTCGCCTGGTTACCATAGAGGAAGAATCTGGATGAACTTTCCAAGCGCCTTGTAGATTTTATATATTTTTTCTTGTTTATTCATACTCTATGGGTAATTTGCATGTACAACGGATGTTAAAATGTAGAACACAATGACATAACTTGACAGAAAATCAGAATATTGATTCATTGCTAACGAAAGAATAATTTTTTACTTATGTAAGAATACTGGGATTCTAAGAATAATACCATTTTAAATGGATCATAACAATGAATGGAAAAATTTATATAGAATAAACGGTGTCAAAATAATTGTATTTTTTGCTCATTATTTTCCTACATTCTTTTCTTATATTACAAAAATGAAAGCTATGTAGATGCTTGTTTTTGCTGCCTTGCAATGAAATATATAGAGATATACACCTGAATTTATGAATTTATTGATACTTAATAATATGGGGCTTTGGTGTTGAATTTGTTATTCATGGAAAAAGGTAACGGAAGTTAATATAAATTCATTGTAGATCTATATAAACACTCAAGATGAGAATAGTTAATTATGTTCTAGAAAATGAAAGTAATTCCTATTTTTCATATGTTAATGCTTAAAATTGCCACATCACTCAACAACAATGCTTTGCCAAAGACCTCATTTTGCATCTCCATTGTCTAAATTTTGCGATGTCAAGAATATATGCATTACTAAAACCTTGTGTTGTTTCACTTGTAATAAATTTACATTCTTGGAGTACAGAGAACATTATTTCAAGGTATTAATAGATAAAACAGGCATTAAAAATCAGAATGCAAGCAATCCAAACAGAGAGAGCCCCTGGTTTTGCCCTGGATCCAGAAGTTAACAAACTTGTAGAGGTTTCTTGAACTTACGTCCTATTAAGTTACCCCTCCTCCCCTTCATTTTTGCAGTCTAAAAAAATTCAAAAATCAAATTTCAGCAAAATTCTTTCAGGAAAGCATTTATCTACCAAACCACAGGTAAAACACATAAAAGAAATGCATCATAATGAATAATAAGGGAGAAAATCAAAGAAATCATACAAAAATTATTGAAAATTACACAGTCAAAAAAGACGTCAAAAACGTGTCAAAAATTTATTTTCCGATTTCAACGAAATTAACAAACTTGAATCATACATCTATGTAGATCACTTAGATACAGTTAGTTTTTGAATTCATTCAGCGGTTCTGGAGGAGAAGATTTTTAAAGAGGGGTATCCCCTGAGGCCTCTTTTGCCCCACCCTGGATCCAACCCTGTGCCGATCACCCAAAATAAACAAACTTGGTAGAGGACCTTGAGTACTTACTTCCAATAAAGTTTCATCAAAATCCCTTCAGCAATTTTGGAGAAGAAGTCGAAAATGTGGAAAATTACTTCCCCCCCCCTCATTTTTGCAGTCTTAAAAAATTCATAAAAAATTTAAAAAATCAAATTTCAGCAAAATTCTTTCAAGAAAGCATTTGTCTACCAAACCACAGGTAAAACACATAAAAGAAATGCATCATAATGAATAAAAGGGAGAAAATCAAAGAAATCATACAAAAATGAATGAAAATTACAAAGTCTAAAAAGACGTCAAAAACGCGTCAAAAATTTATTTTCCTATTTCAACAAAATTAACAAATCATACATCTATGTAGATCACTCAGATACAGTTAGTTTTTAAATTCATGCAGCAGTTCTGGAGGAGAAGATTTTTAAAAGAGGGGTACCCCCTGGGGTCTCTAATAAATTTTGACTTTTATTTCAAATAAAATGACATTTTTTTCGTAATTTTAAACGAAAATGCAATTTTTATAAGGTTCCATCTGATTATTAGAATTTTAAAAGTAAATGTGTATTTAAAACATGACAAGTAAGTGAGATGTGGGTAATGCGTGTTAATCTCTTAAAAGCGACATCATGAATATCTGTAATTACACGATCCTGTTGTAAATTAAGGAACATTAAACAAGATGACTATTACAGAATAAATATTGTTGACTATTTAGATGCCATTTTCAACTGTCTTTTGCAACAAAAATACTTATATCCGACTTTTTATAGAGTTGATGCCATCGGTAACGTGTGTGTTAATGACGTTTTAGCGACAAAATATATCGATGAAAAATAACAAAACAATTTCACAATAGAGCAAAATTCAATGTTAATGTTTATTTATATTACATGAATAGAACATACAATGAATGTAACTTAAAATTCATATTTTTCCCATTTGAATAGGATACATTTAGGAATGATATAGTGGTAGCAACAAAAGATTTTCCTGTGAAAGACGAAGATTGTTTGCTTAAAAGTATTGCTGTCACCTGAAAGACCACTTAAAAAATGCATAGGCATATATATATATGACCTTATTTTGTTGACTAAAAAACTTAAAATTGATTTCGTATCAATAAAGTTAATATTTGAAATAGGTTAGATGCCACAGAATTTCTGTAATTGTCCAGGGTTTGGGTAAACAGTTTATTAAAAGATGAATTCTTCATTTATTTACTGGATGTCAGAGGATCAAAATCCCAAACAAATGCAAAATTACTAAGGATAGGCTATATATATATATATATATATATATATATATATATATATATATATATATATATATATATATATATGTAGTGAAATTCAACTACGTTTGCATGTACATGTATTTGAGCTATTTCAATGTAAATAGATCTATATAATCTACATGTATATTTGTTTTGCATTGTTTTAATGAGCCGACTCCGTTTTTTACTTTTGGGAGTAAAAAGGCGATTTGAACACAAATAATAAAAAAATGCATAATGAATCCTTAAAAAAGTACTTCTGTCTTTGTCCAAATTGCACTGACAAATTTCCTATAAATATTCAAATTTATCAAATAGTTATAGAATAGATGTAGCGGTAATGATATCTTTATAACAAAATTTAAATGCACACAGTTATAAGCGTATTTTTTCTTTTGTTTTGAGTTCCATATTACATTTTTTCCGTTCCAAGGTTTGAGAAAAAACAATTCTCGTGTAACCAAATGATCGTTTCTAGAAAAAAGTGACCACACTACCGCCTTCCGTATCTACAACTTCAGTGTAATGTACTAGAGATATTAAAAGCAGAACACGTGGTTAAATTTTTATTCTATCACAGAAAACCCTTCGTTCATTCAATAATAAATAGGCCTACTTGAAAATCATATTGGAAATAACGGATAAGTTAACGACATTTTGTGTAAAAATTCGCCTCACCTCCTCGCCTTGCAGTTCGTCCAAAATTTACTGTATCCAGTCACAAGTGCCCGTATTTGCCCGTGCAGAAAGTACGTATTTTGGAGTCGTGTTCGATTAATATTCTTTAATGATTTCGAATGCCTTCATTGTACGATCCTTTACGCAATACGTTCATATCAAATAAGATGATGTAAAGACAAGAACAAAGAAACAAACTTATCAATACTGTATATCTTTTTTTTTTTTTCAAATAAAATCTAGCAGATATTATAGTATCATGTCCGACTGAAACATGCAGTTAGGGGTACACTAGAGATACACTACTCACTTTATAATGAGAAAAAGAGGCAGCCAATGGAACAACGCTTATTACAGCTGCAACGAAAAGGATATTTTACTATCTCTGCTTCTACGTTGTCGCTTTTGCAAGCTTACACAATATAAATTCATTCCGATTTTTCAACAAACAGTGCCCCTTTTCTTTTCTTCTTTTTTCTTTCGTGTTTCTTTATGGGGTACGGGCTCGTATATTGACCATGTTTTCTGTCTTCGAATAAGAAATAGTGCATGAAACATAGGAACTATGGAATTACGAAACGTTGTTATTAAAAACTCACAAATTAAATGAGCTAGATGCAACGGCTAAACCAACTGACCGTTTACGTTACGTTACGACGGACCTACATTTAGGTCTTCAAGTAAAAGTTACGAACTTTCGTGAAACTGGCCATAGACTATTTGTGAAACGGACCGCTCTTTTTTTAGGAGAGTCACGCCGCCAAATGGTGGTGACATTTCTATATCCGTGTAATGACATTGAATAAAAGTTCAAGAGGTCACTGATAATTTGGTGAAAACTTTTTTCGCATTCTCGCTTTTTTTTTTCCATACACATTCGCGAATACATGAATTAGTGAATTTAAAGTTGCAAAAATACCTTTGATTTCACGTTTTTAAATGTGTTATATAGTAGGCCTACAGGTATGTAAACTTGTCTGTGGTACATGTAGATCACTAAAGGAATTGTTAAATTATAGGATTATTTATGTATTTATAATAGAACTATTTTCATAGCCTATCGTATTTACATAAAACATCCGGGAACATTGTAACGGGATTTTCTCCTACACCACTCAAAATTGGACGTTACCATGTGACTAAAAAATTGTTGTGTGGCGTAACATTATTTTAACAAACAAAATTTTGCAATTTTTTCAGTTACAAGTTGGCGGTAAGTTACAAACGGTACCCGAGAAATCACCGCTGCCACGTTCCCGCTAGTAAACTAGCTAACGTTCTCACAAAATCAGACTTGATTCCAGCAGGTCTTTTACCCGGGCTGACTAGGAAAAATCATGGTTAATCAGTAAATTTTCCACCACGGTCGTATGGTGACCTAGTATAATAAAAGCTCTCCCGATTTTTATTTCTGCAGCATATTTTTAACACGGTTCCATGCGGAAACGGAAGCTCCTACTGGTTTATATAAAATGTTAATCTTGGTACATTGCCCAAGGACTTTTAATTGTATTGTAAATATCACATATATGTTAAAGGGGTGTGTCGGATATCAATATAAAAGCGATTAGATTTTACTCCTTTTCTCAATTCAGTTACAGGTGTATATATGTAGTACTACTAGGCTAAAACTCTGTCCTGATTTTAAGTTACTTTATTCAATAAACCCCGATTTTACGTAAAAAGTAAATTAAAAATCGGGACAGAATTTCGGCCTACTACCTACCTATATGTATACAAATTTGCATCAAATAATTTTTTCATAATTTAAAAAATTAAACTTATCAATTGTTTTTGTGAAATTTGATGTTTTGCAGGCTATTTTTAACAACTTATTGTTGCCATGAAAACCAAGACACTATCAATTGCCAAATATGACACCCTAACTATTTGTTCTTGTAAGGGGTCTTTCTCGATAGATTTTCATAGGCCTACTATGAAAAAGGCATGGCAATATGATTTATATTTTCAATAAATTTAGTTTTATTTTTGTCCCATAGCTCCAAGATCATATTGCTCATTGATATTGCAAGTTCAGTACAGGGCCTACTAAGTTCCATGCTTAAAACTACTGGTGCTCAGTTTACAACGCAGTTTTAGTTTGAGAAAGTTATTGAGGATATCATAGGTTTATTTAATGAGAATTGCATTTTCAGTTTGATTTTAACCCCTAAAGACACATTTGGACTGGCCTAAATCATTGATGTACAGAACAGTCCATTATTTTTCAGGGGTTGATGAGTAAATTATTAATATAAATCAAACCTTTTATTTTTTGTTAATTCATTCTCATTGTCAATATTTGATCTATTACCACGAAATATCACTGTTGAACTAAACCACTTATATATTTAGCCAGGGTTAATGGTTTTCTCCAGAAAAAAAATCATAGATAATGTTCAAACAAGCAAATTATTGATAACTAAACATATCAAGTTCCCTGTTGGTCAAGACTCAATCTAATTAAAAACCGATCTCTAATCGCTCCCATTTTCTGATATGTCGCCTCTACGCAACACATCAGAAAACGTGTAGGGGAGTGGTGAGAGATCGGTTTTTAATTAGATTGGTCAAGACTGGATATGCTTGCAATAGTGATCAATGTTTAGATGACATTGGATCATACTTTGGATACCACACCATGATGAAAACAAAATACGATGGCCCCATTATTATATTTTAATATTGATTTATCTATAATATTTCAAGACACTATCATGAATTTTCAAATTAATATCCTGAAAATTCAAGTAAGTTTCTTAAATCTTCAAGTTATTATCTGAGTTGACATTTCAAGATCCTAACTTGAATCTTCAACTTATTATCTTGAAATTTCAAGTTATTACCATGGAATTTCAAGATATTTTCTTGAATTTTCAAGTTTTTACTTAGGAATTTCAAGATTATAACTTGAAATTTCAACATAATAATTTGTAATTTCAAGACAGATTCTTAAAATTTCAAGATAGTTTCTTAAAATTTCAAGATATTTTTTCTAAAATTTCAAGATAAAAGTTGAAATTTCAGGATAATAATTTGAAATTTCAAGATACAGATAGTTACTTAATGTTAAAAATATAAGTTGAAAATTCAAGACAATTTCATGAAATTTAAAGATAAATAAAGTTTAGAGATAAATAATAATGTCTGTATTGAGCTAGCATACAACCATCCTCAACACAACTTGTGATCTATTTCAAACAAAAGGTTCAAATGATTAAAGTAGAATTATTTTCTAGATTGCAATTATGGTGGCCATTGCATTACAAAGACTTGTGACTTTCAGTTTGTGTGTTGTTTTACAGAAGCAGAAACATTAGGTTTGTGAGCCAAAGCACCACCATCAGACCACAGCTACTGGTCAATCACAGCATATGACCAAAAATAATCAACAAAACATTATTATTGTAAAAAAATTTATTTCCCATGTAATTTTATGTAACAAATTTATACTATGATAATTGCTTAATTCATGTTTTACTACAGTTTGTTAAAATCTGATTGCAGCTTTCAGTATTTTTAGAATTCAAGATATACTGAATGCAATATTTCAGTGTATATAAGACAATTGTTTATAAAGTACAAACAGAAATCTGTAATTTTCTGTCTTAATTGCCTTAGTTACCTAGTTTTGTTCCTAGTTGTTTTCAGAAGATATATTCTAAAGACTTTCTTCATATATCCATATATCTAGTAGTTGTTACCATATTGGTTGGTATACAATAAACTTGTACTTAAAATAAAAACCAGACAAAAATCATTCCCCCCTAATATTGGTTGCAAATGACCAAACATTTTTTTTAATATACAGTTATTGATTTTCAAAGGCTTTCAACTAAATTCTACTTTTAGCATGGTCATTTTGACAAGTTCTGTATCACAGTGACATATTCTTAATGATGACGCAGACTGCAGACTTGTATAACACAATCCATTATTTTGTTCCAGTTCAAGAAAAGAATCCATTTCTAGTATTGATCCTTTTTATCTACAGAAATGTCAGAGATCCCAATTTCTCAGCTCTGAAAATCCCTTGACTTTCTGTGTCGCTCAGGCTGGTATGTGGGTCTTGGTCACCACATATACCACTTTAAGTTGCACATCAGGGCCAGGATATATAATCCAGTGGCCCTTGATGTCACATTAATTTCATTCCATGTAAAGTTACCATGGCAACATTTTCAACTCTTTTTCACAGTGTCAATACAATAGACATAATGCATTAGACTGCCAAAGGATTTGCGTGTATTGTAACATTCTGTAAATGTATTTCATTTATAGGACGATAATTTTTTTCATTTACTGGTTGTTTTTCTAGCTCATCCAGAGTATCAAATCCATCAATTACCCTGCAAAATGAAAAGGAAAACAGTGATCACAAAAAAATAAAATTAGGCCAAAAATGAAAAATAAGATTAGTTTGATATAACCCAGCTGACCATTCTAAAAATGACATACTTACAAGGTCATTCATATGTGACCCCAAAGCAGATTTCTTTAGATCCTCTACGTAACATATCAGAAAACGGCAGCAGTGAGAGGTCGGTTTTGAATTAGATTGACAATTATCACATATATGTATGCAAAAAAAAAGTGGAAATGACTATCAATGGTATTTCATTATACAAATTGATGTTCAAATATTTTGACAAATATATTTGTTGTTCACTATTTGTCTCACCACTATTTGTAGTGGAAAAATGGGTAGGTGTTACTTACTTGCCAAATATTGTATATTTTAGATCTAAATGTGGCTGCTTAGCATAGGTAATGAAAAACTGTGAAGCATTCGTGTCCGGCCCATTGTTAGCCATGGATACTACACCTCTTACATTGTGCTGGAAGAAAAAGTCAGAATGATGAAAGGTAACATGATATTACAAAGTGAACAGGTTAAATAAATATCTACTGGTATGTTTGTGGTTTGAACTGATTATCAAACTCACAACCTTTTTGGTAAAAAATCTGCTCACATTGGGAATTTGTGCATGGCATTAACAAAATGTCGGAACTACAGCAACATCAACCCGACGCTTGACCAGTAATACTTATCATCAACGTATTCAAATAAAATGTTTTGGAGACATATTTTCCAGAAGTATTAGAGTTCTAAATATTTGGCATCACACTAAACGTGTAAGGTGTTGCCCTTGTGAGATCAGATAGACTCTTTTCCCAAATTTTTAAAACAGCAGCTGCATAGTGCATTTGCTCTCAACACATTGCCATAGTTCATATGATTAAATCTATTTTATCTATTTTAAAAGCAATGGAATATTTTATGCATGTTAAAACAACATGTAAAACTGCTGATGAATGCCTTCACCCTCTCAATAGGTATTAACTAAGTCTTATATGCCAGTGCAGTAAGCTTTTTATTGTAGAAATGTTCCATCTGGAGTTATGTCCAACAATTACAGCGCCTTCTTACGGTCAGAGTCCTCCAGTGTGTACTATGGGCTTCAAAAAGTTTACTGCATCACAAAGAACTGTTCTGATTGGTCAGAATTCCTAGAAACAATGGCTGCCATAAATATCTAATCTGATTTGTTAAATTATACACTGATTGAATACAATGGGTTTATTACAGCTAGATACCGTAAGAACCTAGATATGACAGCTTGTCAACATCCATTTAAAATATTCCAATAAAACAATGCCAAATATGCCTTACCTATAGTTTGGCAAAGTAAGGGGGTAGAAAATGAGCGGTACATACATGTACATTCATTGGATCCGAAACACTGTCTGCATCAATAATTATATATATCATATGGTTTTCCTAACCCGATGCATTTAATGTTACATTATGATGTCAAAATGACAAAGCTGTGCTTACTTCAAGGCATTGCCTTATTTCATATTAATTTATAAAACGAAAGTTTACAAGTTTACCTTTAGACTATCTACAAATTCATCATCAAACTTGTCTCCCCATATTGAGTTACCTCCCTTTCCAGTTCCTGAAAAATCAAATGCAATTGATCAATAAAAATTTCATCTGACACTAAATATCTAAACGTTTTCTTTTTTAGCCATTCATGTACTTAGTTGAGTAAGTAACTTACTAAGTTAGAGCGATCTGAACATTGTTGAGTAAGTTATACAGGGATCTGAACACTGTCAAGTACGGTAAGGTAAATTAGAGGGATCTGAACATTGTCAAGTACGGTAAGTTAGAGGGATCCGAACATAGTCGAGTGAGTTAGAGGGATCTGAACATAGTTGAGTAAGTTATAGAGGAATCTGAACACTGTCAAGTAAGGTAAGTTAGAGGGATCCGAACATAGTCGAGTGAGTTAGAGGGATCTGAACATAGTTGAGTAAGTTATAGAGGAATCTGAACATTGTCAAGTAAGTTAGAAGGATCTGAACACTGTTGAGTAAGTTAGAGGGACATGAACAGAGTCGAGTAAGTTACAGGGATCTGAACATAGTTGAGTAAGTTACAGGGATCTGAACATAGTCGAGTAAATTAGAGGGATCTAAACATAGTCAAGTAAGTTAGAGGGATCTGAACATAGTCAAGTAAGTTAGAGGGATCTGAACATAGTCAAATAAGTTAGAGGGATCTGTTTTTTGTAATGATGTTTTACATCATTTTCAACAAATCTTCAGTCACACATGTATGGTGGAGGAGAGAAAATGATTACAATGCACAATGTATCTTGGGAGAAACCACCGCCTTCTGCAAGTAAACTGGCAAACCTTCTCAGAACATTATCTTAGGTTCCAGTGGGGATCAAATCTGTGGATATCCGAGGACATTGTACTGGTAAATACCAGTAGTAAATCTAATATACTGACAGTCAAAACTGATGCACTGCAGTATACCTGAAAAATTTCCCTCTTGGTTATTTTAGCATTTGTGGCAGAAATCTAATTTGGATGCAAAGTACCGTAGTTTCCTTTTACTTGATGCAGTTCTACATGGAACATTTGGAATTTATTTTTCGTTCTATTGTTGTACATGTAAATTGCCAATCAATGCTGAATCAGCGAAATGTAGTCACCCAATAAAGAATACTAATACATAGGTGTTCAGAGTTTTTTTTTATGCTATTTAACTTGAATTTTCAACTTCATTTCAAATTCACCATCACATCGAAACACTTTGAGACAAAAATCAAATTGGATGAAAATTTGCAGGTATCGGTATACAGAGATGTCATACATGGAAAGGTTGTCACTTGATAAACCATGCACAAATACATTGTACTAGTAATGTGTAATGTAATCTCTCATTAACAAGAACATGTTACATCTTTGATGGAGAGTAGGAATTTTAAAGAAAAATAAATATAATATCTGATACCTGTGGGATCTCCCATCTGAACCATGAACCCTTTTATATTTCTGTGTATCAGACAGTCATTGTAGTAATCAGTCGCACAGAGAGCCAGGAAGTTCTGTAAGCAGAGAAAATACGACATTACATACAAAGTACCTACATGTAGGTCTACTTCAGTAATAAGCAAATCAAATACTGAGAAAGAATATGACAGTACAGCACTAGGTCACTTGAGTTTAAGTTGGCAGGTTACATGGATATTTTTCATAAATTGATTTGATTGACAGTTTCACACCTACATGTAAGGGAGAGGTGTGAAACTTGTCTCCAGGTGTTATTTTTTCATTTGTATTCATATTTCAAGTACCTGTACATTGTACCTGTCAGAGGTATAGGCACAGAGAGCAAACAAAATGTCTAAAGATTTTTAAACTTTACATGTACATTTGTACATATATATACACATGTAGTTGACACCTACATGTAGGCTATATGTTGTTACAGTGGCAATGAAGAAGGCAATTTACTTTTTTAATTTTTAAGGGGTAAGAAAAAAAAAACAAAAAAAAAACAAGATGTGTTTGTGAAACACAAATGCTCCCGGTCCCAACAAATTTCTATGCTGGTCAAATATTGCAATGTCCTACATTTTGACCCCCACCCCCAGGGGCATGTGATGTCAGTGAAGTGTGAGTAACCCTTAGATGAATTTACAATCTAAGTTTGGTTACTGTTTTCACAATCCAAACTTGAAATATTGCACTTTATATGTAAACTGGACAGAATTACGGACAGACAAACAGCATGACAAACAGACAGATGGACGATCCAAACACTAGATGCCCCGGTCGACCTTTTAGGCCCAGGGCATAAAAATAAAATACCTTCTTCGTTGCTGCTGTAACTAGTTTAAATCCATGCAGAGATGAAGACGCATTAAAAAGTTGTCTTGTAATACAAACCTCACTAGACTTTGGGCACTGCTCACAAAATAATTCTATCTTAATGTCACCAAGACTGGTATGTAGAGTCACTGACTGGAATATTACAAAATAAAAAGTAAACAAACAAACAAGAGGCTGTACATTGTAACTGTTCACTTCATCTCCACCTATAAGTATATCATATACTTATTATAAATATATATATACAATGTATATGTGTGTGTGTAGTGTTGTGTATGTGTGTGTTTGTGTACACATGATGTGTATGTACAATGTACATGTGTGTGTGTGTGTGTGTGTGTAAAAAGAACTACACAGATCGATTTGGAAGAACACACAGTAATAAAATGCACAGTATCCAATATGGGACTTTTGACAAATAATCGACCCCTGGTGCAGAACATTTCAGATTTTCAGATTAGTTACATGTACATTGTTAAATTCTGTCCTTCTACAATGTAGCTAGTGCTTTTACATGTATATTATATCACATTTAAATATCTTGAAAAAAATCTTGTGTTTAATTAATATATCTACATGTACATGTACTTGCAGCAAGTAGATATAGACCCTTGGATAAAAAAGAGACTCAGTGGGCCTTAATGGTCACCTCAGCAAAACATAATTAACTCCCATAAGCATTGACCTGACAATTTAGGCCCTATTGACATCTCTAGATCTACATGTATGCATGCCGAACATTTTTGCTTCTTTCACTTTCTCTCTATCTACTCTACTTTTTTAAATAATGGGCAAAAACATGAAAAATCCACTTAAAGGAGAGATAACTCCCAAAAGCATTGACCTGACAATTTTCGCCTGTTTACATTTTTGTAGATTTTTGCATGCAGATCATTTTTGCTTCTTTCACTTTTTCTCTTTAGTCCATTCATCCAACTTTTGGTCCATTTGTCCCAACTTTTATTTTGGTCAATTTGTCCCATCATTTTAAAAAATGTTTTTACATGATTTTTCAACATTTTTTCTTTCCTTTGTTTTTAATTTCAACTTGTCTGTTTATGTATTGGAATTACAAGGAAAGAATGCATAATTTGAAAGTTACGAGGAATTTCACTCAGTTTGTCCTAACTTTTATTCTGGTCAATTTGTCCCAAATCCAATTTGTCCCATCATTTTAAAAAATATTTTTACATGATTTTTTAACTTTTTTTCTTTATTTCTTTTTTTTAAATATTCAACCTTTTAGTTCTTTATTTATTGGAATTACAAGGAGAGAATGCATAATTTGAAAGTTAAGGGGAATTTCACTCAATTTGTCCCAACTTTTTAGTTCTTTATTTATTGGAATTACAAGGAAAGAATGCATAATTTGAAAGTTAAGGGGAATTTCGCTCATTTTGTCCTAACTTTTATTCTGGTCAATTTGTTCCAAAACTTTTTAGTTCTTTATTTATTGGAATTACAAGGAAAAAATGAATAATTTGAAGGTTAAGGGGAATTTCGCTCAATTTGTCCAACTTTTATTCTGGTCAATTTGTCCTAAATCCAATTTGTCCCATCATTTTAAAAAATGTTTTTACATGATTTTTTAACTTTTTTTCTTTATTTTGTTTTAGATATTCAACTTTTCTGTTAACTTATTGGAATTACAAGGAAAGAATGCATAATTTGAAAGTTATGGGGAATTTCGCTCATTTTGTCCTAACTTTTATTCTGGTCAATTTGTTCCAAAACTTTTTAGTTCTTTATTTATTGGAATTACAAGGAAAGAATGCATAATTTGAAAGTTAAGGGGAATTTCATTCAATTTGTCCCAACTTTTATTCTGGTCAATTTGTCCCATCATTTTAAAAAATGTTTTTACATGATTTTTTAACTTTCTTTTTTTTTTTTTTTTTTTTTTTAAATATTCAACTTTTTAGTTCTTTATTTATTGGAATTTGAAGGAGAGAATGTATAATTTGAAAGTTACTGGGAATTTCTCTCAATTTGTCCCAACTTTTATTTTGGGACATTTCCATCGTTATATAAAAAAATTCTTATAAAAAATATAAAAACATGTACAGTAGTAAGCACATGGACCGACATCTTTCATCATTATTTACAACTGTATGCATTCAATATAAAAACATGTCCAGTTGCAGCATAATTGTTTGTTTTTAAATTGTAATCTCAAAAAAGTTAATTAAGCTTGAGTATTAAGCACATGTAAATTTGTTGACTTTAATACATGTACATGTAGAGGTCTTAAATGAGATTCAAATAACATAAAAGTAAACTAATAAAAAGATAAGGATATTATACATTAGTGCATTGCTTGTGCATGTTATGCCATGTATAATAAATACAGTGAAACCTGTATATAACAACCTCCCTTAGGGAGTGGTAGTCTGTACATATGTAGTCAGTTTTTTATTGTACATGTATAACCTATTTCATTTAGCATTTTGAAGAGTAATATTCAAAAGTGTTTGGTATGCTTCACTTAAGCGGGGGTTTACACAGCATGATTTGTTATAGGACTACATGATTTGACACACATGATAAATAATGCCGTGTAAACAGTGCTATGACTGAATCGTAGGAAACATGCATGACTGACACGGGGGGGGGGGGGGGGAAGAATAGAACTTGTTCTAATCTGGACGACTAAATCATGGGGTTTTAGCCAATCAGAATAAAGATGACCAAGGTCAGGTATTAATACAACATCAGCAGCAAAACCACATGGTAAATAAAACAAAGGAAATGTCAAGAAAAGAGGAATTATACTTGACAAAAAGTCAAATCCAAAGACTGTGTGAATTATATAAAGAGGAAGATGCACAATGGAACATCCAGAGTCCACAATACTTTAAATGGATAAAAAGATGTGTCTTCCTCTGAATGAATGGCGACAATTTTCCCTATAAATCTCGGAAGTCATTCATATTCATTCTGAGAAAGTTTCTTTTTTCAACATTGTGGGTCCTCTTATAATCCAACCAGGAACCAATTTGCTCCTTGGCCCTTTTCTCTTGTTCATTATATGCATTGCACTCGTAATTATTATAACACATACATGTAAGGGAACAACTATTTCTCCATTGTCCATAGTAGATAGGTGCTTGGCAGCAAGGAAAGGTAATATTGAAGAAGTTGGTCATGATTTAGACATACTGTGTAAGCAGGAAAGTCATGTCCAACAAAACCATGCATGATTTATTCATACATGATTTGAAAGCCCTTTAAGCAGTGCTCCAGATAAGCTTGTATTTGTGTATTTTACACATAAAAACTAAATGGATATGCAAGCAAATTAAAATCCATGTGTAAGATACCCAATGCAAATCAAAACTGAAGCGTAAAATTAAACACATTGGATCTGAAACCTGCTGAGAGATAATCATAAAGTATTGTTCTGAATGGATCTTGGTCATAATGTGTGTTAAAGCTCTGTAGTGATAATGCAGTTAAGCTGACCCAAACCCAGATGTTTAAATTGTGGACTTACATTGTACAGACAGTTAAATACAGATTAATTAATGGTAATTTAGCAACCAAACCTTTATAGTAAAATCAATGGCAACAGAATTGGAAAATACCTACTTGACAGAAATTTTGTGGGTAAAAATACCCACTGGATTTGGAAATGATGGGTATTATACCCAAGTGCTCAGAGAGTTATCTGGAGCACTGCTTAAGTACATGTAATTATATCAGATCCTTTTAATTATGAGCTTCTATTTTGTTAAATCTATGGACATTGATTTTTTTAAAATAAATTGCTCTCCCTTTTCTCTCACCCTATTCATCTCTCTCCCTCTTACAACCTTTCATTTCCTTTCTTCTTTTCTATCTCAAGCTTTCATTCTCTCTACCTCTTCCTCCTCTCTATCTCTTCTCTTCCTCCTTTCTTTCTCTCCCTCCTCTCTCTCTCTTTTGTGTCCCCTTGCTCGCTCATTGTCTTTTTATCTCCCTCCCTCCTCTCTCTTTTTTCTCTTTCCTAAACTTTAGTATGTCTATGTCTAGAGCATGTCTCTCACTCCCTTTCTCCCTCTCTTTCTTTCTCTCCCTACCATGTATTCTAGTAACTGATATTTGTCTCTTGAAATAGTGACAATAGATCTGACAATCTCTCTCTCCTATACATGAATTCAAGTAACTGATTGCTGTCTTGAAATGTAATTAAATTTATTAATATTAATTAATACATTTAACTAAAAGGTTTTACATTTTAATCTCTTGTACAATGTATCTTAAAAAGAACAAGTTCAACAATAGAAAACAATTATATAAAATATATCATACATCAAATTCTATATGGAAACACTTTAATCAGATGCTAATTTATAGTTAAATACTTTCTAAACCTTGTCTAATTTATAATTACTCTCCTTACTGACCTTAGACTTTCACATACACATGTACACTGCATACTGTTAATTCATTTGTGTATACATGTCGCATATTGGTTAGATTTGAAAGAGACAACACATTGGGAAAAAACAAGACCATGGCTTATCCAAATCATTACAAAATGCATTATATATTGATGTGAAAGAGACATTGAAATTATCAGAAATCATCAATAACTCTTTAAAAAATATTTGTTTCTCATTTTTATTATAAAAAATATATATTTACCATTCAAAAAATAATAATAATAAATCAATAAAACGGGGACAAATTGGTTGCAGGGACAAATTGGAACGAACTGACCAAAAATGGGACAAATTGACCAGAAACCCCCCCCCCCAAACACACACACACCCCGCCCTTGATTGAACCCGGTACATTTAGGCTTACATGTATGTCATGAATTAATGGGCCGGTAAACTCAAACCATTCTTTATTAAGTCGACAATCTTCACAACAAAAACACACATGTTCAAATGATGCATATAGTCACTAAATTTCTAAAATCAAACCAATGTCAATGAATGAAATACCAGTTTCTTTGTAAGTCAAACGTACTTACCATGCTGATGTTGTTATTCTGGCTTTTTAGTTGTCTCTTTACACAGGAAGTTGATTCTCAAAATTGCAGATTTCATAGATATCTAAAACGAAAAGTAAACCTTAAATAGAGATATTTTTTGTGCCAGTACATTAATTTTATAATAAAATATATATTTTTCTTGTTGAAAGCAATGTAAATAGTCAGAGCATTGATATTATTTCAAATGGTCATATTTATATACAAAAATATATTTTTCATTTTGCAATATTCTGAAATATGGAACAACCTAATCAAGTATGGCGGCGAATGTAGAGGTTTTGAACCTTGCCTGGAAAGTGATAACAGATACTCTCTCACCAGTCGACAAAAGTGTAAGTGTCATGTATATTTAAACAAAGAACAAATTATGTCTGTAACAAATGTAAGGTTTGGGTGTCTCTTCTGTTCGAGAAGTTGTTTTAGCACCAGCTTTCCCGGTATAAATTTTGTGAAACTGGCATTACTAGAAATCAACATTACAACAAAACAGTTTTGAAAACGCTATTCAGCCTATTGGGGGTGTCGTTTGTGTGTGTGTGTGTGTGTGTGTGGGGGGGGGGGGTTGTAAATGCAAACTGTTCAAGTCCAATCAATATTAGTTACATTATAGTCATTCTGAAATAGAGGGATTACAGTAATGTGTAAATATGTTTCAGGAAGATTAGTGCTAAAGTCCTAGATAGGACCTGAATCCGCCCAGGGTATAACCCTATAGAGTTATTACAGTAAATAGCAAATGTGTGTCATTGTGAAAATGTATAGTAAAAGTTATATCTTTTGAAAGTGTAACGTGTAATAACATATGGATGTTATGGTAGAGAGCTTTTCATATTGTTGGGATTTTAACCCTTAGCCTTTTTTCAGTGCAAACTAACTTATGGCTAACATTCAATGTGCATGCTTCAGTAAAAATATTTTATGTGCAAAAGCTTTAAGTTTCTCTACCAACAGTCTGAAAAATATTGTTTCATCTTTTGTAATAACAGAGAATACAGTACGAACATGGTGTTTTATTCTGTCAAACACTCTACACTGTGAAAATGATGACAAAAAAACATTGTGATTCTCTTTCTTACTATAGTGTAATCATACGCAAAATTTCACCCTACACTATGGCGGCATATTTCTTTGACATCAAGAAACTCCATGTGACACCGTCAGCTGAAGCGTTTTGGATTAAACTTCTCCATGGGGTCCCTACATTAATTAACTATCACTACAGCCTTGCACCCTACATTTAATAAACGAATCCCATGTCTTGTTAAACAGAGAATATTACAGTCGCTTCGGTAATGTCATGTTCAGTTGTACCCATGTATATAAATAAACTCTGCCCTTTACTAATTGTTGTTAATTGTACTACTACTAAAATTATGACATGAAACATTGAAATTTACAACAACTTCTTTTCCCAGAGCTTTGAAATTGATTTGCTAAATTATCCCAAGCAGACCAAATACACTTGATGTGCCGATCAACGTTGGCTGCATGCCAAACTTTTACCTTGATATAGTAACTGTTAATCCATTTTGAAAAAGAACTTGTCAGATTAACTTATCTTACATTTGATTTCCGAAAGAAATTACACGATTATCCTGTACATGTATTTCATAGGTGTCAGTGGTGTAGTAAAGCGGAAATCTCTCTCTCTCTTAGGAATGACATATTTTATGTTTGCCTATTATATAATTAGTGTTTTTGGATTTCGTAATTACTTACACAGGAAAGTACTAGTAGGCATAGGCCTACTTGATTTTCCATTACAGCATTTATTTATTATTTAATTCACACGGAGACTGAACTGGTAATGTGTCCTGTGATTGTTATACAATATACATTTAGCGATAAATTTTTCGTTTTAGTCAAGTTTTACAGAATCTCAAAATAATAAATCTACTATTTATATTTTATATACATGTAGAACAAATGTTGATGTACTATTGCCAGCAACTTGATCCCGGATGAACCAGCGATATATTACGCTTAATATATCGGAAATAAATTTCAATTTAAGTCTCATTTTGTGTGATCAAATTGCTCAATAAATAAATTGCTATTTTTATCTTTAAAATATAACTTCTGTGTGTGATTTAAACATAAATACCGACACTGCCCTTTAAAAACAGGATGTCCAAAAAGTTAACACTCAGGAGATTAACTGCCCAGGTAAGCTTGTTACGCACAGATGATTTTTATTGCATATTGAAGTGTCAAGTCATTCATTTTGAGAGATAATCCTTTACACTATTTTTCACAGAGTGATAGTGTTTTTCTAGTGTTGCACACCAAAAATCACTGTACCGTACCATGTTTCACTCTATACCAAGTAGAGTCTTTGACAGAATAAACACCACGTTTGTACTGTAGTTATTACAGAAAGATCTTAACTTCCTGTAATAACAAACATGTGATATATTCATCTTACCAAACCTTACATCAGTTTAAAATTTTTGCTCATTAAATTTTTGTTCTTGCCATGAAAATACATTGATGTCAAGAAAAAGAAATATCAAACTTTTAAATGTCTTCAGTGTGAAAACTACATGAGAACACTGACCCACATGTTATTGTTATGTTATTAACATGTTATTGTATGTGACACATTTTCCTGATGTAGAATTTTGTTGTATTAACTACTAGAAATTAAGGGATAAAGTATTCAAGCCATGGTCCCCAACAAGTGTTGGTACTTTTTTTAACAGGAATGCCCAGGATGGATAAAATGGTAAAATACTGTAGCTGACAGAGCAGCAATTTCTTTGGCATACTCTTTCTTTAGACCAAATGCCCCAAAATTTTTCACATACATGTTACATGTACAGGTACTTGTTATATTGTTCAGTTTCTTAGCTTGTGTATTTAATTTAGCCTGTACATATTCTTCTTAGTCTTCTTCTCACATTTGTTGAATGTTGATAATGACCAGGTGAGCAATATAGGGTCACATGGGCCTCTTGTTTAAGAATCATTCCTGGCTAGCTCTTGGACACATTTGTAGATCTGTCTATTTTGAAATTTGCATTAAAACCAACCACCTACATTGTACAGAGCCTAAAATGTCCCTCCTACATTTAGATTTATATATTGTTCATGTGATACAGAACTATATGTACCTTATTTTGAAATTTCAGAAACCATCATCATCAATAACGCCTGAAACTGATTTTCAAAATGCAGTGGATGTTTTATCACAACAAGGACTTGGTCACATCATTGAAGAATGGTTTATTGAATGTTTACAACAGAACTTGCGCAAAAATGTGGCAAAAACATTTTGGAGTTATTTCGGAACAGAGAGTCAGGATACAGCGCCAGATCAATTAAGCAATGCAGTGGCGTATTTGCATGATGTGACAATGGATTACCTCCCCTGTACACAGAGACTCGATAGTATGAGCTCGCTGAAAGTTCACAGAAAGCCATCTGTTTTATTTAACATGTCAACTTTATCTGATGTGATGATATTATTGATAAAATCATTTATTTTTTCAACAATGCCACAAGTATTTCAAAAAGCAGTGGACAAATTCTACTTACAAGCCTTCCGAGTCTTTCATCATAGCACTTCAGAAGAGGAGGATCAAGGTGTGTGTACATTCTATAGTTACTGACACAAGAGTTTTCATACACAAATGTAGTATGTCTAGATAAATTTGTAAATAATTACAACCACGTGCACAACAAATACATTTGTATAAATTGTGTTGTAACATGGCTTGCTGATTAGTACAGTACAACCTGTCTTGAGAGACCACTGTCTTTTATGACCACATTTTGAAAACCACTCAGTTAAATACAAGTATCCCTGTAAATAAAACCTCTAAAAAGAGACCACATGCCTTGAGAGTCCACATTGTAGGGATAGAAAGGGTAGTTTCCACTGTAATTGTTCTGACAATGTAGTGAGCACAGGTTCGAGTCCTGCTGTAATATGATAATCAAATTTTATGAGAAAATTTGCCACTTTTAGATATTTGCAGAAGGCCGATGGTCTCTCCTTCAGTACATTGTATATTTGTATATCATAACTCTGTTCTCTTCTCTACCATGACAATTAGCCGTCAACATACAGCTGAAAAAAAAAAAACTGTTGAGTATGGCATAAAACACCATTTAAGCAATCAAACAAAAAACTTGTACGTGGGCACAGTATAAGTGGGAATTAAATGGGTAGATTTTAACCCCAAAATTTAGAAGTATTTAAGTTGCTTGTGTGATATTTTTCACATATTTTATAGTGGGAGCTTGTATATACCAGTATACTGATTACATCACATACATGTACATGTACATACATTGTACTACAATGTACCAACCAAATCATCATTGAATTCATTCTGTTGATATGTATTCATAAAACTACAGTTTTGTAATTGCTCACCATTTACTTAATAATGGTTTCATTGGTAGCAAATCTACAAATGTTACATAACATATCAGAAAACGGGAATGATGAAAGAGATATTTTTAATTAGATCTACAGGTAGCCTAGGGGACATGTATTGATTCATCAGCTGTCTCAGAATGCTTGTTGATGTTGACCTCTGACCTTATTTGAACATCCTTGCTTTATTACTACTACTGATACTTTAGTTTTTTATCTTTGTTTGCAGATGATGAAGATGAGAGTACAAATTGTAAAGGCTGTGGAGAAGAAACGGAGGTCTGTCGTTGTAAAGAGATAATGGAAAGATTCCACACCATCAACAGAAAATTGTATGTACATGTATAAAAATAGCACAGATGTACATGTATAAAAATAGCACAGATGTACATGTATAAAAATAGCACAGATGTACATGTATAAAAATAGCACAGATTCATTTGTAATACAAATGGGAAATCAGATCTGTCATGTGATAGAGGATATTGATTTGAAATATATATACAATGTACATATGTACAGTCAACTTCACATTATTGAGCAAAAGGGACTTGATATATTCCAATTTTATACAAATTTCAAATCAGCTTTAACTGTACATGTAATTCATATATAGACATATTTCTCACAGAAATGTGACTGTACCCTACTTGAAATAAACAAGTTAGAAAAATTGCTGTACAATTTATTATTAGGCCAATACAAGTTTTTTCTATGTTAAGCATCCACTCTTAATTCAAAAACCTAACTACATGTACATGTACCTATTCGGAAAAAACACACACAACCTGAACAAAAACACAAGATTCTTCAGTTATAATTGTGATCATATAATAGAAATAAATGTCATCAGCCATGATCAGGTTACTGAGTTAAGTTGAGTAAATGTGTCCTACTAATCAGAGAACACTAAAGTACCCTAATTATGCTACAGTACTTCAAATGTTTATGGTAGATCTATATTAGCTTATTTTATCTGAACTCCATGTCTGCATCAAACCAACTTCAAAACTAAAACACTTTCATTCCATGTTTTTGTAAGGAACAATATGCATTCCCGGATTACCAACTGTGTGTGTTTTTTACACATACGATGTCCTAAACCAAATCGCACGTGGACGCTTAACATAGAAAAAAATTGGAACGGCCTTATAGACCATCATTCAAACTTGATATTCATGAAAACAACAACACCAATTTTCTTTCTCAGATTCAGAATCAGTTCAATTATTCAGTTACAGTGCATCCTCGGGGACTCAGTTTTATTCATTTTGTGTCCCCAAAGTTTTTTATGCGCCAGAGGTGCAGGAATCATGCTGTTTCCTGTGAATTTCTTACATTATTCCAATATGAATCTGAGTAACAAATTCAACTAAAACAAGGTCTACATCTATCTCCTGTTCCCTCAGTTATAAGTGGAGTTGACTGTAAAAACACATGTTTACATGTATAACATTTGCTTGTTTGATGTTTCCAGGTCAGTCAAGAAACTTTGTATCCAGATATTGTCAGAAAAAAATTTTTTTTTACATGTACCTTTGTGGTCTGTTTGTGTGTTTTTCTTAAATCTTTCGAACTGTAAAATGAAATTTAAATTCTTGCATTCTTACATGTATAAGAATTTTTATATGTAAATGATAATTACTAACCATCAGGTACAAAAATATGCCATGATATTAGAGAATCTTCTTTTCCCTTCTTTTAAAACGCAAACATACAAATGTAACTGTAGAAAAGGGTAAATGTTTTTGATATCAGAAAAGCATATCTTTTTTTTTACTTAATAGGGATGATATTGGTATTCTTGAGAGAGTGTCGGGGACTGCTGTTACAAGTATAGTCCATGAACGGATAAAAAACCACGTGGAAAGTGCATGTAAAGGGAACTTTGAAACATCATATTTGGAGTCTTTACAGTCTGTAAGTGAAGTGACTGATGACTTTACAGTAGATGATCATCCATATCATGGTTGCTGTGCTATGTAAATGAAATGATCACTTTTTCTGTTTTCTGGAAGGGGGGGGGGGTTATAATCAGTTTATGAGTGGAATTTCTCAATGTTTTGAATAAATTTTTGGACCCAAACATCAAAATGAAATGTTTTCTTACAGGCTTGAACATAAATGTACAATGTAATATATGCATTGTAATGGTAAGTAAAAAGTTGAATTAAAATAAAAGTAAAAAAAATCGATTCATCAAATGCTCAAATGAAAATGATATACTTTATACTTTACTCACTGGTAATCTACATACATGTAGCAAATATGTACATGTACATGCATGTACTGGCAGGGAAGCAATTCTATTTTTAAAATTCATACACATGCAGAGAAAACTGAGAGCATTTGGTTCATCATCTTCATGCGCCCCTTTTTTAGGATACAACTTATCAATTCTTGCCAACTTATAAATAACTTGCTTCTGTGTCATTTAACATTTACTTACAACTGAAATGGTGTTTAAAAAGTAAAAAATTAATTGAATGGTTGATTTTTTTAGAATTTTTTACCTGACTTATGTTTACATTGCAAGTATGTCTGAAGCAGAAAGAGAAAGAAAGTGATTATCTTATACATGTACATGTATATTGGGTCAACATGTTTTTCTTTACTACATTTACATTTTCATATCAAATATAAGACATTTGCTCATTCAGGTACTATTATTTCATACACCCCCTAACTGTGATAGTCAACATATTTACCTTTTCTTATTTACACTTAGCTCTATTCTGGCATTTACCCCTCCCCAACTCTGAGGACATTTGCTCATTCAGATACTATTATTTCATACACCCCTTAACTGTGATAGTCAACATATCTACCTTTTCTTATTTACACTTAGCACTATTCTGGCATTTACCCCTCCCCAACTCTGACGACATTTGCTCATTCAGGTACTATTATTTCTTACACCCCCAACTGTGATAGTCAACATATCTACCTTTTCTAACTTACACTTACATGTAGCACTATTCTCCCCAACTCTGATGTCATATCTAGGTCTTCTTTCACTTTACCAAGAGGCTTTGAATTTTGTCATGTTTCTGGGTTGTTTGATGTAATAACTAATTTTGCTCATATTTGGAAAAGAAAATTATCTGACAATGTCATCTACAATCCTACTAGTTACTCAGAATTAATTGAAATAATGAATCACTGATCATGTGAAAGACTGAAAGCCACCGATCCTCCTCGAACTCATGCTTACACATTTGGGGTAGCTAAGGGGAAACTGGGTGTTATTTTGGTTTTATGACTTGTATCTTACAAATATTTTGCCCAAACATTTTGAAAAAATGTAATTTTTCTATAAACAACCATGCATGCTTAAATATTGTGATTTTACCTTTAAACCATAGCATTGGCGAGAATAGAATTGGTCCTCTGCCAGTGTATATGTGGATCCTTTCCAAATGTTGATTCATTTTGTTTGTTTGTATATTTTTGCAACAAGAATTGATGATGGGAGATTTAACATCATTTTGATATGGATTATAAATTTTTAGTTTTGTATTTTACAGTGGCTGGATTCAAAGGTGATTGGTTGGTTGAATTTAGTTTATTCCGGAAATCGGACACATATTTATTCTGACTGCATCGCAAGTTTCAGAGGGAGACTGCTGCATTTTATGTACGAGACATTTGCTAAAACACAAATAGACCAATTGTTTAATATTATCATAGAATTTCCTGAATCTGAGCCAGCCATACTTGATTTAAAGGTTTGTCTAGAAAAGACTGATCTAAGAACACACCTCGTCACATCTCTAAAATTAGCTCTTGAGACTCGACTACTTCATCCAGGTATGGTTTTCAATTATCTCATAAGTCATAAAAAAAAAATTTATGATTCTAACATAAAAAACACAAGTCCAGAACATTGATTTTTTTATGCCCCAGCCTGAAATGTCCACCGGGGGCAACTAGTGTTTGGATCGTCCGTCTGTCTGTTTGTGTGTCTGTCCGTAATTCGGTCCCGCTTACAAATAAAGTGCAATATTTCAAGTTTGGATTGTGATACAGTAACCAAACTTAGACTGTAGGTTCATCTAAGGGTTCACTGACATCACATGCCCCTGGGGGTGGGTGGGGTCAAAATGTAGGACATTGCAAAATTTTGTTGGGAGCTGGAGCATTTGTGTTTCACAAACACATCTTGTTTTTACAAAGAATTAAATTACTGATGATAGAATATGAAAAATTCCCTTTTTACTACCAATTCAGTATATTGCTTAAAGATACATTAACTGTGTTTACCAGAAATTGTAGTAAGGTTGAATTGACCAATTGCAAGTGAATAATTGCCAAACAGGGTTTCTCAAGCAATTTTTACAAAATATATAGGAATTAAGAAATTTTTATGCCTGTGTTTATCTCTTTTTTTGTTATTGTATATCAGTCTAAGTAGTGAAAAAAGGAAATTTAAAAAAAAAAAAAAATCCAATGCCCCTTTAACCATGTTTCAAGTTGTTCTTATAACAAATGTTATACTTAGTTCGTTCTCAGATGCTCCGTTCTGTAAACATGACAAACGTCACGATATCTGGGATGATTTAAAGATGTTTTTCATTTTTATTATGTACAACTTTTCAGGTGTCAATACATCAGACATATTGACAGCATACATAGCAGCGATCAGGTCTCTGAGAGTTCTAGATCCCGCAGGAGTCATTTTGGAACTTGTTTGTGATCCCGTAAGAAAGTATCTCAGGTATGACAATTTTCTTTGATACAGGTGTTTTGTTTTGTGTGTAATTAGACATTGTTCTGTGTTATCAAAAAGAGTTCAGTTTTTCTATGTTTATGTATATATTCAAATAGCATGTTTAAGTCATCAGATCTTTTTCAGGAAATCGAGTATGATTTCTGTGTTGGTCATATATTTTTGTTGCTATTCATGCTATTCAATTTACTTCTTATGGATAAATAAGGTACAAGAATGTTATTCACCAATTAATATTCTTTGAAAAAAATGGTTATTAAAGTTGTTGTAAAAAATCATTTTTATAAGGAAGTAATTAATAGCTCTAAAAAGATGGAAAATGAGAAATTATATAAGTGATATTGCTAGTCTAATACAAGAGCTCTGTCCCTGTATTCTATCTTACTATCAATTTTCTTAGTTGGACCAAATTTTTAAAAAAGCAGCAGCCATGTTTGTATCTTTTGCAGTACTTGTATGGTACTTGTTAGGGCTGCCACGATATGGAGAGAGCGTACCACAATACATCGCAAAATTTTAGTTATGCATTGCGATACGTATTGTAATATATTGCCAACAATTAGCACCAGAAATAAAACATCTGTAAGGTGACTAAAACAAGTAGTAATCAGTTAAAATCATCTGCTATCCATATTATAACCATATACAGTGCCTTATTTTAGTACACTTACAAACACTCATCTGATCGAGATTACTAAGGTTATGAAAGTGAAAGTAATTTGTCAGTCGGTGTATATTTTCATGAAAACAATCGAAAGTTGAGTTTTAATTTCCAGAAATTTCATTTAAACAAGAAGAAATGTTAAATTTATAATTTTTTGGTGATATACTGGTACACTGTGCTGTATCGCGGTATCCATATTGTGGAGCAATGTATTGCAATACACCGGTATATTGGTTTATCGCGGCAGTCCTAGTACTTGTATGTGTGTAGAATGAAATACAAGCTAAGACAAAAAGATAGTTTTGATACACATGGAGTAAAAGCTGTGAGACTTAATAAAAAATATTCTAAAATGTTCTTTCCATGGACTTTTGTATGATAACAAAAAATTGTGTTTTTCATAAAATGAGTTAAATCTTTATGAGACCATCATTGACACCACTTGTGATGTGTTAGTGATAGAGCATTGGACTTAAAATTGTGGATTAAAGGCCACCTGTGTATAAAGGGCACCTGCCTATAAAGATCATTCAAATTAAATATAATCTTTGTAAACTTTTTATTTACATGTATAATTAATAAACCTCTTTATAACAGCCACCTGTCTACTTGGAAGTGGAAGATCCTAGGTTTGATTACTGCTACCCAGTCAGACAAAAATGTTACTGACTTTTCCTTTGTCAAGCTTTCGGCATACTTAAAACTGTGTCACCATAGGCTTTGTATATAAAGAATCCCCACTGCATTGACATCAGTCCGTAGTATAAGTGAAAAATTTAAGACAGGATGTAAAACAAAAACAAAATACTGTGATTGACTCTGTTATGATATCGGAAGAAGAGTTTATTTAAATCATTATTGTTTGTATATTTATGAGATATTCATTTCGGAAATTTGATCATTTATTTTTCCTTTTTATCATTCAGGTCACGAGATGACACAGTTAGGTGTATCGTTTCAAATCTCACAGATGATGGAAGTAACGAGTTGTTAGATGAGCTTCAGAAAGGTCAGCCATTGTTAGATGATGGTACCCAAAGTGATGATGAAGTTGATGATTGGGAGAAATGGATTCCTGACCCTGTAGATGCCGATCCTGGTAAGGGAACATATCAATTCCTTTACTGTTACCTTGCACAATGTTTAAACTTTACTATTGCTGTCAGTAATTTAATTTAGCATACCTTGATCTAGATTAAACCAATCGTGTTGCACTATTCCAGTCACATAGTGACCTACTATTACCCCAAAGTAGGTTACTAAAATAATATGCATTGAAATTGTAATGAATAACACGCAAAACCTTCCATTAAATAGCTTAAACACACTACTGAATGAAAAAAACTAAGAGCATCCAAGAGTTTAAAAAATATGCACATTAATTAATCGTGTTCTTGGTCATTGAAGAAATACTTTTGTTTTGATATATCCTCTGGTTTTACAAACAGACGCTTGAAGTCTTTAAATGATACTTTCCTGGTGATTGCAGTCAAATATAAAATGGTCAAAGGAATTTCCAAAAAAGTGAGAGCAGAATATTTTAGAATTATAGAATTAAATTTGAACAGAAAAACACACATGTGGATGCTGCTAAAATACATTTTATAAATGATCAGGCTTCGTCTATTTCAAATACCAATCGATGCATGATGATGACGTCCCGAATCATTTACAAGGGTTGTTTCATATGTGTCCGATTTATAAATATATGTGTACAAATTATATATTTGACTAAATATAAGTTCTCACTGTGATAAATTTGTTATAAGGTTTGTTACTGATGTACCTCGGACCCATAGCAGGTTTATAAATATGTAGTGAGTACAGCCTGCGGCCTCACCCTACCTCTACCATGCGACCCCACCCCACCCCCGACAAATTTTACAAACCTGCTATGAGTCCAAAGTTTGTCAGTTACATACCTTACAACTAATAATGGTATTTATCTATGTAATGTATACCTGGAGATTTTCATTCCTGTTTTGTTTTTTGTTTTTGTTTTGCACTTTTAAGACAGGAAGGATATTCATCCCATCTTAAATTTTCCCTAATTCATCATAGACTCATGGATGGCATATATGTTGGTGCTTCAGTTATTTAGCTTTCAAATTTTGTTTTCATTTGAAATTTTCCCTCTCATATAAAGGTGAAAGTGGCGAAAATTAACGGGAGTGAAAAGTTTCAGGTATGCTTTTTAAATAGAGGGCATTACCATATGATATCACAGCCCATGGAATATAAACACATGTACATTTTGTTTTGTACAGTCAAACTTACATTTAAGGCCATTTCTGTATAAAGGGCACCTTCCCACAAAGACCATTCAAATTAAATATTTAACATTTGTTAACTTTTTTATGTGTATAATGAATGAACCTCTTTATAAAGGCCACCTGTCTATAACAGCTACTTTTGCCTATTTCCGCGAGTGGCCTTTATAGTCAAGATTGACTGTAGTTGCCTAGTAACATGCTATGCAAGGATCAATAGTAATGATAAAAGCATTGTTAATGCTTTACTTTCAAGTAAGAACTTTCATGACCTTGTGAATTATGGTTATGGCATTTAGTAACTGATATCATGTATGTATGTTTTGGTCTAAATGATAAATCTCATAACATATCTTTATTAACCATCATCATCATTGCCTACCTTTGTTATCTAAGCAAGTATACTTATTTGTACTGTATACAGTGAAACTTGTATATAATGACCTCCTTATGGACGCAATAAAAGTGGTCTTTATAGGGAGGTGATCTTTTTATAGAGGTTGATTTGTACAGAAATGGTACTATTGGGGACAGCAGAAAAAGGTCTTTGTGACTCAGTGGTCTTTATACACAGGTGGTCGCTAAGGCAGGTTTTACTGTACTTTAAAATTTTCACCTCTGGTTATTTTCGCCCTTTTACAGGTATACAATAATTAAAGTATAACTTACATTTCCTGAGAAACTATAAACTATATCACTTTTTTCGAAGGTACCACATCAAAGAGTCGGCGAGCATCAGACATTATCAGCATGCTAGTAAATATATATGGCAGTAAAGAACTGTTTGTTAACGAGTACCGCATGCTGTTGGCAGATCGCATCTTGACTCAGTTCAATTATGATATTGAGAAGGAAATCAGGTATCTAGAATTGCTGAAGCTGAGGTTTGGAGAATCACAGTTACATTTTTGTGAAGTTATGTTGAAGGATGTTGCTGATTCTAAACGACTAAATTCCAGGGTGATTGAAGAACGAAAGAAATCTGGCATAAAAGAAGTGAGTGGGATTGTACATTATTAAACTTCGATATAAGGAATCCCAAGGGAACTAACACAAATAATGTGAATCCATAGGGAACTACTTGATAAAGTGTTATATGTATAAAGTTGATTTCTGTAATGATTTATAAAAAGTTTTATGCCTAGCTAGTTTTTCTAACTTTCAAAGAAACCATAGTATTATTTGGCAAGTGGATTTATTTTGGGGAGAAGTGAAGAGAAAAAATGTTACTTTTGAATCATCATGTTCATCATGCAAAGATCTAAAAAATGTGCAAAATGATTGAAATGATAAGAAAACCACTTATAGGAATATTTTCCCTTTTGATCACATTTTTATGTTTTAAGCTGTTTTGAGCAATTATTTTGAAAAGTATAATATCTTTTTACTCAGGTGACCATTAACTTTTCAACCCCTGTGGTCACATTTAAACTCACCCAGATCAATAAATTGTATGGTCTACTGTCATAATTCAGGAGTTAACAAGTTGATTTTGCATAAAATTTTGATTCTAATTCATACACCCTTGAATTTTGACAGTAGACTGAACTATTCTTTGAAATGGGCAAGTCCAAATGTGACTTCAGGGGTTGATGAGTTAAGGCCACTTGGTCCTCTTGTTTCTGATCTCGGCTGAAGGGCACGGGTTAAAATCACTGTTGATAGTGTTGTGTTGATGCTTATTCTTATTCACAATAAGACATTTACTTGTTTGTGTTTTCAACATCTCATACTGACAGTTTTATGTTGCAGGAAATAGAAGTGAATTCCATGGTGTTGTCGGCTCAGTTCTGGCCAGCATTTAGAGAAGAGAAGATAACTCTGCCAGAAGTAATGCAGAAATCTTTAGAGGAATATACCAGAAAGTTTGAGACACTCAAGGGCAACAGGACCCTGAACTGGAAGTCACATCTGGGTAAATATTTAGCCTCTTGCTATCAGGAGCACAGACTAAGAGTATCATAATCTTATAATTATTTTGAAATTTTGAATCTCACTTTGATGTGGCAATTTCAAGGAAGCTGTGCGAGTGCTTTATATTCATTCTATTGATTTTTACAATTTTTATGCCTGAATAACTATAGGTTAAGGGATTATGTTTTTGCTTTGAAAAAGTAGAATATTTGTTTTAGATTCACTTCAATATACAGCTGTTAAGATTGAGAGTTGGTTTGAATCACCACAGCTAACTGGTTAGATTTTAACATCATTTGTCATTGTGACATGTTCCCTATCTGTTCAAACCTTCCTGTCAAATGTTCCCTATCTATTCAAACCGTCCTGTCACATGTTCCTTAGCTTCCTGCCACATGTTTCCTAGCTTCCTGTCACACAAACATCCAGTTATATATCATACCTCACGTGTTTTTATACTTCTTGTCGCATGCATAACTATTGGTTGATTTTCTTTAATGGTGGCAGGTGCTTCTAAATGTGCTAAAATAATATTGAATTGACTATTTTTTTATTTGATTTCAGGTTTAGTAAATATCGATGTTGAATTAAAAGAAAGAACCCTGAACTTCAACGTGTCTCCCGTACAGGCAGCCATTATTATGCAGTTTCAGGATCAAGGTATGACTTAGGCAATGTCCTTTAATTTTAATCATCTTTTAATCTTTTTAGCTCGCCAGTTTGAAGAACAGAAGAGCTATTTCTGTCACTGCTTAGGTGTCAGCATCGTCCTTTTTCTGTGTTAAGGTTTTTGTTTAAGTCCATTGTGGGCAAAGTACTGCAGCTACAGCCATGAAACTTCACATGCACATTGTCTAGGATCATTACTCAACTAACCTGGATTGCATTTACTATATGAATACACTAAGCTTATTGCAGTGGCCTAATTTTGACCCAAATTATAACAAGCATAAAACAGATGAGCTGTATGGTCTGCCTTCGCGACCATCTATTTTTATAAATATGTGTGAACTGAAAAGAATCAAAATGTTGTATTCCAACATAATTGGTTAAATGTGATCATTCTCCTCAAGTTATTCAGAATGTTTTAATTATTAGGCTGGTCTTCTCTCATATACTGGTTTTGAAGTCCACATCTTTTATGGTCATTTGATAATGAAACAATATTTTATTTCTTACTTTTGCTTGAACACAGTATTCTGCACAAGGGAGATAATTAGTGTTTCAATAACAAAATGGCAAAAAATGGTTACCGAAATCTGACCATGCACATGAAAAAAAAATTGATCACAAAATCACCAGTTTATCTATTTACCGTCTTAAGAATTTTTAGGTCACCTGAGTCACTCAGGTGACCATATGCTGTCAATATTAGTGCTGTGTGTTGTCTGTAAGCGATGAACTTTTTTATCTTCATCTTGAAAACTACTTTGACTATCATGTTTAAATTATGTAAGAAGCTTCAGTAGGGTAAGTGGAACACAAATAGTAAATGGCCTTTTGGGCCAAAACTAAAATCTTCTTTACCCTTAGACCTGCACACCAAGGATAAAAACTGAATATATAGCTAGAAAGATGATAAAGCCGTCTTCTTAAATTGTCAAAATTAATACCCTGGGAGTGGGGCAATATGGCCATTTAGTTATTTTGTAGTCTTTGAAAATCATCTTTTTGTACTTTGGTGCATTGTAAAGAAAAACTGAATACATTTTTTAAAGAATATAAAGCCCTTTACAAAAATTGAGAAATGAATTAGATATCAGAGGTCAAGATCTGGTCATTATTTAGCCATCTAGTAACAGTAGTTCATCTTACAAAATCTTATCTTCATCTATGAATTGTAAGGAAAAACTAAATACATTTTTAGAAAGATGGTGATATGTCTTCTACGTAAATTGTGAAATTTATTACCCTGGGGCAGGGGTTCAGGGTCTTGGGTGGGGTCAATATGGCCATATAGTGATTATATAGTAAGTCTTAGAAAATCTTCTCCTGTACATCTGTGCATAGCAAAACTGCTCAAATGTAAAACAACACTAAATACATTTTTTAGAGAGTGCTTAAAGCTTTTCACCGATTAAATTGCAAAATCTATTACTCTAGGTATAGGGGTGGGTGAATTTAGACAAATGGTGACTCTACATATATATATATATATATATATATATATATATATATATATATATATATATATATATATGTAAAATCATCAGAAAATCTTCTTTACATCTATTAATTGCTAAGAAAAACTGAATACATTTTTAGAAGGAGTATAAAGAACTTTAACCTATTTTTTTTAGGTCATCTGAGATTCAAATGACTGGGTAGTTTTATAGTAACTCAAAACTGATTGACTTGTTGTATACTAATACAAATCTATTTGAGGAAGCTGTTAGGAATTATCTATGGACCCCGAATGAAAAGGGGCTAAAACCCATAGTGGCTCCAAAAGGCACCAAAAGTTTGTACATCTTTAAATAAATCATGAACCAATGATAAACCTATTCTCACTGTAATCATATTTTACCCAGGTGACCGATTAGGACCATCGGCCCTCTTCTTGTTTTTATTTTTATTGTTTGTTTGTTTGTAATTTAGCCAGATGGACTGTGGAGGAACTAAGTAATGTGTTACAGATGCCAGCCACAGCCCTGCGTCGTAAAATCGCTTACTGGCAGACACAGGGTCTGCTGAAAGAGGACACTACAGATACCTTCCTCTTGATGGAGGAACACAAAGGCAGACCTCATGATGTCATCATCACCGATGACGACGAAGCAGAATCAGCAATGGCTTCTGCACATGCTCAGAGAGAAGAAGAATTACAGGTTTGTTGATTTGTGTATATGTTTGATGCAGGAAGAAAGTCGAGAAATAGCTAGTTATGAATATAAATCAGCACTATGTACTCTTGTCAGTGTTGTGATGTTTTCTATAAATCTTTGCTTAGCTGGATGGAATCTAGTTACTTACCCCTCCACTTCACTGAAAATAAATCACTAATATACACAACATTTCTTAGATTGGTAAGGTACAGGGTTAACATTCGTAAATGGTCATATGTAACAAATAAGGTTGTGAAATGCAAAATACCAGAACTTACAATATCACAAAAAATATCTTTGAATCATTAGTATTATTTATTGAGAAGAGAAACCTGATGATTTGCTACAAAATACTTTATAGCAGGGCTTAGCCTGTCATTAGCCAATGTAGCTATTGACTAAAGTTTTTCGTGATTGGCTAAAAAATACTGTAATTGGCTAATTGTTTTTGTTTTGTCATTTTTGGTTCACGTCTTGTGTGTTTCAAACTGTCATTCAAAATTGGCTAAAAAATATCTTCTTGGTTGACTAACTTTTGGGCCCATAGTTTTCCATGTCCAAAGAGAGCCCTGGACTATACAGGGAAATTTTTGCCCTTGTTTTATTTTTGCCCCTTATGCCCTCATTGTCACTAGGCAAATTCAAAACTGGGCAAATTCAAAACGTTAAATTCATCTAATGTTATTACTGCAGAAGGAATCTATTGTTTATTTCGTTTTGAACAACACACAGAATTGTTTGAAAAACTTTAATGTAACCATGCAGAAAGGAGATGTGCACAAGTATTGATCGTGAAATAAAACTTCACAATAAAATCATATCTAATCACTGATAAAAATTGCTGATTGTTAAACATGTGATACACATGTTTCTTGAATGGAATTGAAACGAGTCTGGGCGAATTTGAAATGGAGCGAAACCATTTGCAAGTGTAGTAAGGTGAGAAAAAAAAACCTGTATACATGCTTTGTTACATTTTGTATTTCTGTTTCAGGTCTTCTGGACATACGTTGTTGGAATGTTAACTAACTTGGAAAGCTTGACAATAGACAGAATACACAGCATGTTAAGATTATTTGATATACAGGGTTTGTCTGCTGTAGAGTGTACCATTCCAGACCTCAAAAGATTTCTTGATGCCAAAGTCAAGGATCAAAAACTTATTTATTCAGGGGGTGTTTATAGGTTGCCCAAACCAAACTGATTAAATATATATGAAAAAATGATGAATAAATAAGATATGACATTGGTTATGATTCTTTTTATCTTTTTGTAATGATCATTAATTGTATTTGTCAACATAATTCAGTTTTGTGTGTTGATATTATAAAAGTGTATACTATTATTTAGTAGTTCCCCACCGGTTCGCAGGGACTATAGTTTTGTATCTTTTATCCATTAGCCCTTTCATAATGAGTAACATGCAAGATTCTGGAACTTATATAAATGTCTCTCATTAGCTCTGATGATGTCTTGGGTGGTGCTTACTGAGGAAATCAGAGTAGCCAGAGAAAATCCATATTTCTGAGCTGACAATTGCCATGTCACGCAACAAACTTCCTTGTCTAATTCGAGGATTAAACCTTGAAGTACACTATATATATTCACATTACATCAAAATTGGAAATGGTAGATTTGCACAGTATAATTAATTTACATTGTTTCCATTAAATTGACTTCCAGAAATATTTATGTCCACTTAAATATATATGAATATCCGCATTGTTACTTGAACTAAAATGGCATAGACAGTCAGAAGGAAAATGGGTTGAGATAAATGAAGGCTTTAACTTAATGCTAATTTAAGGATTAAAATATGAATTGTAGGTTCTTAAAGTATTAGCTTGGACATTTGAGTCTTAGCTACATAAAAGATAAATCTTAAATCAATTACTCTATGTCTCAAGGTCCCTAATTTAATATCTAGACAGCCTAATCTCTGCTCAGCTAATTAGAGAGCAATTAACTTATTTCACACCTATGTTTATCTGTATACCTAATTTAGTAATTATGCCAATTTATATCCTTTACTAAAATTTCCAACAAATTCAAAAATATATAAACTTAATAAACTATAAATTAGCAAATCAATGTATTTAAAAATATAAAATCTTATATTTATAATTTTAATAATTTCAAACATGAAATTCTACTCTGTGATATATTCCTTCGCAAACTTAAAATAAATATTCCTGGAATTGATTAACTATCAGTTTTGTCCAGGGGAGATAATTTACCAGCGTTCCTATCTATATGGGGAAAAAAATTCAATTCACATTTTATAGAAGATAAAACAGGAAAGGTAAAACTGTTAGATTTTGAATCAATTAAATAATGATTTTGGAAGTTGCTTGAAATAGGTGATCAGGCCAAACCAACAACTTTGATACATCATTCATGTTTTTAGGTGATCGGTCTACAAACAGGAATGTGCGTATATCCAAAAAGTAATATTTCTATTTACAAAAAATGTTTCCTTTCTGTTTAACACTTCTCTATCAAATACTTAGATACTTAGGGGAAAAACTATTATAACTCATTCCTTTCACACAACACACTCTCTAAGAAAAATGTACATAAATTTCCAGTTAGATATCACAAATGTCAATATATACATCAATCATGTAAATTACAATATCTTTCTTCTTTGTAATTGTCCTCTCCTTATCTTTGTACTTGAATGTTTCCTACTCCTTTACTTCCTTTGCACAATTAACTTTCGCGTCTTTTTCTATTGTCTCTATCTTCCCATAAGCACACACAGGTACAGGTAAAGTCTCATTATATCTCCTAAAATGAATAGTACACAGCTAACTTCTCATTCTATCTTCTAAAATCATAATCATACTGATCAAGGCATTTATTATCTAAGTCACATAACATCTTCCTCATTTTGTTCGCACCACAACTATCACTTTGATTCTTCAGTGATATTCAACTCCATGTATTGTTTCCTACTCAAATTACAGAATCATCTTTCCTCTCCCAGTGGACTCGATTTTGAAAAGTTCTGGCTTCATCTTTACTTTATTTTCTGTATCCTTTATTTCTTTTCCACTTTCTAATTGTTGGGTTTCTGATGGGTCTATTGTCTGCAGTAACATCTGAAATTATATACTGGTTTCTACATTAATAATTGTCTGTTTCTGAATTTAACTCATTTTACAGTGTATCTTCTTATTTTCAGAACTTGTTTTCTTTGTAATATTACAAGCTAAATGTATGTTAATGTAAGTGCACAAATGAAAATTTTAACAAAAGTTTTTACCAGATGATGACTCCATATGAGTGAATGATTCTTGAGTGGGACGCTAAACAACAATAAACAAATAAACAAACACAATAATACAAGTGGTCCTTTGTACACTTTGCAGATATTATTCTTGAAATTAACTTCTGCTTGTTATTCTCTTTCTTGGTTTGAGTTTGTGACCTTTCCCCTTGATCATTCTGATCTGTTGAAGCAGGTGTGTTTTCCTCTCGTTTATCTTCTGTCTCATTCACGTGCCTTCTTTTCTGTTGAAAAGGTGCATCTGGTATTAAATTCTGCTTCTGACTGTCTTCTTTATCGTCTATTTCTTTTGCATTAAGTTCTGTTTCGTATATTTCCTATGTAATTTTTGTGCTGTACCCGGTAGAACCTTGGTGAAGTATAGCCATACCTTCTGTATAATTCATAATTCTGTTGGTTTAACCTGCATGTCGTGTTAAAATTTTATTTCTCCTGTGCAATTTTCTCTTGCCAACCTCCTGGATTTCTCCAATTTTTCAAAATGTTTTTCCGATTGAAGTCTAAAATTCTGTGGTAAAAAGGCTTTTGGTATTGTATCTATTGGCATCCTCATTTCTTGTCCAAAAAGTATATAGAATGGAGAATGTAATGTTGACTGTGTAGCGGACGTCATACGGTATGGCATCATGATGGCAGGTAAAACATCTGGGCCCGAAGTCACCAAATTTACTCAGTACTCAAGCTCAAGTATCTTTTCATGATTTTAAGGTAAAAACATGCAAAAATTCATTCTGTAACTGGACATATTTGTATATCGACAGCATATAATTGTAAATAATGATAAAAATTATTGTTAATTTGAAGAAAACTACGGAAATATTAAAAAATAGCTTGAGTACGTACTCAAATTTTGAGTACCGTACTCGAAGTATTTATTCATTTTTACATGAAAATCATAAGTGTGACGCAAAAATTTATATGTGAATGATGAAAAATAATATGTTTCTTAATTACTCAAACCCAAAAATTTACAAGCGATTATCCAGTCAAAATAATGAAATAAAAGTTGATTTTGAGTACTGAGTAAATTTGGTGATTTGGGGCCCTGGCCATGTATCTTGCTTTTCACTGCGATGTATTCTCAACTGCTGGAGAATAACCGAGTTCATGCGTTCACAGGCTGCATTTTTCTGAGGATGGTATGAGCTTGTGAAAACCCTTTTTGTTTGAAACATCTCACAGATTCTTGAATCAACGCTGACATGAAGTTTCTGCCTCTGTCCGACACTAGGGTATGTGGTGCTCCATAGCCTGTGAAAATAGCTACCTCAGTGGCTGACTGTGTCTTCAATGGAAATCCTTCACACCATTTTGATGAACTGTCTACTGCTAATGAAGTGTATTTATAATTTTCTGGTGTGGTAGGCAATCCACTTAAAATGTCAATATGCCATCTGCCAAAAATTTCTACTACAGGTAGTGGATTAAGTGGAGTTGGTCTGCCATCTGTATCTCTTTTAGTCTCTTTTAGACCGCTTTTTACATAATCTTTCATCACCTGATACATTCTGGGCGAATGGTACTTGCTTCTGATTGCTCCATATGTCCTTTCTTGGCCTTGGTGACCTGCAATCCTAGAGTCATGGTAAGCTGTCAGTACACCATTGCGTAAACATTTTTGCACTGCTACTTGATATACTGACTTTTCTTTTTTGGCTATATTCTTTAATCGTCTCTGATACATGTGTAAGTCTTTTTAAAATTTTCTCTTTTTGGAAGGTTTGAATAAATTTTGTTATTAGATTCAACAAACATTTTTTGACAAGTTAACTTGCTTTACTTAATTAGGACCCTTGTTTTGACAAATTTACTTGCGCAACAGGACTTTACTTGACGCAACTTGCTTTACTTGATTAGGACTTGTTTTGACAAATTTACTTGCGCAACTAAATCAGGACTTGTTTTGACAAATTAACTTGCTTTACTTGATTAGGACTCTTGTTTTGACAAGTTTACTTGCGCAACTGAATAAGTACTTGTTTTGACAAATTTACTTGTTTTACTTAACTAGGACTCTTGTTTTGACAAGTTTACTTGCGCAACTGAATCAGGACTTGTTTTGACAAATTAACTTGCTTTACTTAATTAGGACTCTTGTTTTGGCAAGTTTACTTGCGCAACTGAATAAGGACTTGTTTTGACAAATTAACTTGCTTTACTTAATTAGGACTCTTGTTTTGGCAAGTTTACTTGCGCAACTGTTGACTTGTTATGACAAAATATGCTTTACTTATTGGACTCTTTTTTGGCAAGTTTACGTGCGCAACTACAGGATTTTTTGTCTTTACTTAATTAGGACCCTTGTTTTGGCAAGTTTACTTGCGCAACTGAATCAGGACTTGTTTTGACAAATTAACTTGCTTTACTTAATTAGGACTTTTGTTTCGGCAAGTTTACTTGCTTTGTATCCTACGTTGTCAAGATGTACAAACCTTTTGAATTATCAATTATGCAATATGTTTCTTAGTGTACAATTTTTTGTCTATAAAGTATGCAATGTGTTTCTTGGTCAAACAAATTGAAATGAATTCAGTTAAATTGACATATATTTTAATATATTGACACCTATCGATTTTTAACCCACTTTTTTAGCAATTATTCAACAAAAAAGAGATTTAACAGGCACATTTGTTTATTAATTCAACCTTACTATTTTATATGTAAAATGAATATAATATTTTTATGCCTATTTATAGCTCTGATTTGTTTTTGTACTTCAAATACAAGTAGTAAACATAGAAAAAATCGAAATGATTTTTTGGGGTAAACACAGCTAACATATAATTAACACAGTTAACAATTTTAATTGTAACTAAAATTAACCTTTTACATGTACATGTTAATGCGAAATCGATGTCAGGAGACACTGATTTGATTGTCTAAAATATATAGAGTTGTCTACCTTTGTTCTTTTTTAAATACAAAATTTCAATTTTGGTTGAACAAAAATAATTTATATCATTATGCTATATTAATTCCACAATTTGTAATGTTTTAATAAGACCCATATATGTTATATTTCACTACCATTCTGTAACAGACCAAGTGAAAAATAATATATGATGAGAATGGATTCAAAGTTATTTGCAAAGCAAGTAAAATATTTTGGTTTATTTATAGCACACATTTTATATCGGAACACATACAGAGAACATGTTAGATGTTGAGAAAACGGTCAAGTATAGATTTGGACTTAACTGACCGTTTCTAAACAATTTAGTTCCAGTCATACATGTTTATGGGAAGTACCGAACGTCATATTCCAAAGGAAAGATCTCCACTTTCTGGAGACATTCTGACACTTCCGTTTATAACTCACATTATTTTTAAAAAATATTATATTAATGACCATTGGTAAACTCTTGGGTTTTCAAGTATTAACCGGAATACAGGGTGTCCATATATGTGATTTAGGGACAAAATTTATGTTCTGAATTTGAACTGCTCATCATTCAGAGAATGCACAATATATAAATATATAAATATATAAATATATAAAATATATAAATATATAAATATATAAATATATAAAATATATAAATATATAAATATATAAAATATATAAATATATAAATATATAAATATATAAAATATATAAATATATAAATATATAAAATATATAAATATATAAATATATAAATATATAAATATATAAAATATATACACGAGTTATAGTAAAATATGTTGGAGCGAAATCATTGGATCAGATAAATGTAAATATCTGCTGACGATTCTGATTAGACCAAATATACTAAATATATGTTTGTAATATATCATATATACAATGTATATAGAATACTGCATAGCTACCATATTCTGTCTACATGTACGCGTACAGAATAAAATACAAACAATGTGATATTTTCAACCTCTTTGATATATATATATATACGTTTCCCGTTATCATAACACTTTTTATGAATTTCTTAAAACAGCAATATTTATGTTTCTTGGTCAGATCAGCCTACATGCATGTACATATTCTTCTTGGTCTTCTTTCCACATTTGTAGATGGTTCTCAGGTGAGCGATTGAGGCCTTCTTGGGCCTCTTGTTTTTCAAATCAATTTTCATCAACAGGAGCATTACAATCACAAAACATCAACACACAAATTCAAATGTACAGAAAACTACCAGTATAACAGTAAAATGTCTAAGGGGTTCACCAGCGGATGATTTTGATATACTAATAACGAAATATTGACTTCATCAAATTCAGAAATAATAAGTAGTTGTACAGTATTGAGAGACTTTTTGTGCAAATTTCTAAACTAATTTGGTAAAACTGTCATGATTGTAATACAATGGCAATATTGCTCCATCTTCTATCAACCTATTTTACTGACTATGTAATACAATTTCTTTATATAATATGTAAACAATGTGGGAAATGAAACTGAATAAAATATCAACACTATCCTGTAACTACTAAGCGAAATTGATGATAAACCGCATGTCTCTAACATGTAAAATTACAATAAATACAGTGAACTTTCTAATGGTTACATGAGCTGGCCTGATTCAGTCGGTAGAGTGTTCCACTCTTGGTCGTGAGTTCGAGTGTAGCCGGCGGCAGGTCGGCTTTCTGTCCTTCTGACTGAGACAGTAAAAGCCGAGGTCCCGTGCCACAGTGTCAATGGCCGTAAGTGCCGAGCATGGGCCAAAATTTGAAGCCCTTCACCGGCATTTGGTGATGTCTCCATAATATGAGTGAAAGATTCTTGAGTAGGACGTTAAACAACAATAAACAAACAAACTAAAGGTTACACAAAATGCTTTCCTAAATACATTTTAAAATAGTGTTAATATCATGATATATCTTAACACCTGATAACATAGCTTATTGACAGAAACGATCGTGTTGAGCATTTATATTGGACCCCTTTTTTCACAGCTATTGCTTTGGTAATGTTTATAATATTTAATGGAGTCATTGTGACAATTTTTTTATTATTCCTTTCTTTTAATTCCATGATATGATTGTTCCTGTATACCCTGTAATAACTCTCCAATGGTTACCCGTTTAACAATTTTAATCCGAAAATCTGTTCTCATAAATGGAAGAATATTGTAATTAGAGACGGAACTCTTTTATGTTGAAGGTGTGTAAGGTCAAATATACTCTATGATCAAATAGTCTTTAAAAGGATGCTGCAGAACAAGAATTTGGTGTGTTTTCGCGTGTAACTATTATAAAAAGTTCTACAACGAGCGAAGTTGACCATGAACTAAGACTCTGAAAATTGTGCTTAAAAATGATCACAGACCGATTTTCTCTTGTCGATTTTGACTTAAATGTGTGAATAAACATGTGAAGTGATTATCCAATTAGGTGATAATTATTCGTTTAACCCGTCGCCTTTCCATACCTTCCTTTTAATACAGAATTGTCATTGGAATATTTAAATGGCTCTGATGTTTAGTGCAAGTGTTCAAATTGAAAACATTTTTACAACTTCAAACGTTATGCAGTTACATCAAACTTTAGTCGCATTCCAGTAAGTAGCAAATTAAAGAAGTGTGAGCCCCCAATAGAGAGGGCCAATATTAAATGAAAGTCATAATTGCCATTCTTTGTTTTGACATGCACAGATCTTTTGAAGTAATTAACATTTTTTAAAATACTAATATGTTTTTGTGGGATTATATTAAATACAATACTTGTAAGTATTTCATAAATCAATAAAATAAGGGCTTTAAACTCTGCTTGGGGTAAATCATTTGGTTATTTGAAACACGAAAGGATGACGTTCTGAAATAGAATTAGATATACATGTGTATATATGTAAAACGACAGATGTATATGATGAATTTGTTTCTTTGACCCTAAGGAAACCCCTTGTGCCTCGTTGCTTTAAATTTGCTTTAGATGTGATATATAAGTTATAATTATAAATATATATATATATATATATGTATATGTATGTATATGTGTATAATATATATATATATATGTGTGTGTGTGTGTGTGTGTGTGTGTGTGTGTGTGTGTGTGTGAGAGCAAGATATATTTAATTTAGCATCGTAGTGTCAGTACGTTAATTTTTAACACAGCTAGTAATTAATCTTTCAAATTAATGTTTTATAAATATTATAAACATACTACCAAAGTTATAATGCTCAAGACGATATCGTTTCTGTCAATTAGACGTCATCAGTTGAGCTCCAATTTAAGAGTTATATGAATTTTCTAAAGAGAAATTGGTATTATACAAGGCCAAATAATATCTCAAAAAGTATAGCCGAAATCCGTCTAAGAGTAACCACTGTAAAAAATGACTATCTTAGCTTTAGAAAAAATTTTGAATTTAAATTATGTTAACAGTGCCAAATATTATTTTAGTATAAGATGAACAGCTGGTACCGAAAAACCAGGTACTAGGTTTATGTATACCCTTGGGGACTCAAACGGTCCACCAGCAGTGGCAACGACCTAGTGGTTATAAATATTATAAACATAGTACCAAAGTTATAATGCTCAAGACGATATCGTTTCTGTCAATTAGACGTCATCAGTTGAGCTCCAATTTAAAGTTATTATGGTTAAATCTCTCGCCACCCGTGAATTTTGAAGATGTGAAATTTTCTAATTGTATAAAAGTGTTTAAAATTTATAAAATGTATTGTAATCACGGACTTACAAAACGAAACGATCTTAAAATGCCGATACACGATTGTTGTCAATATCAATTACCTTTCTACCTAAGTTTGACTTCAGCTGTTAAACCGCATTTATAATAGTAATTCTAAGTATAACCATTTCACCGTACATTTTATTTCATCTTTTATAATTCATAATTACCACAGCGATGAATTAAGCCGAAATAATTTTACAATCAAACAATACAAAGAAGTTTTAAAAAAAACATATTTTGTCTGTTGACAAGGAACACAGGTGTATGAAAAACATCACTTTCAAAAGATTCCGTCTGATTTAATATTTTTATTCAACGCTATCCGTGTGCAACAATTTGCCAAATAGACAATTGGAATACAATTATTTCTGTAGCATGTTAAACCTTTTGCTGACCCTGGAATCGTAGATCATTCATGTTGACTTGTCAGGCCTACCATACTTAACCAATACGACCAATTACACGATATTTCCTTACATATAATTATTTCTATTGTCATTTTAATAATGTAATTTCCTACCAAATTCTACTGTAATATTTTGTGCAACTATATTCATGATCTTATTTTGTGATAAAGGGAATGGGGCTATAAACAAGTACATATTGACTGTGAACATGGCGTATTTTTCTTATGTTTTGGAGTTTAAAATTCTACAAATATTAACATGGCCTATTTAAGTGTGGCTGTCGGTATATATGTTCATCAATATGCACTATATAGTGTAACATAACTTGGTCAGGGAACATGTCCCAAGTCATGAAACGAATTATACAAATGAATAACTATAAAATTAATCTACCAAAGACATAGACAGATGTGAATAAAATACGAGCAAAATAAACACAACTAGATGAAACTAGCATATATATATATATATATATATATATATATATATATATATATATATATATATATATATATATATATATATATATATATATATATATATATATATATATATATATTCGTGTCCGGGCATGTAACATCAATTGAACGTTTTTCAATACTTTTCGTAATTATTTAGATAGTATTACCCCGTGTAGAGTTTCGATTTTGATATTTCTGACATAGTGCTACATTGTATACGATATACAACAAAGACACGCAATAGCTCCGTACGTCAAGTAGTTAACTGAGATAATGTGTCTTAAATGTGACATTATTAGGTAATAATTCATATATTGTTGTTCACTCATTATATTTGGTAGTGTTCACGTGTTATCTGTTTGAGGATCTCTGTTGTTCTTTGCGGTTATGATAAATCCAAAGCAATAATGCCGCTTTAATTTTCATCATAAGTAACATTTATCATTTATACGTATTCTATAATTTTGTATCAGTAAAATAAGATCTATCAACTAGGAACAAGGGATATTGGATATCAGTAAACGGAGCAATTTGATGAACTGAACATAAATAATATTTGGTATCCAAAAACACAAACACACAATAATTCAACCAAAAAAAAATCCTAGCTCTGATTTAAGATGAAAATCTGACAAAGTATACAACATATATATGTATTTAATTCCGTCAGCGATTTTATTTTTTTTTTTATTCGTACCTTAAATAGGTAGTTTCAAGTATTGTTGAATATTGACCTAAAGCATTTAGCTTAGACCTGGACCTGGCACAATAAAACTGGATAATTGACTGAAATCTGAGATTAATCTTAAATTGGCCTGCTTAGCCAATCAGATTTCAGGATTTGACAGATTTGGGGGCAAACTTTTTTCGATTAAAGTAAATTTTAAGGAGCCAGGCCCAGATCATAAGTTCAATACAAACATTGATAAAGGAACAGACCGAAGTTCTAATACTTAATTCCAATCCGCGCCAAGCAATGTACATGTAGAAAGTCTGGACATTATAAACAAGTGGCCAGAAGAACAGACCGAAGTTCTTATACTTAATTCCAATCCAACAAGACCGAAAGACATTATAAACAAATTACACTTTAATTCCAATCCGCGCCAAGCAAGGTACATGTAGAAAGTCTGGACATTATAAACAAGTGGCCAGAAGAACAGACCGAAGTTCTTATATAAACAACATGTAGGTCAGACATTATAAACAAGTGGCCAGAAGAACAGACCGAAGTTCTTATACTTAATTCCAATCCGCGCCAAGCAAGGTACATGTAGAAAGTCTGAGATTATAAACAAGTGGCCAGAAGAACAGACCGAAGTTCTTATACTTAATTCCAATCCTCGCCAAGCAATGTACATGTAGAAAGTCTGAACATTATAAACAAATGGTCAGAAGAACAGACCGAAGTTCTTACACTTAATTCCAATCCGCGCCAAGCAATGTACATGTAGAAAGTCTGAACATTATAAACAAATGGCCAGAAGAACAGACCGAAGTTCTTACACTTAATTCCAATCCGCGCCAAGCAATGTACATGTAGAAAGTCTGAGATTATAAACAAGTGGCCAAAAGAATTGCCCAAAACCACCGTTATTGTCCTTAAGATTTCACGAATGAATTAAGAATAATAGTAATGTTCATGTTTGTTCATTCCGATGGTAATACAAGTGATAAAATTCATTTCCCACTGTTTTTATTTTACATAAAATAAACACAGTGTTTATTTTACCATAATTATTCAATATTAGTTTTTCAAGATTATTCATAGTTGGTATTGCACGATATTTCTTTTCATTGTGACGTAATGATTTCTTGTATATACACTGTATTAAACTTTGAACTTTACTCCCACTACGAAAATCATGAACAGTTATCGCTATAATTGATATATGAATTATATTTTAACGATTGCATGTCGGTAAGTCACAACTCTTTCCTTGGTCTTATCAGCGACCTCTAGATTTGTTCCACCAGGTCACTGGAAGTCAGGGAAGACTTCAAATGAAGTGAAGTATTCTAACGTCAGTTACATCGTTTTAGTAATGTGTGTGACAAATTGAGTTTGACTTTAAACAAATTTGTCGTTCTGTAAAATAAACAATTTGAATGACTAAACAATACAAAGTTATTTACAATACAAATCATATAAAAGTGTAAATTAAAATATCAACCGCAAAAATAAATCTAAAATGTAAAAACACGCTACAGATCGGACTTTGGAATATCCAGATGTGAGATCAAGGACGAACTTTAATAATCATAGCGATGGCTTTTGATTTTACATTTAGATATATCGACAACGTTTTGTCAATTAATAATGACAATTTTCATACATATGTTAGTGCAATATATTCCAGCAAACTAGAAATTAAAGACAAAACAGAATCAAGCACACACTTTCTTCTTGGACATTTTATTTACTGTAGACACGAACAAACAGCTATACGACAGACGCGACAATTTCGACTTTCCAATCGTTCATTTTACCCATATTTAAGTAATAATATCTTGCAATTACCTACACATGGTATTTATATCTCACAAATGATCTGATATGCCCAGATCGTGTTTAACATATGAACATTTCATATACAAATGTTAACTACTTACTGACAAGTTATTGACAGAGGGATATCGATTGTTGCGTTTGTTGTCAACGTTCCGAAAACTTTACGGTCGGTATAATATCCTTGTTTGTGATTATACAGTTTCACTAAGTGAAATGTTGAGTTACCTGTTCTATAGCGGTTACTGTGTCGTTTGTATCAATTGTGACGAGGATTTGTTCCTCGTTTATTTCATTTGAAATTTGACTGTAGACTCAAGGCGGTTGTGACCAGTCAACGGGGATGTTTACTATTCCAAGGCACCCGATCCCACCTCTGAATTTCTAATCGTCCGTGTTTGTCTAATATTCACCGGATTTGTATATGTATCCTGGACATTCTGAAGATTTATAATTTGGTATCTGAAATTTTTATATCATGATTCCAAATGTTTTAAGGATTTTTACAATACAATCATCATGCTTCTAGATGTTTAGATATTTTGCAACACACATCGTATTACCTACTAGTATTTACAATACACATTCCTTACTTTTAAATTATAATATTTTTATAATACAAACATCATGCTTGTAAATGTTTAAATATGTACAACACACACGCGCGCTTGCTTTTAAATGATATTTTTCTAAATATCCAGGCATTTACAAATAAATCCATGTGTTGCATATTACGCTTCGTCATAAATGTGCTTATTCGACATAATTTGATGTAGACTTCAGTTAAGACACTGTTTCGATAACTTACAGATAAATAATTTAGGACGCGCATGACAGTGACTTGGTTCCATTTCTCGCTTTCTTGTAATACATTTGGGTCAAACGCAGTCGTAATAACAACAGATAGAAATTACTGGGACAAAGTTTGTGAAACGTTTTGTATAATGCAGGTGAATTACCTTTCCTCAAATTTGCCGAAAGAAGCGACACATTTAATTTTTGACAAAATGCTAAATAATACAAACCAGGTAGTTCTATTGTATATTACTTGATGTTACTAGTAAAATAAGGTAAAATAGCATCAATATGAAATTATCAAAGATAAAGGAACTAATATACAGATAGGCAAAGGCAACCTTCATTTCCATTTCATGTTAAGAAAATAAATCCAAATACATGTACAGTCGATTACATTTATACTTCAACATTATATTATTGTAAAACTCATAATTTTGAAAATCACCGGCTCAAATTACTGATACATGAACCAAACATGGAACTGGATTGAAAAAAAAAGTGTATGATGTATGAGAATTGACACTTTATCTGAATTTCAAACCATTGTTTATTTCGGTTTAAGGGGCCTCTACCATTGATTTGGCCGCCGCCATATGAGTGATTGTGAGTGTGACGTTGAACAAGATTTAAACAAACGAAATAATATTTCGTTTTAAAATCAAAGTTTTATTTCACTATCATTGAAATTTAATTGTATTGATTTCCGAACCACCCATTGCGATGACCCAGTGGAAGACGTTTGACTCGAAAGCGGAACGTTCCGGGCTGTTATTTTACTATTCTTTTCCGGGAGATTGGCATTAGACGTGAACGTTATTGGTCTTTCGTGGCTTGACATTGCACATAGAGGAATGTTAATGCATTGGTGTCAGCTCATAGCACAGGTCAAAATTTTGGAACTTCACATAAAACTGGTGACATTTCCATATACGAAAAATTCCCGACAAGTTGAAAACAGAACAAACGAAGGAACAAAGGAATCATAATGTGTACATATACAAAAAGTGGTAAACATATCTGGCTATGTCGATATCCATCTATAGCTTTATGTATTTAATGAGAGTTGTTTTTTTATAATAATCATGTTTCTTTGATTCGGGTCTTTTTGGAAAACGCCTCTTAATAAAAGTATGAGCATTCGACTTTGAGTAAAAAGATACGTAGAAAGAAAATGAAGAGAGGGTAAAAGGTTATTTTATGACGAGATAAATATCTAAGTTTAACTTCTTCAAAAATATTAAGACAACGCAGCATATCACCAGCTAAAAGTAACTTGTAACTAAATAATTGAGTTATTAAGACAACGCAACATATCAACAGCTAAAAGCAACTTGTAACTAAATAATTGAGTTATTATGACAACGCAACACATCACCAGCTAAAAGTAACTTGTAACTAAATAATTGAGTTATGTAGAGTTTCTGGTAGTAATAAAGCTCTAAACAGCACAAGCAGCGATTTGTATAAGCTCCTATTTGAGGTGAAGATATTATATGGTACAAGTTAATCACACTCCTTACGACATAGATAATACATAGGTAAGACAAGTTACTTAACTAATCATTTTTTTAATGTGTGTATAAACATATACCAGGTATGTGAGAATACCCAATTTCAGATTTTGTTTTGACCCAGATTTCCATATGATGATTAGTTCATTGGAATTTGACTGTGGACTCATGGCAGGTGTGACTGGTCAATAGAGGATGCTTACTCCTCCAGGTCACCTGATCCCACCATCTGAGAAATGTCAAACTTTAATTCTAATGAATTTACAGAGGGTATAAACAATTAAAAACAAAATTCAGATTTATATTTTCATATGTAAATTTGCTTATTTTTATTGAATTTACAGATAAATTTCTGTCGGAAACAAACAAAATTTACAAAGAAGTTTCTGCTGAAAATTAAACCAAAATGCTGGTAAAATATACAGGTAAGTTCAATGTTAAAATGATTATGTTTATCACAAAGTACATTAGCATTAAACCAACACATTGTTTGCATTCCAGGAACATCTATTTTATACATATTGGTGTAGCTAGAAGACGCCGTTACATGATCTGAACAGCAAGTTGAAGAAATATATTATACTGAATGTATAGACAGCCTGAAACAAAGTTGGTAAGGTGCTTCCTGGGGTTTTTTGACGTCTACCAGGGCTTCAGTTATTGAACACCCCCCCTCTCTCTCTCTCTCTCTCTCTCTCTCTCTCTCTCTCTCTCTCTCTCTCTCTCTCTCTCTCTCTGTAATAATACACATGCATATGTCGATCCATTCACAATACGAGCAAAAGCAACGTATCCAATACAAAAGAAAAATACATATTCGTTAACATTATAGTTGTCGAAATAAAAGGGATGATTTCATTTCCAAAGGTACAACCATGTCACTTCTTCAGTTCAAGATTTAGTCCGACGGTAAAGTCTAGACCTTTAATAACATTTCGAAAACAAAATACACAATACATTTTCAAACATGTTTTTGGTATTCACCAGGTTGCTGACCGTATCAGCATACCTTAACAGACACAACAAAGACATGGTATGAACATAATTATTTGATATGATTGTCTTGAACCAACACAGTAGTACATCACATACAATATTAATTCAATGGATCACCGGTAGTGTTTTCCTGCTTACGGCATTCCAGGAGGAAGGTGACTCAATACATTTGTTTAGCTTATTGATGTCTAGTTATGCATCAAATTCAAACAACTTTTAATCTATTCCTTGTTGGTCACTTTAAAAAACACGCTTTACGTGAAGTTTAATGTTTGAGATGAGGTAAATATGTCACAACAATATCATACATTTGTTTGCTAAATACATGTCGAGGCTTTAGCGTACTATGGCTAGAATAACCGTAAACCTTAATTATTTACACCCAATTATTTCTGACGTGACATATACGAGAGTTCACGTTCATTATTCACGTGCATGCTAAGTTATTAACCAAAGCAATTAGACACTACTCAAAATAAGAACAGACCAGTTGGAAACCCAGGGACTGTGTAAGGTGTAGTGGAATAGTTAACCAGCCACACCAACCACGAGTCCTAAGTGAAAAGAACAGAATAAAGGGTTTAACTAATAACACCGACCACGTGTCCCAAGATAAGACAAGAGCAGAATAAAGGGTTTAACCAATCACACCAACCACGAGTCTCAAGTCAAGACAAGAGCACAAGAGCAGAATAAAGGGTTTAACCAATTACACCAACCATGAGTCCCAAGTCAACACAAGAGCAGAATAAAGGGTTTAACCAGTCACACCAATCACGAGTCTCAAGTCAAGACAAGAGCACAAGAGCAGAATAAAGGGTTTAACCAATTACACCAACCATGAGTCCCGAGTCAACACAAGAGCAGAATAAAGGGTTTAACCAGTCACACCAATCACGATTCTCGGGTCAGGACATGAGCAGAATAAAGGGTTTAGCCACTCACACCAACCATGTGTCCCAAGTCAAGACAAGAGCTGAATAAAGGGTTTAACAAATAGAAACAAATGCCAACGTAAAAACAATTAACGGAATTTTAGATATTAAACAAGTAGTACATCACGTTTTAGCGTTGTTGGATTTGATTTAAACATCCTGTCTATTCAGTGTAGTATCCATTTTCTCTTGACTTACGGGTGATTGTACCTGACAATGGGTACTATTCACAAATTATAATTTTCTCCGCTGGACTATACAATATTCTTACAGTTTTTCTTTTTGCTAGATTGCGTTTTTCTTGACAACTAAGATGGTCATGACGTGGAATGCAGATATTCTATCTCACTTTATCAGTCATTCTTTCTCTTTCTTGCAGATTTGAGTACAGAGTATTACTAAAATGATTCAAATTACAAAAAAAGTTTCGCCAAGATGTAAGCATAAATAACAGGTTTTATGATAAACATGGATAGTCCATGTCGCATTAGGTTTCATTTAAAGGCAAATTGCCGCTCAGTGTATCAAAATATTGGTTTGGTTTTTACGAAAGCCGATTGAGCTCATTTGGTAGATGATAAAAAATTCATCGCGCAATAACGCGAAACAAATGCGTAATAACGCGAAACAAGCGCATAATAACGTGAAAAGGCATATATAAGTACCGGTCTGACTACATCGGTAGATTTTAAATTTAAAGTATAAACAAACCTAATTTCTGTTGAACCGCTGGGTAAAATCAGAGAATTTATGCTGGGACATTAAAAGTTCTCTAATTTTACCCAGCGTTTCCACAGAAATTACCTCAAACCTAACCCCTTTTAAAAACACCTTCATATTTGCTTCCTACAGCACTGCATAAAGAACGTACCATTTTTACGCGCATGGCGTCTTGTCACCTCCCCCGAAAAAAAAAATAGTTACGCCCCTTCTTTGAAAATTCCTGGATCCGCTCCTGTAACCCATTCTCAATATGTTGAATGATTGTGCCCCACCCCATTTTCTGGACCCAGCTACGCCACTGTATATTGATGGTTTCAAAGTTTCTACCGACAGAAAATTTGGACAACGACCATCATGATTGACTGAAATAAACATACAAGTAAAATTACCTTTACCAGTAGTTAATACATTCTTTAAAAACAGTTTGTATAAAAATAACTGTTTGAATCTTATGAAAGAATTGAACCAGTAAACGAACAAAATGTCGCAGGAAAGTAAATTAAAGAGAACAACGGAACAATATAACGTTGAATTCTTTTCTTTTTAAAGTTGCCTTACTGATTATGACTTTATCTGCCAGAACAAGAAAGCTCAATATTTCGGCTTGTGAAAGACCCAGTTCGAAGTAAATTCTAATCAAACTATCGTATTCCATGGCTTTATTCTACCAATGTAGTCAGACCGGTACTTATATGTGCTTTTTCGCGTTATAACGCGTTCTGTTTCGCGTTATAACGTGTTTGTTTCGCGTTGTTACGCGTTTGTTTCGCGTTATTGCGCGTTTGTTTCTCGTTATAACGCGCTAGTTTCGCATTATTACGCGATTAATGTTTTTTATCATCTACCGAATGAGCTCAGTCGGTTTTCGTAGGTTTTCAATGCGATAAAATCAGAAATTAATATTATTTATTTTAATGTATTTTATCATAAATTTCGACATTTGGCTGCATTTTGAGGTCTTAATATGCAAAACTGGGCATCGTTTGATTCTTGTCCAGGATGATATCAATTTAATTTGACCCAAGGTCACCTCCAATTTAAAGTCAATCGGAAAGCTTTTCGTGCACGCTCAACCCGGTTAACAAAAACAAAGATGTCGGAGAGTGACAAATCCAGTAGTGAAAGAACAGATTCATTCTGTGAGAAAAAGGAATAGATCCAGTGTAATATCTAACTGGAACAAAAACACGATATATATAGGGGATGTCTGCACGTTGGAATTGATTTATCGGTATTATTACAGTAGCTCCGTACCTCAGCACTCATGGTAAGTGTCAAGGTCGTTGTCTAGAATAACTTCTGGTCTTTAGCCTGTCATATGCGTCTTTGGAATCTAGGTCAGTCATAACAAGGTAAAAAGAAGAGGTACCAATGGATAATCAAAACTCCAAGTCCATTAGAATACGACAAATTTAAATGGTCTCAACATGAAGAACAATTGCTAATCCCAAAAGGGATGGGACCAGGTGTCCGGAAGGGTTCAACGTCCTCTGCTAGCATGCCACAATTAGATTTTACTTACAGAATACAATCATGAATAGCAATTTTACGCAATATCGATATTTTTCGACGCAGAAACAATATTTCCTTCTTTTTACATCAATTTTCATCAGTGCGCAATGCCAATGGTGAAAAATACATTTTGAGCGACATTATGCCTTTAAATCATTTTATAATTCACAAAACATTCATTTAAAAAATATATCCTACAAAATATCTTAAAGTTAGTCTTTTTCATATATATTTTATTTTATTTGACTTATTTTTAAAAAGTACTATGTTCGCTTGAGAAACTCTAATGTTGAATGAAATTCAAACGAGAAGTTATTAGGCCACGAGAGATGAACGAGAGATGAACGAGGATTATGTCTTATCTCCAGAATACACAGCAATTACCTATTCCAGTGGTCCATGAACAGATTATGTTCCGATATTAACAATTTTCGGCTTTTACTTGCATCTCTCGCTATATAGAATTTCTGTTGGCAATTTTGTATATCTTGATCTGGAATTAAAATGAAATTCTCGTCGATACATGGGAAGTGCTTTCAAGAGAAATATGATCATTTATATCAGCGGGAGTGTTTTGTTAATACGAAGAAAATTTGTCAGCTAATTCTAAGATTTATTGACAATATACATAAATATAGTTTCTTTTTAACATAGCACATCCTGCACATCTGCTACGTTACTATTGTCGTCATAGGAAGGATAGTCAACAAAATGTTCGCTTTGATTTATCGAAAATGAAAAAAAAATATCCTCAAACAAACATTTGATATCATAATGAAAAAATGAAACTGATATACATTCAGCTGGTTCCAAATTTCCTGACCCGCTCTCCTTAAACCGATGCAACCACTATTGTAATAACATTCACTATGGTCATAATTGTTACAATAGCGGTTGCGATGTCCGGTAATTTCAACCACTGTTGTAATGAATATTAGTGCACAGACAAACAGAAATGCTGACAGAACAACAAAGAATATTGGCTACAACGCGAATACTACATATTATTTTTATATTAATGCATTTTATCACTGTCAGTTTCAATAGGACAGACATGATTTAGTGGATTTTCCTGAGTCTCTTTCGGATGAGACTTAAAACCGAGGCCTCATGTCACGCCAGGCATGGCATGTAAAAGATCAGGATGTAAAACAACAGACAAACAAAAATTGTAATACCTTATTGCAATAGTGGTCAAGTGTCTCAATCATTTTGCCCACTATTGTAATAACTTATTACAACTGTGGTCAAGTTTTCGTAACATTTTGCCCACTATGGTAATAACTTATTACAATAGAGGTTATGTTTTCCGGACATTTTTTTCACTATTGTAATACTTTTTACACTAACAGGTACGTTTTTCGAACATTTCACTCACTATTGTTAGTTCATGAGAAAACATTTTAAGATGTACCTAATTGTACTCATTGTCTGACCCTTTTGGCACCAGAGGGAAAAACCCACCATGTTCGTAAGTTTGAAGTGGCTTCACGTTACATTACAGTAAAATCACTACTTTATAGTCAAATTTCTAATAAAAGCAGAATCCATTAAAATCCATTAAAATCAATTATTCGCACAATGTGAAAGTAAATTGATGCGTCAGTTATATACATCTATATACTATTTGAATCATTCCGAGCCATATTTTAAGCGCGGCTCTTTCAGTTGTACAGCATTCGACTCGTAAGCAGAAGGTCCGCGTGAAAGTATTTAAAAAGTGGCTTGTCGTCCTTGTAATGTCATGCTACCTTCTTCTAACTACGATGACCTTGACCCGTTCTTTTCACTACCTAGATACATTTTAAAACTAGGAATAACTCAACTCGCTCTGCTTGAAAAACCCAAGCTACCTTTTGCAAACTAGGATTACCCTAACTCGCTCTCCTGAGAAAAGCAAGCTACCTTCTACAAACTAGAGATAGTTTGACTCGCTCTCCTACTAAAGTCAAGCAACCATTTACAACCAGTGGCAACGACCTAGTGGTTATTAATATAATAAACATAATATCAAAGTTATAATGCTCAAGACAATCGTTTCTGTCAATTAGACTTCATTAGTTGGGCTCCAGTTTAAAATAGATGTGTATTTTCTATACAGAACGTAGTATCATACAAGGCCAAATAATAAACCTAAATGTATAGTCAAACTCAAAGTGGTCTGATCACAGAGGTGGTCTCTTCAGTGAGGTTCTGTACTTATAAAATATTTATCAAGAGACTGAAAGCTTGTGGTCTAAAACGTGAGGTGGTCTTTAGGCCAGGGTCCACTGTATGACCATCCAGTAAATTGATGTGGACTCACATCTGTAACTGATAAACTAAAGAGTACAGGAGCGACAATGCATAGATCACGTCAACACTCTCAATGTATACTTTGTTTTATAGTATCCAACCATTTGGTACGGTAAACTCAACACTACTTTACACCTCAAGTGTTACTTCAAATATACTTGTCACGCCAGATTAAGCATATCTGCAATTCATACTGTCTTTTCTGATACCCCAATCGACGTCCATGGATGGCAATTAATTCTTTATTATCACTTAACGAGATTGAGAAGTCAGAAAACTTCACGTGATGATATGTCGACAATATCGGACATCTCATGTTGTTATCAATTAAATCTCAAATTATCGAAAATAATGTTTCAGATTCAAATCACACTTACGAAATAGGTGATAAGAATGATAAAAAAAATATGTTTAATCCACAAATAGAGAGGGGGTATGGCATTTTTTGACATATACATGGATATTCAACCCACGTCGATTACTTGACGCTTTACTAAACACCGATGAAGACGAAGTTTATAAAAAAACAAAATTAATTTGTCTTGAAAATATTTAAATGCAATGGGTAAAAGAAACGTATTTTTTCGAAACGTAGTTGGTGTAAAGGAGACAGAAATTGTTGTTGTTGTTGTATGCTGCATTAACGTGAGTCTAAAACGTAAGCTGCTGAGCTTCTTAGAGGGAATGATCTCAATCAACAAAAAACAACACTTTGAATCTCTGTATTCATGCGTGTGTTGAAGATAGATCCTAATATGTGCAAATGCTTTGTAGTGTATCGGTCGCTTTGATTATCAAAATTATCATTCTAGTTTAATTTACCTGCTTAATAGCCTACGGAGAGAAAGGGTGGGTAACACATTATTTGACATATACATGGATATGCAACTCACGACGATTACTTGTCGCTTATAAGATATAAAAAGTCTCAGATACCAAGTATAATTCATTAGGATGTCCAGGATATAGGTACAAATCTGCGAATGAATATCAAACACACCTCCTGAAATTAAGAGGTGGTCTCAGGTGCCATGGAGAAGTAAGCATGCCCTGATCGAAAGTAAATACACATAATGAGTTCACAGTCAAACTTGAAATTCGCTGAGGAACGAATCCTCGTCATAATTGGTACAGACGACCTCAACAAGCCATCGAAAGGTAACTCAACAAGACTAAGTGATACACAGTAGTCGCAAACAAAATTATACCGTCTTAAATTTGCGGAATGTACTCAAACGCGGTTTCGATAACTTATGTCAATAATTTGTCAGTGTCGGATCTCTGCATGAAATGCTATATGTTGAATGTTCTATCTGATCATTTATGAAATATAAACTCCATATGCGGTGTATAGAAATATTACTACTTAAACTGTGGAAAATTACGACGGGAAAGCCATCGTCGCCTTTGTCGTATATCCTTGTTAATTTCCCTCATTGTGTCTATAGTTATGATAATGTCTAAGTATGAAGCGTGTGTACTTGATTCTGTTGTATCTTTAATTTCTAGTTCGCTGGGATATATCGCATTGACATATGTATGAAAATTGCGAAGATTATCAAAAACAAAATTAATTTGTCTTCAAAAGTAATTTGCAAGATATAAAGTAAATACACATAATGTGTTCCAGTCTACTTGATCCGCTGATATGATAGCTATCACGACCTTAAAAGAAATGCATTGTTTAAAAAAAAGAAATCGTCAAAAAAGTTCCTCTCCTCAACTAGGTTGAGGACAAACGAATTCCGTCTTTTGAAATATTTCAGGTGTAGTTGTACATTTGAGATAAGGAATTTTGTTTTACCTAAAGTAAATTTCAAGTTATAAGCCAAATACGCGCAATGTGTTCTAATTTTAGACATGTCTGTCACACAATTGGGACCATGGTCCGCTTTCAATTAGTTAGACAATGTTGAAAAGTTTCAGACAACAGGGAATTGACGAGCGTCAGGTGATGACAATTGCCAACTTGATAATATGAGCATGACGAGCAGATAGAATTAATCGAATTACAACAAAACCATAGCATTCAATGCAGAATCAACAAAAACATGTAGTAAGCAATTTGCTGTAACTCCTTCCTGTCATAAATTCGTAACATATATATATATATATATCATGCATGTTGAAGGCGTGTTGATCTTTGATCGTAAGTGTGTTAAATGGGAACTATCAATTCCACAGTATGAGAACAGACAAAACAGTCGTGCCAAAATAAACAGCTGGTCACGCGCTGTAATCTTCCTCGTAATTCCCGCGTCAGAGTTCAAAGTTCACTTTGATTATGGAGGAATCTGGGGTTACTATTCTTAATTCTGTTTGTATAATATGTAAACTGTCTAACATTTCGCACGATCATTTATTGCCACGGACAAAGATTACAAATGGATTTCTTTCATATTTTTGAAGAAAATACACTTACAGTGATAGGTAAGTCATTATTATCAACATAATACCACAGATGTAAAAAGACCAAAGAAAATGCCCAAGACGATTATATCCGCCAATAAGACTTAATCAGTTGAACTCGAAATTTAAAAAAATATGTAGATCTAGAAGAGAAAAGGGGCACCATACAAGTCTACATAATAAACCTAAATGTAGGCCTATAGCCAATTAATCTAGTAGTTACTCCTGAGAAAGATTGTCATCTAAGATCCAGAACGGCTCGTACCTAATAAGACAACTTTTATCTACTAATGGTCATATTCATATTCCTTAGATAGTAAACAAGTCAATATTCTGCAAAGTTTTGAGTTCTGAGTCCGTGTCTTGCAATTATGATTACTAATATTATCATTTCAATCCCATGCATGTGTTTTCCTGTTTCGATCCCGATTTATCAATTGTGAATGGAAATTATAACTTGTATGACTATATATGATATACCTGAATTGTTTTGAAAATAATAAAATGTACATATATGTATACAACTTGAGACCAAACTCTGGAGTGGAACAAAACAGATTTCAAAACTCGGGATCGAGCTCTCTGGTTGACTTGCACATTGAAGACGCAGCAAGTGAAAAAAGCTACCATCGTCTAAGACTGTTTGCAAGTTTACTCGCGGAAAGCTGGTGGTCTCTTTCCGGGTGCACTGTAACCGGGTTCTCTCCTCCACCATTAAAGACTGTTCGCCACCATATAAATGAAAAGTTGTTGAGTGTGGTGTTAAACACAAATCAAAAGTCAATTACATAGCACCGATGAAGATGAAGTTTATAAAAACAAAATTAATTTGTATTGAAAATATTTTAGTGCAATGGATAAAAGAAACAAATTTTCTTTTCGAGAAGGAGTAAAAACATTTTTCTGGACACTTGAATCCCTGTAAAAGGCCTATGTTATGTTGAACCAACTTAAGCCGCTGCACCTCTTATAGGGAATTATTTCCAACAAAAATCAATCACTTTGAATCTCTGTATTCATGCGTGTGTTGAAGGTAGATCCTAATATGTGCAAATGCTTTGTAGTGTATCAATCGCTTTGATAATCAAAATTAACATTCTTGTTTGAAACTGGGTTCTCTCTGCCACATTTAAAACTTATCTGCCTCAATAGATCATTTTCGAGTTCGTTTTGGATCCGGATTTTTCTTGCGCCACTTCAACCTTGTTATGCTTAGTGATTTCCGGTATGTGTCTTTATGTCGATCAATAACCTGTTTTATTATCTGTTTAATAATAACTTTGAATATACCATGAGAAAAACGAAAAAAGATGACGATGGAAACATGGTAGGCTCTGAAATTATTATCGCTAATAAACTAACTACTACTCATTAATCTTTACGGTCCAACAAAGATGAACCCTATTGTTTTAGAAATATTTATGAACAACTTGATGATTTTGATAATGAATTTGTTATTTTATGTGGAGACTGAAATCTGTTACAAGATTTTAATTTAGATTGTTATAATTATAACTCTCATAACTATACTAAATGTAGATCTGTTGTTGAAAAACTAAAAACTGACTTTAACTTAATTTACTCTTAGTGAGTACTAAACCTTAAAAAGGAATTTACATGACACAGAACTAATCTAATTAAGCAAAGTCGAATTGATTTCTTTCTTTCTTTTCTAAATAAATGTCTCTAACAAAAAAAGTTAATATTTTACCAGGTTACAGAACAGACCATCGATAATTGAACTCGAAATCAGAATCGATCATTTTGAAAAGGGCCCAATTTTTTTGGCGCTTTAACGATTCCCTTCTTAAAGTTTTAGAATATGTTAATTTAATTTAAAAATCGATTTTAGAAACAAAGCAACTTTATACTCCCTTACCCATTATAACAGAAAAAAATAATGATATCCCAAATGAAACATTACCTTTATTGATTGATGCTGATCTTTTGCTTGAAATGCTTTTGCTACGTATCAGACAAAAACTAGGCCGTATTGTTAAAAACTTAAAAATCAAAAGTCTAGACGTCTTCTAAGTACACTTGGTAGATTTACTGTTGCCAAGTCTACAGTGCTTCCAAAACTTACTCATCTCTTTATGTCCCTTCCAAATCCCAATTATAATTTAATTAAAGAAATTGAAATATATATTTGGAATAATAAAAATGAAAAGGTATCAAGGAAAAATTTGATTCAAGAATACAATAGAGGTGGACTAAAGATGATTTCTATTAATTAATTTATTTATTATTTTAACGGACTTAAAATAACTTAGATTAGAAAAAAAAAAATAAACCAGACGAAAAGCAAGTAGCCTGGATGGACCTTTTAAATGATAATTTAAGAAATAATCTTATGATATTTATATTCTTTGGAAATGAATTTGTTACAGAAATAGAACACAAGATACGCAGCCTGTTGTTTTCAAATCAAATTATAAAACCTTAGAAATCTGTATGAGCAAGACTTAAGTTTTTTTCAACATTTATGGTATAATGATTTAATAAAAGTTAATAATAAACATTATGTATGCAGACTGGATAGATCAAGGTATATATATTATGTTTATAACTTATTAGACGAAAATGGCGAATTTTTAAACTATTTATCTTTTTGCGAAAAGTATCATGTTCCCCCACCATTCACTAATTTCTACGGAGTTTTGTCTTCTATCAAAAGTAACAATTAGAATTTTAACATTAAAACATTCATTAAAAACCAACCCTATTTCCCAAACCATCTCTAAATCTTGTCAAAAAGTACAAAAGGTTCTAAAATATCTCTGTAATATTTTTATAAACGTCTTCTACAGTAAACCGAAAAATGAAATAAAGTTGGAAAACGCATTTAACATAAACACTACCAACAATGACAACTTGTCGGAGAAAATTAATCTATCCATAAAAATTACAAAGATTGTAAACTAAAATGGTTTCAGTTTAGAATAATATACAGAATTTTAGGTACAGCTTTTTTTTTAATAGAATTGGTAATTCAGATACAAATCTTTGTCCATTTTGTAATGAGTCCGCTGAAACATTATCTCATTTATTTTATTACTGTAATCACTGTTCTCGTTTATGGAATCAGTTAGAAAACTGGACACAAGATATTTTTTTTATTTCCATGTATGTTTCAATGAAGTTTTGAATTCTACTAGGTTATACTGAAAAGAAATATTCTGCATTATATATACTTATACGTAGTGTTAAATCTTATATATTTACGAATAAAGGCTCACAAAACAACAACCAACCTTGGAAGGTGCAAAATTTTTTTTTTTTAATTATTTAAAGTTACAAAAATATATTCATATAAATAACATGACATATAATGAATTTAAAGCAGATTGGGGTAATTTTGAAAACTTTTTAAGTCAATAGTGTTAAGTTTATATGACAAATTTTTGCACTTTGTTTTTTTTTTATAAATGCATTATCGTAAATACTATTCAATGTTTTTTTCTGTATTTACTCATATGTGCGTTTGTTATCATGTATTATATGAACCGTCAATTGTTCCTTGTATATGTGCCTTTGTATTTGTGATTCGTTAATTAAAAAAATTGAAAAGTATTTTTCTTTGAAAAAAACCCCCTCGAAGTGCGTTGCATTTGTTGTTCACTTAAGGTCTAATTAATTAGAAAGACTGACTGAAAATTAAAGCAATACCCTCATTGTATCAAAACTTTTGAAGAACTGTGGTGTTGTCACCGAATTGCAAATTGATATTATAAGTTTCATCATATGTGCAATTGTTTCTGGGTTTAATCTTTCTGGATACTGCCATTGGATGTCATGGCGCCATGAACCATTTGTTACAGTAAGTAGATGCCTTCAGATATGAAGGTCATATTTTGCTTACTAACAGTTACGGAAACTATTGTGAAGATGGTGGTCATGGCAAAGGAATAGATATATGCAACATTTGACTCTGATTTATGATACTAGAGTCCAGAATCCCATCCGTTTTGTCCATTTCATTGTACATGTATGTACATTTCTACTGCAAAGATAAGATAGTGTTACTTTAAGGGTATTTTTCCACTAAAAATAAATTTCCGTTTTAACTTAGACTTATACTCACTGACAAATTATTGACACAGGGATATCGAAAACCGCTTTTGATGTCAACGTACCGCAAATTTTACGGTCGCTATAATAGTCTTGTTTGCGATTATTCTGTTTCACTGGGTGAAATGTTGAGTTGCCTTTTCGTTGGCGGTTGTTGAGACGTCTGTACCAATTGTGACGAGGATTCGTTCCTCACGTTTTTCATTTGGACTTGACTGTGGACTCACGGCAGGTGTGACCGGTCGACAGGGGATGATTACTTCTCCATGGCACCTGATCCCACCTCTTGGTTTCCAGAGGTCCGTGTTTGTCCATTTTTGCCGGATTTGTATCTGTGTCCTGGACATCCTAAAGATTTATACTTTGGTATTTGAGATGTTTTAGATTGATATACTATAATAAAAAAGAGTTATACACAGCAGAAAAATTCTCGAATATATTTTGTGAAAATTGCTTGAGAAAATCAGGTTAGGTACTTTTTCAATTGCAGTTGATTAACTCAGCCTTACTATTTGTATATGAATACCACACTGGACCTAACCTAAGTTTTTACAAAATATATAGGAATAATAGATTCATATAGCTTTTATTTGTTATTGTACATCAAGTACAAGTAGTAAAAGTAGAAAAAATTGAAATGTTTTAGGTAAACCTTTAACATGGTCAAACATTCAATATTCTGCACTTCAATTATATACTTCACTTTGTAAGTAGTGATAGAAGTTTCATTATCAAATTTGTGCTCGTATTATAAGATGATTCAATATGCTTTAGATTGTGCTCAAATTGTAAAATAATATTATTCAAGATTGTCCTGACAGTTTGTTTGCATTTGCATTTGCATTTACGTATCTGTTATTTAATTATTTTATTACACACGTACTAGCACAGTCATGTGATCAGAATAATTTGTTTCCATAAACAAAAGTAAAGAATCTAAGAAATACATCACAGTCAAAGTCAAACAAACAACCACATTTGATTAACACACACACACACACACACACACACACACACACACACACACACACGCACACACACACACACACACACGGAGAGATAGATATACATATACATATATATATATATATATATATATATTAAATAGGAAAGTAGATATGTTCTTCTATTATTGTATAAGGAAATACACACTGTGGTATAACGATTTATTTATGATCTACAGGTCTACCATGGTAAATTGACACATGTTTACAAACACAACGAGTCTAAATCAAATCATAACAGTGGTGACAAAGTACTTGTTTTACCTGTACAACCTATTTTTGGAAAGTATAGGTCTACAAAGGTAAACTGGCACATGTTTACAAATACAAGGAGGAGTCTTAATTTTATCATAACAGGGGTGACAGCCTACCTGTCACCACAATAACATTAGAGCTACTGTAATGCATGGAATCCGTGCAAGGCAAACTGTTTTATCTGTTCACCCTATTTTGGTAAATATACAGCAATGTTTTGTTTCTTGACAGAACCCGGATGTGCCACTTTATGATAGTTTACCTATAGACCGTATTGTTTTGGTTTTTGACCAAAACCGGATGTACAACTTTATCTTGGTAGACCTGTACTCCAACATCTTTTTATCTCTAGTGGTACAGTTAGACTGTTGTTGAGTCTAATGGCGTTTTCTCATATTTGTATAATAAATTTAAAATTTATTTTATTATATTCTAAAATGCGGTGCTCCGTGCAACCAACCAACCCTGGGTTATAAGAGGTTTAAATTGTCAAATTGTAGTATGACATGTAATGTGTCAACTGGTTTTGGAAATGATAAATACAGAAATGATACCAATCAAACAAGAGTTGTTGCGCTAAATACAGTGCTGTGCGCTACTTTCCGGACATACCTTACATAATAGGGAACTTTCGAGTTAGCCCAGAATACCGTTATGATCCTGCATATATTTGCGCCGTTTCAATTTGTTCCTCTTGTTCTTCTGGTTATCATATTTACCTTCGCAACGTATGTAAAGTAAATGGAAATATTCTTATTTTTAGCGCATTGACTTTATTTCGTATACAGAAACACAAGAGACTTTTTAAACATACCACAGTGGGTTATTTAGTTGAACGCCAAATTACTGAAACAGACAAAGGAAAATGTGCGACAGAAAGGGAATCGAACCCAGGACCTTCCGACCACTTGGAGGACACTTTTACCAATTGCGCTATCTATATATTACCGAAACCGGAAATAACGTTGAGGAACATTATCTAGAATCACGTAACTGGCGATAATAAAAGTAGGATTATAACTGTATTCCAGGCTAACTCCAAAGTTCCTTATTGTGACCAATCAGAATTATATACTATATTTTTTGTACCTAAAGTGCCACCTTCCATAAACAAATCCCAATCTGAACAGGTGAGACACCTAAGTCTATTAATTGCATGAAATTATGACATATCATTTTAAGGACCATAATTATGGATTGTAACAGTACAAAATACTTTGTACAATTCATGTTCAGTTAGTTAGATTTTAGGCTTCTGAGGTACGATCACGGAAATTCTGGGATCCACTAACCACCCGTGCGAAATTATTTAGATTACAATATCGTCATTATATATATTTTGATAAGGGACAAATTTTACGTTGTTATACAATATTAAAAAGCCAAAAGTAATGTCTGTAAAGAGACATTTTGACAGATTTTCTAAATGGTCGATGTCACGACAAGCATATCAAGCTATCAAGCATAGGGCAAGAAACAAACACCGATTACTTGAAATTGCATAATGATACGAGAGAAAATTTCTCTTCAGAAATTTTGATTTATTAAAAATTCTCTGGAATAGAAATTCGCACGCAAATAAATAAATCATCACTTTGGATTATATAACTTTCAAAAGTAAAAGCATGTATCAGGGAAATGGATATTTTAGATTTTAGAAAAGGTGTCGTCTGAAAAAGAAGACATCCTTGTGACTACCAATTGTTTTTGTGTTCAAATGATGGCGAGTGAAATACTCTTCCAACTACAGGTCTACCAAAGTAAAGTGGCACATCCGGGATTAGTCAAATAACAATACGGTCTACTTTCCAAAAATAGGTTGTACAAGTTAAACATTTTGCCTTGCACGGACTCCATGCATTACAGAATCTTTGATACTTTTGTGACGACAAGTAGCTTGTACCAGCTTGTCACCCCTGTTATGATTTGATTTAGACTCGTTGTGTTTGTAAATATGTGCCAATTTACCTTGGTAGACCTATACTTTATGATTAAACTTGCATTTGTAGTTGACGGGGAAATCTGAAATTTTTCAATGGCGAAATATCTAAGTTATTTTTTCATCGATTATATGGGTATATGGTGGCAAAATTAGAATTTTCGTATAAATATGTAATTTTAGTAAAAACTTGATGATGTGAACATTATAACATCAACATTATACAGTATAAATAACTAATTATTTGCATATTTGGAAGCCTGGGTTGCTGCTACTGAATTGCAAATTACTGTTTTAAGTTCCATTGTCCCTGTATTTCATTGGTACTGAGTTCAGTAATTCCAGTTACTGCCAATGGCTGTAAATTATGTAAAGGCATGGTATCATGCACCAGTTGTTACAGTAAAGTAGATGTCATTAGATATGAAGATCGTACTATGCATACTAAGAATTATTCAGCTTTCATTTGCTGGAGAAAATATATTGAGAAAACGGTTGCAATGGCAAAGGACTAGCGCTGACTCTGAATGACGACAATTGAGTCCCAAATCTCATCAAAAGGTTGATTCATTTCATTGTATGTACATCTCTACTAAAAAGATCAGACAGTGCCCCTTCAACATGGCCAAATATTCAATATTCTGGACTTATATATACATTAAACATTAAACAATATGGGTAATCTATGTTACTGTATCGCAGAGTCAATGCTGTTTCATTATTGAATTTATTCGCGCATTACTAAATGATTGTTATTAAAATGTTTTAGATTGAGCTGTTATTATAAATATTATCAACAACACCAAAGTTATAGTTTGACAAAAGAGAACAAATCACATGCTCCAGACGATCGTTTTCTGTAAATAAGACTTCATCAGTTGATCTCAAATTGGATATAAATGTATATTTCTGAACGAAAAAAGTGGAATGTTTCTAAATATTTCAAGACAATCCAAACAGTTGTTTACACTTTCATTGTTATAAATACAAATACGATACTGATTGATTTCTGATCATTGTTATAAATACTACTGATTGATTTCTGATCATTGTTATAAATACGATACTGATTGATTTCTGATCTGATTGATTTCTGATCATTGTTATAAATACGATACTGATTGATTTCTGATCATTGTTATAAATACGATACTGATTGATTACTGATCATTGTTATAAATACTACTGGTTGATTTCTGATCATTGTTATAAATACGATACTGATTGATTTCTGATCATTGTTATAAATACTATTGATTGATTTCTGATCATTGTTATAAATACAAATACGATACTGATTGATTTCTGATCATTGTTATAAATACTACTGATTGATTTCTGATCATTGTTATAAATACTACTGATTGATTTCTGATCATTGTTATAAATACGATACTGATTGATTTCTGATCATTGTTATAAATACGATACTGATTGATTTCTGATCATTGTTATAAATACTATTGATTGATTTCTGATCATTGTTATAAATACAAATACGATACTGATTGATTTCTGATCATTGTTATAAATACTACTGATTGATTTCTGATCATTGTTATAAATACTACTGATTGATTTCTGATCATTGTTATAAATACTACTGATTGATTTCTGATCATTGTTATAAATACAAATACTATACTGATTGATTTCTGATCATTGTTACAAATACGATACTGATTGATTTCTGATCATTGTTATAAAATCGATACTGATTGATTTCTGATCATTGTTATAATACAATACTGATTGATTTCTGATCATTGTTATAAATACGATACTGATTGATTTCTGATCATTGTTATAAATACGATACTGGCTGATTTCTGATCATTGTTACAAATACGATACTGATTGATTTCTGATCATTGTTATAAATACGATACTGATTGATTTCTGATCATTGTTATACATACGATACTGATTGATTTCTGATCATTGTTACAAATACGATACTGATTGATTTCTGATCATTGTTATACATACGATACTGATTGATTTCTGATCATTGTTATAAATACGATACTGATTGATTTCTGATCATTGTTATAAATACGATACTCATTGATTTCTGATCATTGTTATAAATACGATACTCATTGATTTCTTTGATACAAACAGTTATACGGAGAATTTTTCACCAACAAATTGATTAACCTATGTCATATTTAATTATATATTTACAACTTGTATAAAAGTTGGAAGTAATGAAAAAAAAATATCCCCGGTAGTTTTGTCTCCTAAAAAAAGCTATTTTTTCAAAAATAAAATCTAAATCTATTACATTGAAATAAAATAACGTTCAAACCACCAGTGCTCATTTTTAAATATCTTTATATGCTTTCAGAAAACATAACCTGTACCAAGCAAAGGACTATTTTTTATTGCATGTGTTAATGTCCAGTAAAGACGTCACAAAGCTCGTTTGATGCTACAATTGTTTTCAAAATGTACATCTTTGAATTGTGAATGCAATTTTAAGAACAATACATATGGTGGCTATTTTTAAAGAGAAATGGTAGACCGCTTATTTACTGGGTATGAGGAATTGGTGTCGAAGGGACAAAACATGCTGTTTTCTGAATCGCCTGACAATACGTGTTTTATTATACAGAGATCATGTCTGAATCACGGTCGTCTAATGTTTTTCTTCTAAATCGCCCCGAAGAGGGATGCAAAACTGCGTTCTGCATCAGTGGTCATTGATACACAATCATTCGAAAGTATCGGGGCAGGAGTAAATTCATTTTTCGTAAATGTTCCAACTAGAACGCAATGCTTATATAAAGTACGGGAAATTGTTTGCTTCCAGTGTAAAGTTCATACCAGTTAGCAGTTGTTAGAACTATTAACCGGTTAACAGGGGATGCTTACTCCTCCATGGCGTCTGATCCCACCACTTGGTTTCCAGAGGTCTGTGTTTGTTTTTTTGTATTGTTTTTTTCTGTAGGATTTGTATCTGTGTCCTGGACATCCTAAAGATTTATACTTTGGTATCTGAGATGCATTTATATTAATAATCTGGGGGGAAAAAATACTAAATTTATTGGTCTATGATTCTAGAAAGATGATTAAACAAAAGTTGAAAATGACAGTCATAAAACAACAGAAATGTCTGCAAAGAGCATTATAGATAGAAGATTCATGTCACGTCATGCTATATGCCTAAGAATAAATTCAGATTACTTGACATATTGCATGATGACGGGAGAGGAAATTCAAATCAGTAATTTTGGTTCTTTTAAAATCTCCCAGGAATAGAGATTTACACGCAAATAATTATATAAATCACAATATTGGATTATTAAATTAGCGATGAAAACTTTCAACAGTAAAAACATATACCAGGGAGAAGAATATTCTAGATCTAAAGAAAAAGTGTTGTCTTCAAAAGAAGACATTGTTAAAACTACCGTTGTTTTGTATTCAAATGATGACAAATGGATTACTCTTTTAACTACCTAAGGATCTGATTTACATTTGTCATTATCGGGAGGATCTGAACATTTCCAGTGGCGAATTTCTATTGTAGGCGCTCTTTCAGAGTACATCATTACATAATACATGCGTTCACTTTTGTATATAGGTATATAGTGTCAAAATTTGTATTTTCCTGTAAATGAATAATTTTGGTAACAATATGATGATTTGAACATCAATACATCGATGTTATACAATATAAATAACGAAAATTATCATTCAAAAGTTATGAAATAATAGACTAGTAAACATTTTTCTGGGTTTTGTAGAACAAATATAGAGCACTCACAGTGTCTCTCATTTAGCTCTTTTTGTCTTGTCCCTGTGCATTTACTTGGTGATGTAATTGTTCCTAATAATTCTTTTTCAGTAAACAGAAATATTTTATAATTAAATACAATTAGTAGAATTTAATAATATCTCGATTTATTCCTCAGTCATTTCATTTGACTGTTGACTAGCTGCGGATCGCTTAACAGTGGATACTTTATCCTCCATGGCACTTGATCCCACCTCTTGATTTTCAGAGATCCGTGTTTATCCAATGGTTACCAGATCTGTATAATGCCTCCTGAACCTACTGACGATTAGTACTTTGGTGTCTATGACTTTATATCATAATCATTTTGACTATTTTTACTATCCTTTTTAAATAACAAATATTCAGTATGCGATGTTGACTTTTTATTTTATTTTCAAAGCATACATATATCTAATAAAACTGGATAGATATCTTTTTTGTGGTAGTTTACAAATGTAGATGGTTTTTCCTGCCCTTCGCATGAGACAGTATAAATACTTTTTATGTTATATCCATACGAGCTATAACGATGACACATTACGCAGATATTTGATGTTATAGGGATTTCTTATTAATTAAATATTATATATTTAATTACGGCCATTGTACCATTGATAAAGATGTATAATAAAAATGTTATTGATTGTATAATATTTACGCTCGGGATAAACATTTTGCACACATAAATATAAATATCCATAACGTACAGTATTATTGTTCGTGTACTTTCCATTGAAGAAGAGATCGGAAAAGGTATAACACGTACAGCTTGACTCAATGATTCCCTAATGAATAACTAAAAAAGAAAGTTGATATGCTCCGAAGATCGAAAAGTAAGGACCTTTTCTATTTGATTTGCCTGTTTAAAAATCAAACAGACTTTTTAAAATGTTATATATCTCATTTTACGTTTTACTTTAGTAGTAGAAAACTTGTATGTTGTTCAGAATATTTATGTCATATTTACGATGACTTTTGATAATTTCATGACTTATGCGTGTAATAGATATAATAAGAGGTCAATACTTTCAAAGAAGATAAACTTATGCACGTATATGTATGTATACTAACAGCAGCTCGTACAATTACTTGCTTATGCATAGTGGAATTGTTAGAAATTTCGATACTGACTAAAAAAAACGATGTAAGAAATTTTGGTATTATCCTAAATTCAACGTTGTACGAAATTTTGATACTGCCCTAAATTCAACGTTGCAAGAAAATTTGATACTGTCCTGAATCCAACTATGTAGATCATTATTGCCCTGTGTTCAGCGTTGTAAGAAATTTTGATACTGCCCTAAATTCAACGTAAAAAAAAGTTGATGCCCTAAATTCAGCTATGTAGTTCAACACTGCCCTATGTTCAGCTTTGTGAGAAATTTCGCTACTGTCCTAAATTAAATGTAGTTGGAAACTATGGTACTATCTTAAACTCAACATTGTAAGTTTTCGTTACTAAACTGAACTCAACATTGTAGTTTTCCATCATTGCTTAATTATCATTAACCTTGAAATGTCTTTGGGGGTTCAACAAATTAATTCCGATAATTAAATGTGATATGTTTGAACCTGTTAGGGTTGCGCATGCAAAAAGATTTTATATGACATACAACCCTATTTTATTAATTTTCTGACTTCTTCTTCTTGCCACCCAAATTGCCACTCTTTTAAAACTACTGAAATGCATGCTCCAGGCAAATTTCTTAATAACCATCTGTATTTGAATGTCACAACTTCCTTGAGTTTTAACATGTTATCGTAAAGGCTTAGGTGTCTCTTATATTGCTGTTCAAACACTCATTTGATACGTTATCTATAACCCATACTGAATCATAAGAATTTCTTAATTTAATGCCGAAATACCACATTAATTGAGCTTTTGAAATACAATACTGATCAGTGAACAGCAGAACAGTTGATATTATATATATTTCTTTTCATTAAAGAGCTGATATAAAACAACATTTACATCTGTTAGATAGATTATGTGTACCTGAGACTCGTATTTCGAATCTAAAGGTATCAGTTATCGACACAGAGGACAATTTATCAAACGAAACACTGAGGTTTGCGATAATTCATCTTAAAAGATGGATACGAAATTGTTTTTGTGAAGAAAAGCAATCCATCATCTCTAGCAGATCAATAGATGGCGCAGTTTCTCTGTTTCGGGTGGATATCTCGAGTTACCGTTTTCGCACATATTAATCCAGTTTATTTTATGGGAACGTTTTGCAATAGAAGAGTTTTCAAAGATTTTGCATAACATTTTAGAACTTCCCCTCAGTTTTACACAAACTGGGTTAATCATTATGTTATTATAGAGTAAATGAAAATTGATCATACTTTTGGAATGCACTTGTTATGGGCGTACATTAAGGAGGGAGGTTAAGGACCTCGGATTGAGTTACGCCCTGCATATAATGAATACGGACCCATCAGGGTTCAGTCAGAGCAGTAGAGGTGATTTAAATATTCAGTAAATTTGAAAATCGTTGACTTTTGAATTATTTATCTTTTTTAACAGTTTATGTCATACATCTGATGTATATTCTACTATACACCTGAAATTATCTTAGATTGGAGATGCTTTATATTACTCTTTTCCGATAAACATTTTATTACCACCGGAAGTGAAAATGAGATTTTTAAAAGACAAAAGTTTCTGTCAGTACATTGACGTCCTTTTAATTTACCATGGCATAGAACTTTGGTTTAAATGTGTTCTTTCACCAAAATTCATAAAAATACATATTTTTCATTTCTGTTACAAGATGTGTCTTTTGATTGTAAAAAATATTTATTGTATTTAAAAAAACAAAACAAATTACACTCCAATTAAGACGCGCTTAACCATTCACCCCCTAGAAAAAAATTTGGACTGGTCTAAATCATTGATTTACAGCGGGGACCATTGTTTTTCAGAGGGTAGATGAGTTAATATATGATATAGATATAGCAATTAAAGTGATATATCGTGTAAGACACTTTGAGAGTTCCTGATGTAGACTTCAATAAAAAAACGCAGGCAGATAAATGATTGGTGACAGGCTATTTAGTTATAGGTATTATAATATTAGGTTTAATTATGGTCAATTCATCAGTAATAACATATGTTTAATAGAAAATAAAATCCCAGTGCTATGCCAATAATCTGTGAAAGAACACGTTCTTCAATGGACTTTCAATTTTCACATTTAATCTCGCATCACATATGTTCAAAAAATCCCTGTGACTTAAAATGTTTTTTCATAGATAGTTAGGTATTATAATAAGGACAAACTTTGATTTTTACGTAATCTTATGATTTTGCTGATTTTCCTATGAATGGAGCAACCTTATATCTATTTTAAGTAAATAGTTTGTAATAACAAAACGCCTTTAAACCATCATTTCCTGCCTTGGTTTTATATCGTGTATACAAGATTATCACAGTAAACCTTTTTTTTAACCATTTGTCTTCCTTATGTGTTAACCCCTCTCTCTCACTCCTATGTTAAGTTACAATTTCGGGTTAAACATTGGTTATATTTGATTTGTTTTCTTTATTTGCGCCCTGTAAAACTAGAATTCATATGAGAATACTACGTTTTCTTTAGAAAATGGTTATTTGCAAATTAAGATAGAAACTAAGTTTATGAATGATGTTTGATGAATAAGTCTAAAGGAAATGATAACCACACAGTATACATACAAAATGAAGATATTCATACAAGTCAATTAATGCCACTCTTTTGTGCGTTTGTTTATTATTGTAATTCTCGAAGAAGAAATATCGTTCCCGTGGTTCCGTCTTAAAGTCTAGATTAAGGTAATTAGTCAAATAAATGCTCCTGAAAATATAATTCGTGGCTTTGAAATAAACGACAGATGCTTAGTTAATGACATGGACTTATAGATGTATTTCTGATAGTTAAATGACCGAAACATGAAACAAAATATTTCCTTAGAGAGCATTTATAGAAATTAGTGCTGGACATCCTGAAGATGTTTACTTTTGTATCTGAAACTTTTATATTCTACTTGTTTATTCATACGCGCCATGCTGTTGTGCTTAACCCGGACTTTTTGTCCCGGCGAGACATTATCTGTAGTTGGAATTTCAGGTCATTTTATTGTGTTATGTATAGATATGAAATGCTGTCTCTGTAGAGAAAAGAAAAACAAATATTTAGGTGCAAAAATTATGAAAATCGGATGTCTTGTAAATGAGCTATATCAAATTTAGAGCATCATAATCACCCGCACATGGAGTTTATATTTCACAAATGATCCGATATGCCAGTTCGTGTTCAACATATGAACATTTCATATGCAAAGGTAAACTACTCACTGACAACTTATTGATACAGGGATATCGAAAACCGCATTTGGTGTCAACGTTCCGCTAATTTTACGATCGGTATAATAGTCTTGTTTGCGACTACTCTGTTTCACTAAGTGAAATGTTGAGTTGCCTGTTCGATGGCGGTTGTTGAGACGTCTGTACCAATTATGACGAGGATTCGCTCCTCACGTATTTCATTTTAATTTGACTGTGGACTCACGGCGGGTGTGACCGGTCGACAGGGGATGCTTAATCCTCCATAGCACTTTTTATATCAGTCCGACATTCTGGACAACTCTTATATATTTCTATATAAGCATAACAAATACACAATTTCAGTTAAATTAAGTTTCTATTGATTTATTGCCTTGGTACCAACTGAAACTTTATTTGTTCTTGACAGTTGATATTAAGAAACAATTTTTTTAAAAGAAACTCAAACTAGGCATCATCTTTTAATCCAAGATGGCCGTGAAACATATTGGAATATTGACAAAGTTCGTCTACATACAGTCAATATTTCAGGACAATACCATTTTATATTGCAAATTACTTCAAACAGTTGTTTTACAGTACTCAAATCAATGAAAATATAAACATTTCCAGTATTATATAAGGAAATCGTATTATTAAAGATGAGGCTGGCGGGGTCATTTTGAATGAATATAACAATTTTCGACAAAACAAAAATATTATTTTGACAATAAAGGCATGTTCGATGTTGTATATCATGTTGAAGCTCCCTGTAAGCATGTTACATAACAAATACTTCAGAAAATGTTGTATATGAAATACTCATTTGAAATTACAAATACATTCTTACAAATAATGATTTTTTAAATCAGTAATTTCACATAACAAAACAGATCACATAATAATCAAATCGCCCTTTTTTAGATCTTGATTCAGATAAAAAAAATGTACTCATCATCCGGTGTTTCTTTATAAACCACAATGTATTTTGTTTTTAAAGACAAGGTTGTTTGGTGATTTAATTAATATGAGTAAAAGATCCTTTTGTTTTTATTTTTGTTTTGTCTAGCATCTTTTATTTTTATTGTCATAGATGGTCATATTAATCTGTGTTTTTATTTCATGAACTGGTTTTAGAACTAAATATTTGTTCTTTGAAACATCATCAACATTATTAATTTTATTTAAGTCCAAAATAATTTTTAAATTTTCAAGAAGTTCACCTTCTGTGTATGTTTACTGGAACAATTCTTTTTTACCTTTACTTTGCAAAACTTCTTTGTGCAACTTTATCTGACAGAAAACTGCATTAAATACATTTCCCCCATTTGTTTTCACTTCTATATTTCGATCTACGGTCTCTAATTACCAAACACCCAATTCACAACTGTTGAAGCTATAGGGATTTCTTCCATAGTCAGTGATGGAGGACTCAAATACTCTCAAACACTAGTTTGTTTCTGTAGCAAGGTTCACCAACAAATGTAATTTGTAGAAGAAATTCCCCGTGGTACGGAGTCGGTCTTAAACAGCTTCCTCCAAAGAATCTCAGTTGTTAATAACATTTGGACGCAAATTAGCACTCATTTCAGATAACGCTTTGCTGAACAGAGGGTTTATGGAACCTTGATCAGACATGGTGTTTACAATTTATGTTACAATTTCTGATATAGTATTGGTCTTGGAGTCTCCGTCATCAGAAACTGTAGCGGCTAGTTCATCAGCCGAGTTTTTAAAACTGTTCAACAAAGCCTGGCTGTCTGAGCTACAAACTTCAGTTAGTCCAAGGGACAAAGACTCAGCATTGCTGGAGGTAACTTGGAAAGATTCATAATGCTTAAAACAAATAACTGGTTGTATCAGAATGAAGCGTGTTACAAACAAATTCTGAAGGATTACTATCTTGAAGCATTGCCTTCACAATGTGTTGGAGTTCAACTGCTTTGGCTTTCACATGTAACCTTGATCTTACAGCTGTTAACTGTTTTTCAATACAGTTATGATAACTTCATTGACCTTATTGGGGTTGACATTGCACTCTCTCATTAATGACATAATAAATTCTCTAATCTCATTACAGTATTTTCCATTTTCAAATATTTGTATGATGCCACTTTCTAGGACAGTATTTAATTGTTCCAGGACTTTGATTATCTAATGGCATACTTTCACCTGTTCTTGGAGATTCAAAATATTTCGGTCTTTTTCCGTTACTTGGGGACATTTATTGTTGTTGCAGATTCTGGAGTTTGTGTTTGTGTGTTTTAGTGTTTGTATTTTGTCATTTGATAGTAAAATTGAAGAAGTACCAATCAATAATCAAAACTCAAGTCCATTATAATACGACGAATTAGATGTGCAAATGGTCTCAACATCAAGAACAATTACGAATCCCAAACGGGATAATACCAGGTGTCCGGAAGGAGTCAGTGTCTTCTTCTGGCATGCCACACCCATCGCAAATGTTCCATGGAAACCTTTCTAGTTCGATGAACGGGTCAAATTCGGTAAAAAGGTCAAGTTTGGTGATGAGGTAAAGTTCGGTGAAAAGCATGATTGGTGAAACGGAGTCACTGTCTGTGGCCGTGTATTTCAAGCTGATATTTGTTTTCATCCAATTCTTTGTTTTTTCCATGATATCATTTTCTGATTTTGTGATAGTTTGTAATGCTTGATCATATTTTCCCTGTTGTCTTTTTTGTTGTTTGTTAAAGTTCTGGACATTGTACCGCGACTGTTTTTCTTTCGCATTTTGAAGTTGTTCGGAAATTGTGTTGAAAGGTAACAGATTTGTATTGTCTTTGCAACTTTTTAGTTTCCCGCTCAAGTTTATTTTTCTTGGGCACATTGTTTAATGGAGTCACTGTAATGACTGAATATTTCCTAAAACGTTTAAACACAATCTCAGTTTGTTTTCAAGCTTTTCGGCATAGTTCTGTAATTTTTCAACGTCCTCTTTTTCTACATCGAGTTCTACCTTCAACCCTCGATTTTCCTTTGAAATATCTGTTACCATAGAAACATTCCCTACCAGTTCAATCTCATTATTTTCTATTAGATTTTGGCTAAAGGGAAGATTAAATTGGGCTTTGCAGTATTATTTTTCTTATATATTATATATATATTTTAGAATTTTCTTTGATTTTCTTTTTAAGATCTTTAATTTTCTTGTAAGTGACCTGTATCTGTAATATTTTCTGAATCAATGTTACAGTTACTGAAAACTGACTCATTATACAAAGCAGTGATGGTGTTTGCAGCTTGAGAGTCAGAGTGAGAGAATTTTCTTATTTTATGAACAACGCCATTATTTAAAGCCCAGAATACCAACTTTACAGTTTTCGATTCTAGGTGAAGAATTTCTTTCACACTTATTTTATCGTCCTCTGTATAGCGTCCTAAAATATTTTCAGACGTAGACGCCATATACATCTAGATCAAAACCTGTAAATTCAGAAAGTATACAAGTTCATTGATCTGAGTACCATTTTCTACTTACTGCTGATTACGACAAGAAATTAAAAAATTGTATGTTTCCAGAACATCCTTTATTTTCAACCACAACCCTTCAAGTATTTTTATCGAAATCTGAAAATTTGAATTTCTGAAACCAAAATGTTAGGCAAATGCAGTGGAACGATTGGACTACTGGAACCTGTATTATGATTCTAGCTGAGGCACTTTACTTTATCAGCCAGAAGGATACACATACTCATTTTACTTATTATGCACCCATGATACTGTCAACATATAACCATAACTGTTGAGACAACATTAAAAGTCAAATACGGAAATTGGATGTCAAAATATTGGTAGAAAATTTCATTGCAAAAGGGTATAATTATAAACAGTTTAATTATCAACTATATACAGATGAATTTCATCGAATTATTATAAGTAAGTGTACAAAAATAAAAATAAACCTCTACCATAATTGTTAACCAGAAACATACATATTTTTTATTTGGCGTAATCAGGGGGTAAGGATTTATCATGCCAAAAGGGACCTCAAAACTTAGAATATTGTTTATCCACTGTATTTTCATTTTATAAAAACGATACAAACATTTTTAAATCTTCAGAATTTAAAGTGATATAAAACATATTGTTGTAGTCCAGGACCCATTTGCACAACAGCTTGTTAAATTTAACGTGACGTTAACCAATATTCAACCAATGGACTAATTGTAGGTTAAATTTAACAATGTTTTGTGCAACTAGGTCTATAACACTAAAGAAACCCGAACCAGATGAAAACTGAACAGGTATAAGCAGGACTTTGAACCTGAAATCTGGCTGGAGAAAATGATGTACAGTAAACTCGAGGTCAAACTGAAAAAAGATTAAAATAACACAAAATAAAATTAGAAAATTCAACAAAAGAATAACAGAATGCATGATACTAGTTGACTAGCTTTGTTAACAGTACAGCCTGTTGCATATTCCATTAAAATGTAATGTGTTGGTCCAATTATATATGATAAAATATTAAAATTTAAATACAGTCTGTTCTTTACCGAGTGTGTATTAACAAAATGTCAAAATCATCAATAATATGATCATATTTCTTAATTAACATAACAGACAGTTCAATCAATAACATTGCGTAACAAAAAAAAGTTATCACTAATACAAACTCACGTACAATCCAGGGCATAAGTCTTATTAAAAGTACATTTATAGTAAAACGTAGACGTAAATATAGTAGACGTAGTGAACTTGACCCAGTTCTATAAAAAAGGCATATAACCTGGCGGGCGGAATCTTGCGAACGCTTTCTTGACTTGGACGAGTTTAAATTTTGGGTAATATAGCATAACTTTAAACTGACTATAGTAATGATTCTAACTTGTCACCTTACATAAAAAGTATCCAGTGAGGAATGAAACGTTTTCCCCGTGCTGCTTGTCATAACCGATTAGATTAGAATCACCCGTATGATAATCAAAAGGTTACTCTGCCCCGCCATCTTATATGAATCGGAAAATACGTTCCCCAAGCTGGCTGTCCATCTGGATACCGGCTTTTCATATCAGTTTTAGGCAATAATATTATTCTATGAAATAATATGTTTTATAATTATATCAAATAAATCTTAAATAAATATATTTTTCAAATATCATCACGCAAAATTTATACTTACTTTGCAAATTCCTTAGGTGCAAGTCAAAGTATTCTTTGCCTTGCCGTTTTAAAACTACAGGACGGAAAATAACCGCGATAGCTTGCACTTTGACCCTAAATACTACCCAACTTAGCTCATACATATTTATAATTTTTTTTAATTTGAACCTTTCCACTTATGCCGTGTCAAAAATAATTTTTTTTATATAGATGTACAATAATTAGACCGTATTTGGAGCCCATTTACGTCCTAAAACCTTTTCATTTTCAAACATTTTTTCTTCTTTCAATTTCTCTCTATTATACTGTTCAAGATAATGGGCAAAAACATGAAAAAAAACATTAAAAAGGGGAAATAACTCACATAAGGGTCGACCAGGCAACTTCTGCCCTGTTACTTTTTTGTAGACCTTTGTGTGCCGAACAGTTTTGCTTCTTTCACTTTTACTCTATTATACTTTTCGTAATAATGTCAAAAGATAACAAAGATAAAATGTAGTCATATTAGTCTTACCGACATAGATAGAATGTAGTCATATTAGTCTTCCCGACATAGATAGAATGTAGTCATATTAGTCTTCCCGACATATATAGAATGTAGTCATATTAGTCTTCCCGACATATATAGAATGTAGTCATATTAGTCTTCCCGACATAGATAGAATGTAGTCATATTAGTCTTCCCGACATATATAGAATGTAGTCATATTAGTCTTCCCGACATATATAGAATGTAGTCATATCAGTCTTCCCGACATAGATAGAATGTAGTCATATCAGTCTTCCTGACATAGATAGAATGTAGTCATATTAGTCTTTCCGTCAAAGATAAAATGTAGTCATATCAGTCTTTCCGACAAAGATAAAATGTAGTCATATCAGTCTTCCCGACATAGATAGAATGTAGTCATATTAGTCTTCCCGACATAGATAGAATGTAGTCATATTAGTCTTTCCGACATAGATAGAATGTAGTCATATTAGTCTTCCCGACATAGATAGAATGTAGTCATATCAGTCTTCCCGACATAGATAGAATGTAGTCATATTAGTCTTCCCGACATATATAGAATGTAGTCATATTAGTCTTCCCGACATAGATAGAATGTAGTCATATCAGTCTTCCCGACATAGATAGAATGTAGTCATATCAGTCTTCCCGACATAGATAGAATGTAGTCATATTAGTCTTCCCGACAAAGATAGAATGTAGTCATATTAGTCTTCCCGACATAGATAGAATGTAGTCATATTAGTCTTCCCGACATAGATAGAATGTAGTCATATTAGTCTTCCCGACATAGATAGAATGTAGTCATATTAGTCTTCCCGACATAGATAGAATGTAGTCATATCAGTTTTCCCGACATAGATAGAATGTAGTCATATTAGTCTTTCCGACGTTGAACAACAATTTAGTCATATTAGTTTCCCGGACAGACCTCAATGTTTTGTACTAGCATTACTCTTTCAGTCGTTGATCAACATTGTACATGTAGTTATCTCAGTTCTCTCGATATAGATTAATTGATACCTTTTCCTTTTTACGTGGAAATGAAATAAGTTATAAATCTGAAAATAGCGCATGCAACAGTTTGATATGATAGGTATTGATTTGTGTTTCAGATCAGGTAATAAAGTCAACTCCCATCATCAGTAAATTCATTTTCATAAAAAACCTGGTGATGTCATAGGATGATAAAGCTTTGATAATTCAATTGATTTGAGCATCCAGATATTTTGTTTATAAATACAGTGACACTGATTACAATCTTGTGTTCATAAAAGGCATCATTAGAAATTAAAACGATGGAACGATACCAGTATCAGCATTTGTATATAAGATTTATAACGTTTTTGAATAGTCAAATTATGTTGGCATATGTTCTCTAACCAATTTGTTTGCGTTGTAGGTAACATGTGTATATCATAGAATTTCAGTTAAGAATACGTACACTCCTTTTTGCTAAATCTGTGCTTCTTTAAAATCAACGTTTTTAACATTAAAATACAAAATCGAGTAATGTAAAACTCCAAAACTTTACTGGTATGTTTGAATGGATCGTGTCATTTGTTTTGTAAATATGTGTATTTACTCAGAACAGTGCATACAACCAAATAGATTTGATAAATGAACTCCTTTTGTCATCCATTAGCATAACCTCAGTCGTTCAGACAGAAACGGAGTCTGTTATTCCTCTTTAAACAATATCAACAGTGATTCACACCCATTTTAAGCTTCCGTCAGATTTCCATAACTGGCGTCCCAAAATCTGATTTACTGCTGTAGAATGAAACCTTTATAATACTGCAAATCACATTTAAATATTTATTTTGTTGTATTTCGTTACAGTTTATCCATTCGGTGTATACTTATTACAAAAGTCAATATCATTTCTAAATAAACATATTAAAAGATTTTTATCATACTTAGAGAATCTCAATAATGCGCGGAGACATGTTTTCAATATTATAATTGATTCTGCCACAATTCTTTGAGACGATGAACTTAAGAGTAGAATGAGTTATTTAACACTTAACCCTATCTGAATCACTACTAGATAAACGATAACATTCGAGAAATAAATATAGTGCATACAACCTCAGCACACTTACCATATACGACTCAACGTGATACTGTATACCGCCGAAATTTTTACCTCCCGTTTAATGCTCGCCATTTTGGGCCTGAGATAAAAGGGCGAGTTTATAATGAGGGCGAAACTTTAAACTTTTAAAACTTTAAAGGATCGACGTTCATGAGTTCTATGTAACTATGGTGATTTAGGGCGAATCTAAGACTGTCTGTCGTTAAAAGGCGACAATAACCAGGTATACAGAAATCCATTACACTCATAGGGTGGATAAACAACTAAATTTGTTATATACGATAGCTTCAGTGAAATATACAGGTACAATAAATATAATGTTTTTTTTTATCAAAAATGTCTGTTAATTTTTTAGTCCAGGTGTCAGTTTTAAATTTCAGTGTAGAGAAAATATAGAGCTATGGATGAGAATAAATTGCAGTGTGATAATGTAAGTCAATTAATTTATTTTCATCTGCAAATTTCATTTAAAACTACGTTTCTTTCAAAAGACTATTAAATACAATCGTTTTCTCTTTATTATTTTCTAAGTAACTGTGTTTGCTTCTGAAGTGTTTTGTGGGATGCAGTTTTAATGTCTTTTATCAATAAACGGGGAAATATGATATGTTGATGGTGGCCATTATAAGAGAGAAGAAGAATGTACTGAACCTACAAAAATGACTTCCCATTATTGTTTTAAATATATTTTATTTTTCATTTTATATGAGATATATGATGATGTTGTCGCATTTTGTACCTTTGTACTACACTTATGAGGAGGCATGCGTATTTTTGAAGATATCTATTTTTAGTACTTGAGCACTACGCTCATGAGGAGGCATACGTATTTTTATGATATCCACTTTCAGTACTTGACCACTACGGTTGTGCGGAGGTATACGTATTTTTATGATATCCACTTTCAGTACTTGACCACTACGGTTGTGCGGAGGTATACGTATTTTTATGATATCCACTTTCAGTACTTGCCCACTACGGATGTGCGGAGGTATACGTATTTTATGACATCCACTTTCAGTACTTGACCACTACGGTTGTGCGGAGGTATACGTATTTTTATGATATCCACTTTCAGTACTTGACCACTACGGTTGTGCGGAGGTATACGTATTTTTATGATATCCACTTTTAGAATAAGAGTCAGTCCGGCTCAGTCGGTAGTACGCTCGACTCTTGATCGTAGGTCGTGAGTTCGAGTCCAGCTGGTTGGTTTCGTGTCCTTCGGTTGAGACAGTAAAAACCGAGGTCCCGTGTCACAGTAGGTGTCAGCACGTTAAGAACACCCACTGCTCAATGGCCGTAAGTGCCGAGCATAGACCAAAATTTGAAGCCCTTCACCGGCTTTCGTGACGTCTCCATATGAGTGAAAGATTCTTGAGTGGGACTTTAAACAATAATAAACAAACAAAACAAACTTTTAGAATTATATATAACGACTTAAGATTATATACAATAAATAATCAACTGAAAACTGACGGCTCGTCATTGATCAGTTGAAATAGATACCAGACAGCCTGAACTAGACATCAAACTTATATGACAAACCACGATGATCAAATGATAAATTCCAAATGTCAATCTGAAAATCCATGCTGACTGAGATTTTTTTTTCATTTTTATTTGTGTTTTAGGCCAAACTCAAATGATTCTTCGTTTATATGGTGGCGACCAGTTTTTAATGGTGGAAGACAAAACCCGGGTTATAATGTATCCGGGAATATATCATCGGCCTTCTGCATGTAATCTGGTATACTTATCTAACAAAATCAGCTTATATTCGAATTCATGTTGGCCAGAGGTGAAAGACTTCGTGGTTTTAGCGCGATACACATGCTACTAGACCGCAAGCTGACTTATGTATGGTAGAACGATTTACCTGTCAAGTTAAGATAATCAAATAGTATTAACAAACGTGAAATCTGTGAGGCAGTGTCCAGTATAATGGCCAAAGACTGGACTTTGGAATAAAATGAGTAGTCCCAAGTGTCTAATGTCAACGACTATTTAATTAATTATTTTTAGATAATGAAACTTAACAATTGTCTTTATACCCACCGTAGAATCTAAAAATAAATTTCTATATTCGTTTAACAATAACGTCCCGCCCGGAAGTCAGTATATTTTATGATCGTACGTGTATTAGGCTGATGCAAATTGGATGTTATACAGGTAACTGTTATAGTGCTACCTACGTATGTAAAGTTCAAAACTGGGGAAAAATATAGAAGCTATTTTAATTGGTTGTGTGCTATTCGTATAGGTATACTTATGACTACAAGGATAAAAGTTACGACCACGAAAGATTTTTTGTGCTTTTATTAGTGTTAGAAAATTATTTAAACTATATTTGTATGCTTTATATGATTAATTAATTCACTTTTATTAACCAAATGCGTCTATCGATATAATACTGGTAAAAACTCATATCGGACTAAATAATCAGCTATCTTTCATTCCCGCTTGGGTTTCTATCTGACATTTTGTACTTTCACTTATTACGGGACTGGCTTAATATCCTCGTTTTGAGTCTAGGCGTGAACTCAGAATGTCACTGACGTGATATTCAATAGACGCTCTGATAAGGGGAAAGTTGCAAAGACAAGTCTATAGATATATTTAAAAAGTACTTTTGTATCGTCGTGATTAGAGTTGTTACTTAACTATTTTAAGGGTCATCGTTTCTTGACACATTCAAATAAATTGCACTCACAAAAAAAAGTTAACCCCTTTAAATTGCGTCAAAAATGCATTTATCATATTCCATCAAGATATTCACGACACCAATTATAACCACAATATTTTTTTTTTACATATTTGACTTGATATACATCTACATATATTTATGTTTTCATTCTTGAACGATTTAGTATTTAAACAAACAACACCGAAACATCAATCTCATTTCCTTCCATAAAAATTAAAATGGCAAAACAAATTGCCGAAGAAGAATTGTAATATTTAGGTGATAATAGCTTGAATTCTCATTCGCAATTTGAGCAGAGTGTGACTCACTCTATAGGCAGAGAGGAAATAAATTTATGCTTAAGAACCCATTTCTTTTCTTGTAATACAATTATCGCCCTTTACATCAGTAAATTTAACTAATTTGAATTCCATTATTCATAACGATGTCTATCTTAAATACCTAAGTTATGATTCACGGTATCATACGTGCAGCCATTTTACTTAAGTTAAAATATAATTTAAACCTTTTTATCACAGTACCACAATAAAATATCAATACTGTTCAATTGACTACAAAGCAACCCTCAATCTTTGTCACCTCAGTTAATCTTGTATGCATCTTATATGATGTGTGAAATGTAATTAATGCACTTCAGGCATCAAGCCGTAAAGTGAAATAAGCTTCGTAATTCATTAAACGTCGACAAGAGATACTTGCTCCTCCATGACACCTGGTCCCACCTCCGTATTTTCCGGAGTGCGGTACTTGTCCAATGATCACCGGAATTGTACACTGTCTTCTGAATCTCTTAAAGGTTAATACTTTTGTATATATATATACTCAATGGTATATGAAGTGTTTATACATGTATATTGCTTTATAAATATAAAAAATCTTAGATACCGAAGTATAAATCTTTAGGATGTCCATGATATAGATACAAATCTGGTAAAAATGGACAACCACGGACTTCTGCAAACCAAAATGTGGGATCAGGTGCCATGGAGGAGTAAGCATAAAATGGCTTTAAAAGTATAAAAGTTGAATTACAAAACATAAGAAAACAAATAGCCCCACAATCAAACTCTATATCTCTATTATGGGTCTTACTTGACTTATTATCTCCGTGACATCCAAAGTTTAGAGATGTCAGTACGGTGCTAGTTACAGATACATTTTGGGAGCATGCTCACTATTCTCCAAAGAATCTGGATCTCTGTGGTTGAGTGGTTAAAGCATCGCGCTTTGAACCATGGAGTCTCTCTCTCATATGGTCAGCTTAGGTTAGAGCCCTACTTGACCTTAAGATAATTTTTGTGAGAAAGTTTGCCAGTTTACCTCCGGAAGGCGGATGTTTCTTCACTTGATCATTGTAACCCAGTTGTGTGACGTAAAACACTTTTCAAAACCAAATCCAAAAAAAAACACAAGTCAAATGTCTAGGTGATATATATATGAAAATATCTAGATGATATATATATATGAGAACATCTAGGTGATATATATCTGAAAAGATCTAGGTGATATATATTTATAAATATATGACAACATCTAGGTGATATCTATATATGAAAACATCTAGGTGATGTTTATATATA
>BROG01000396.1:662500-670561 GCA_030159075.1 Atrina japonica | reverse complement strand
TTCTGTTTTTCTATTTATACACATGGCTTTAATGAATCTGAGTGTGACCACTTGTTGACTTTAAGTCAGGTATCATGTTTATTTGAAGTAGAATCTACACATGGAATTTATATTCTAATATTTAAATATTCAAATTTTATATATACTTTAATTTTCATAAATTTCAGAGGTTTGTAAAATTGAAGTGTCATTATGAAATGTAGAATTCTCTTTCGTAAATACTTAAATAATACATACATGTGTATTGTAAACCACCACTAATTATAGCGTGAAAGTATAAGTAAAACCAAATTACAATGTTGTGTCCGGAAATAAACAAGTAGATGCAATGGCTGTGATATGAGAAATCATACGAAATTCCGCAAATTTTACGGTGGATATAATAGTCATGTTTGTCATTACTCAATTTGTCGAAATGAAATGTTGAGTTGCCTGTTCGATAGCGGTGGTTGAGTCGTCTGTAACAAGTGTGATGTGTATTCGTTCCTGACGTATTTCATTTGGATTTGAATATGGACTAATGGCTGATGTGACCGGTCATCAGGGGATGCTTACTCGTCCATGGCACCTGATCCCACCTCTTGATTTCCAGAGGTCCTTGTTTCCAATTTCTATCATTCATATATATATATATATATATCCTGCAGATCAATACTTTCGTTTCTGAGATTTTTATAGTGTAAGCTGGTTGAAATTGTAAAATGCACTCGGTTTATACTTTTGTATCATGTGATATTTTTAATTTCCTAATTGTACATAAAAGTGTATATATATATATATATATATATATATATATATATATATATATATATATATATATATATATATATATATATATATATATATATATATATATATATATATATATATATATATATATATATATATATATATATATATATATCACAGATTCCAAAGTTTAAATCTTCAGGATGTCCAGGATACAATATACAAATCTGGTGAATATGGACAAAACGCAGACCTCTGGAAATCCAGACGTGTTATAATTAGGTGCCATGTAGGAGTAAGTATCCCTTGTTGTCAGGTTAAACCAACCGTTTGTTTAGTCACATTCAACTGAAATAAATGAGGAGTAAATCCTTTACAGACATTACAGACGATCCGACAGACAGGTAATGCAGCATGTGAGGATTTCATGTACAGAGGTGGACTGCTCACTAGCTTATTGCTGACACAGAGATATCGAAAACCGCGTTTAATTATCAACGTTCCCCAAATTTTGCGGTCGGTGTGATAGTCTTGTTTGCGATTTCTCTGTTTCACTAAGTGAAATGTTGAGTTGCCTTTTCGTTGGGGGTTGTTGGGGCGTCTGTACCAATCGTGGCGGGGATTCACTCCTCACGTGTTTCATTGGACTTGGCTGTAAACTCACGGCGGGTGTGACCGGTCGATGGGGAATGCTTACTCCTCCATGGCACCTGATCCCACCTCTTGGTTTATTAAGATAAAATCTGAAGTCTGTGTTTGTCCATTTTTACCGGATTTGTATCTATGTCCTGGACATTCTATTGATTTATACTTTGGTATCTGAGATTTTTTGTATTCATTTAGTGAAACTAAGTAATTGCAGCCAGGGTTATCATACCGATCGTAAAATCTGCAGAACGTTGGCATCAAGAGCGATTATTGATATCCTTGTTACAAATACGTATCCGCAGTCCGCCTCTGTATATTTAATGTTCATATATTGAGAACATCCTGACATTTTGGATCATTTGTGAGATATAAACTAAATATACATGATACGATTTATCAATTAATGATGACAATTATCATACATATATCAATGCGATATATCCCAGCGAACTAGAAATTAACGATACAACAGAATCAAGTCACACGCCTCATACGTAGACATTTTACTTACTCTACACACAAACAGGAAATTAACAACTAAGCTATGCGACAAACGCGACGATTTCGGCTTTCCCATCATATGTTTTCAACATTTAAGTATCACCCGCATATAAAGTTTATATTTCACAAATGATCCGATATGCCCGTATTTGTTCAACATCTGAACATTTCATTTACAGAGATAAACTACTCACTGACAAATAATTAACAAAGGGATATCGAAAACCGCGTTTGATGTCAAAGTTCCCCAAATTTTACTCTTGTTTTTAATACTCTCTTTCACTAAGAGAAATGTTGAGTTCCCTGTTCAATGGCAGTTGTTGAGACGTATGTACTAATTTTGAAGAGGATTCGTTCCTAGCGTGTTTCGTATGGATTTGCCTTTGAACTCACAGTGTTGTGTGGCCAGTCGACAGGGGAGCCTTACTCCTTCATGGCACCAGATCGCACCTCTTGATTGCCAGAGGTCCGTGTTTGTCCATTATTTACCAGATTTGTATCTAAATGCTGCACCTCATAAAGATTTATACTTTGGTATCTGAGATTATATATATATATATATATATATATATATATATATATATATATATATATATATATATATATATATATATATATATTAACACCATATGTAGGCGATGGAGTGATGTTGTAGAAGCCAAACTCTTCGCGTGTGTCGTATAGTATATTTTGCTAATTTTCGGTCCGTGTCTGTAGTAAGTAATATATCTAAATAGGAAACGCGTGTGCTTGATTCTTATGTGTCTTTAATTTCTAGGAGATTTCACATTGATATTAACAATATCGTCAGTAAAGCAATTTGTTAAATTAAAGGCCATCGCTACCTTATTCGCCCTTTTCTCTGAACTAATTGTGCTTCATTTAAATAAAGGAACTGGTCAGCAATAAGGGGCACACTTGGTTTCCCTGGTAATGCTGACAGTTTGCTGAAAGACTTGCTCTCAGAACATTACAACATTTATTGTCTATTAGAAATTTCAGCATCTTTTTATATCAACTTCAGTGTATTTATGTGTTGAATCTAATGTTAGATGAAATTATTATCATGATAACCAATTTTTAGTTATTTAAATTTTCGGATACCACCTTTAGTGAAAACAGTTCTCAGTGATGCCAAAAAGATTTTCATTTAATTACCAATGTAATACGCCTCGGTATCTTTCCGCATTAGATGGCGCAGATGTACTATGGGTTATCAACTGCACCTGAAGTAGAGATTGCTTAATAATTAATGTGTTTACAATACTCACTGACAAAAAGTCATTTGGACTAAAACCTTTTTAATAGTACAATATATCGCGATATTTGTTAACTTGTTGTAACAATCATAAAGTGGAAATTTTTAATCGTTGTAAAATACTTTGACAGTGCGTTATTATCAGGTGACCAAGAAACAATTCAGTTTTGGAGTGAAACAAAATTAAAATGAAAATAGTTAACAAACAACATCGTACTAATAGATTAATGACGTAAAAATATATAAAACATTAAGAAAGTATTAAGCATCAATATTAAAATATACATTTGCTTCAATTTTTTTCATTTCTATTAACATAAATTGGACTTCAAGGTGCTGTGGGTATGGCATATATTCCGTCCATATTTACCCGACAATTTAAAAGGGGACAGAAGATCAAAGAAAGAGAAAGATATTTTTTTAAAACCATTTAACTTGTCTTTTTTTAATTAAGGGGGTTCAGAGACTGATCCATACACAAGATCTAACGGAGATAATAATTTGTAATTTTTTTTTACATTTCTAAAAGCAATCGCAATGTGTTTCTTACACTGCTCTGATTTTAATTGACATAAATAAGTTATTTCTCAAATTTTTACGTCATGCTTAAGCTCAACTCGCTTTTCGTTATTTTCAGGGAAAAACGTGCAAAATACATTCTATAACTGGACACGTCTGTAGATAGACGGCATACAATTGTATATAATGGAGAAAGTTGCTGCTCATTTGAAGAAAACGTTAGAAATATAAAAGTTTGATAACCTACTAAAATTTTAAGTACCGAATTTGAATTTTTTTATATTCAACATATTTATTCATTTTACTGGAACATCATAAGCGTGATGTCAAAAAATTTATATGTGAATGATGAAAATAAAATATGATCTCATTCACTCAAATTCGGAAGTTTTGCAAACGTCTACACTATACAGTCATAATAATGAGATAAAACATGAGCTTGAGTATTGAGTAAATTTGGTGACTTCGGGACCTGGTGAAATTTATTTAGTTGATTACACGCTGCAAAGAAGTTTGTAGGGAAGATATAGAGTATATTCTGTTTAATTTTTCAGTATTCGGAATTAATTGTCGCCAGCAATTTGACGGCTAATATTATTTTATCCATATTTTGTCTATATATATCGTTCATAATTTTCCGCCATGCTTATTATCAACAATTGATGGCACTACAGCGCCGCCCTCTTTGTATAAAGAGAGGAAAAAATCGTATATTTTGATACTATGAATTCGAAAAATTGGTGTGATTTTAAATGCGCTGTTTAGAATCCGTCCAAAGTAAGTTGGATATGTTTATTTCCTAACTATATACACATCTCAAATATCTTAAGTTTATTTATATACAATTTGTTGTCATACCTTTCGTAACAGTCATGGATATAGGCAACTTTTTAAGGATGGTCTGTTATTGTTTATAATCATATACTGTTATGTTATGCAATGGGAAGCACGGTCAGCATCTGGATAAGTGACAGTCTGGGCCCAGGGCCATAAAGGTAAAACAAGGTAACAAAATGTTAGACTAGAAAGAGTAGTTTCCCTTTATCAAATACTCCGCTAGGTCTGCTGAACAGGAAGTGACGTACATGTGATGGTCAGGAGTATTAAGATAAAATCTGTATATATAACTAGTCTGGTGCAAGGCTTGATATTGTAAGATTAAAAGCCTAAATGTACTGTATTTGTCTTCTTTTTTCTAGAATATCATTCTTAATAGCTGAATTATTTATTTTCTATCCAGTTATTATTTTTATTTTAGAGCTATCAGCGATATATAAAGCCTAACATATTTCTCTGGATCTATAGGCTACCGCTATTTTCTATGTGACTTAACATTCATTTAGCCTAATGTAGATACCGATAATCAAGTATCGTGTAATCAATTTTCACACCTCACTGATAAAGTTATTATTAAGAAGATCTAAAAGACGTCTAAATCGGGGTCTTCCAGACACAGCTGTGTTCTTTGAAGTGAGCTCTGGTGATACGGGTAGTAAAATACAATCCCATCTGATATGATGTCTGTGTATAAATACCTTGGTGTGTGGACGTATGTATATGTTATAGCCACAAGAAGAAGAAATATAATACCTCGACAGGAATTTGTCATCCAGAACTTAAGATTTCCCCGATAAGATATAATACATATAATAAAACAACAACAATAAATTAAAAACATTAGTCTTAAATATCCAAATGAACTTAACTTTAATGTGCACATAACAAATGTATGGTATATTTCTTTGATTATCAGTTTGGATACCATTTGTTACTGCCTTATGCATACATTTATGAAATTGAATTTATTTTAAAACTTTGAATAAAATAGAAACATCGATTTAAGACATGGAGCGATATATAATCACAGATACAAGTTGTATGTTTTCGTTCACTTTTTATGTTCACTTTTCTACATTACAATCTCTGTCTTTTTTAATAAAATTGTATTTTGTATAGTTTTTGTAATTAGATCTACTTAACTTTAGTCTCATTTCTGAAACTAAACTTTTTTATTATTTTATTGTTTAGTTTTACTAGGGGCGTCACTGGTTTTAACGCACTATCACAATGTTCATCCAACACGGTTGTTTACCAGAGCTTTTCAAACGATTAAAACCCAGTTACTGTACAAGTGTAACTTATGTCGATAATAAAATAGATGCGTAAAATAATAATGACTCGAAATTATACATGAAATTCAGAAATATTAATTTTATTTATTAAAATCGCTATCGAGAAAATATTTTTTAAATTGATTTTCTTTCTTTCAAACCCGGTCCAAGCAAGATTGGTGAAATGTGTCATTTACATCGCAAATTTCTTCAATACTTCGGCTATTTTAAACTTATTTTGTCGAATTAATATCCCATTTTAGTCTTATTTCTGAAGCAGAATTTGACACTTTTTAATCGTTTAATTTTACTGGTCCCTGGTTTTAAATTGTACATCCAACGTGTATGGTTACCATGGGTTTTGATACGAGTAAAATTAAGCCACTGTGTTCACAAATGATAAAATGATAATATTTTGAAATTATACATTTTATTCAAAAATATGATTATATTTAAACTGATATCAAGAGAATATGATATAAAAAGCCTAACATTTTAGTTTTATATATTGCTGCTAAAATCAATATCAAAACACCAAAATAGTAGATGAAGTGGACATACACGAGTGCTGTATTTTCTCACTTGACTGAACAGACAGGCGTCTCACAGAGTATCAATACTAAAGCTAATTGAATTGATACGGTGATTAACTGTGAAACTGAGTTACATGTACAGGTAGACGACGGCCCTTAAAGTTCCCATTTAAGTCTGGAAAGGATATCCTGATAAATAATAAGTGACAAAATAAATCATGGCGTACGGCGACTTAAGAAAATTCTTTGTGTTTTGAGGACAATATAATAATGCATTTATTTATTGTCACGTATAAAACATTAGAAACTTGAATATTTTTGGAAAGAATAAACACCTCTGTTTTATCTACCAACTTTTCTTACATCTAAATGATACGCTTTAAACAATTACACATTTCACATACATAAGTCTGTATTAATATTTTGACACTGATAAGAATACCGGATACCACCAAACTTACGTCACACTCTAAGCGCCCCGAGATTTGTCGATCGTTACCGAAGGCGGTCATTTGGGTCATGGGTACTTTTAGTCGTAGGTAAATTGCGGTTTTTTAATTATTGGTTGTATGGGTCATATAAAAGTTTATACGAAAAAAAAAAATGTTCGTGTGCGTTGACCTTTAAGTGATACAATACTTAAGTACGGTATGTAGCTGACTTAAGTCATTCTTAACAGCGAAAATGACTGCCCTCTATGTTGCCATCAGGATAAATAGACGCTAATGGAATGGTCTGCGTCGCCCTAGAACATTTCGTTAAATCATTTTATTAAATCCTTTAGCTTTCGAAAACAACGTGTTATTTGGGATATATAGGTTTAGGAGACCAATACTTCTTTTTCTACTGATTTGTTTTGGCCATACATCGTTTGTTTACATTAATAATAGGAGAGTGTAAATTTAGTCCAATAAATTTGCCCCAGTGTATGAATCATTTATCTTATCTAATGTGCTTTTACGCATTTACTTGGATCTTGATATCTTTTATTATTACTACTCTGTTTCACTAAGTGAAATGTTGAGTTGCCTTTTCGTTGGCGGTTGTTGAGACGTCTGTACCAGTTGTGACGAGGATACACTCCTCACGTGTTTCATTGGACTTGACTGTGAACTCACGGCGGGTGTGACCGGTCGACAGGGGATGCTTACTCCTCCATGGCACCTGATCCCACCTCTTGGTTTCCAGAGGTCCGTGTTTGTCCATTTTTACCGGATTTGTATCTATGTCCTGGACATCCTATTGATTTATACTTTGGTATCTGAGATTTTTATATTATACATATTATATGTATAAATTACTGACTTTGGTCCTGTATTGGCATTTTTTAAGACATCTTTAATCTTTTTTAAAAAGTAAGCATCCATTTCCCTATTTATGCCACATAACGTGCTACCTATTTGATTTTTAACGCGTTTTATACCTCTTGGTTAGTTAATTAAAAATAAATGCTAAATTATTGTCAGAACAATGTTTAAACATCGAAGTTTAGTGAATCAGAACATAAATTTGGACATAGGTCTTTGACTAGATTTACACTGCCCCTTAACACTCTTACCTCAGTTGAGGAAATTCTGAAGACGTTTTATGGTCAGCGAGTTTTCATATTTTACTTAGATGAGTAAATTCTTAACTTTTGAGAATAAAATTTGTTTGAGAATTTTCCGTGTTCATGGTCTTGTACCCTGGTGTAATGCGCTCGGCCGACCCCCATTGAAGGTTACGCTTTCTTTGTGCATGATTATGTTACACAAACTATAGC
>BROG01000396.1:652500-657500 GCA_030159075.1 Atrina japonica | reverse complement strand
AAAATTAAGAGAACAGAATATTCGATTAACGCGATATGGCCACAGAAGATTGTATCTACGTATGCATCAAAGATCACATTTACCATTAAGATATAGAGTATTTCTTCCATTATATTAAGTTTATAACGAAACGGACAGACGTTAAATGTAGTACAATGTTGCTGCACACAAGTTGAAAAGAGTAAAGTCAGTTATACATTTGATTTTGATTGTGGACTCACGGAGGGTATGCCGGTTGGCAGGGGATGTTTACTCCTCCATGGCATCTTGTCAAAGTCTGGATTTCCGGAAGTCCGTGTTTGCCCAGTGTTCACCTTTTTTTGTGTATAGTATCCTTGACATCCTGGACATTAATGATTTGGTATCTGATGTTTATATAATTGATATTTATTTATTTTTATTTATTTTATTTTTTGCGTCACATGTAATTATAGTATCATGACAAAAAAGTTATACACATATTTCTCCATTTGTTATCAAATATTAACGCCTTGTATTTTACTAACAACCTTTCCATACGACAAAGAAATAACTACTGATTATCTGTTTTACTATTTTTAAAGTTCTCCATTGCATTTTGACATGAATGTTAAATGGCTGTATATTTCTCAAGCATTTTTTATCCATCACTGATGTAAATAGTCATACCTTTTTGTTTGTATTAGCAAGAAATCAAATAATTATAATTGACACAGCGAACGGTAACATCACATTGTGACAATCGCGTGGAATATTTATCGTATTATGTGATAATCGAACCGGAATCAAAGAACTAACATTTGTGCCACCCCATCCATCAGTAGCAGAGCCCAGTCCATATACAATGACAATTCTGATTGGTTTGATTCACAGAGTTATCGTTTTACAAAAGAAGCCAACACAAAATGCCCATTACAAGCGTTCCTTTCCATAACTGAGTTGATAAATCCATCTAAGAGTACTCCAATGTAAATAGATATATTAGCTTTTGAGAAGTTTAGAAGTTAAATGAAGGTATCTAACCGAAATATTACTTTAGTATAAAATAAGCTACTGGTACTGAAATACCAGGTATTCATTACCAATGTTGAAGACGATCGTTTCTGTCAAAAAGTCATCATCAGTTTAGCTCGAATTTAATATAAATGTATATTTTCAAAATAAAACGAAGGTATAGTAAAATCCATAAAACCTGGCGGGCTGGAGTCTGAACATTAAACTTAAGTATAACATTAAAATCACAATGGCTAGAGTAACCGTTCCTACTTGTCAACATAAATAAGAAAGTATCCAGTGAGCAATAAAACGTTTTTCAGCTTGTCATAACCGAAAAGTGAGTAGAATCACCCGTATGATAATCAATATAAAATTTCAGATACCAAAGTATAATCAATAGAATGTCCAGGACATAGATACAAATCCGGTAAAAATGGACAAACACGGACCTCTGGAAACCAAGAGGTGGGATCAGGTGCCATGGAGGAGTAAGCATCCCCTGTCGACCGGTCACACCCGCCGTGAGTCCACAGTCAAGTCCAATGAAACAAGTGAGGAGTGTCAAATGTTACTCCGCCCTGCCATCTAATGTGAATCGGATAATATTATACATGGTCAAACAATAAGTCTAAATGTGTTGCGAATACCAAACTTATTTTAGCTCAAGTTGTCCTGAGAAATCTTTTTAAATGTGTATCCTCATGCCAGATCTATATAAAACTCTTTCTAACGAACAGTGCAATTCAGTGGTTAACTTGGAATACATGCTCAAGGTCTATAGTAACGTTTAGTAGATACACCACATTCAGTCAAATTAAAGTTGGTTGCTCCGTCTGATAACACTATTTTCGTGTATATGTTGAATCCTTTCCGACCATGAAGACAAACTTCAATACATTTACGATGTGTAACACTATTGTTTACGGGTAGAAATGCATTTAGTAAAATCATCAGATTATGAATATAAACAAATAATAAAATGTACGTGTCCTGAGTACATATTCGATATGTATTAAGTTAGAAATGGGAGCAGCAGATTCAGAAACAAAATGAAAAGTCGAATTTTTGGCTAAACAAGTTGTCAATACTGTTTAATCGACAAAATCTGATATTGTGGATCCGGTAATTAAGTTACGGATTTGGACAAACACGTTATCAACACATTCAATAAATCAGCTGTCATCGCCATCCTTGGTAAACATGTTTTGGCATAATTGATTGTAATGTTAAAGACTATGATGTACAAAAATCGCATGGTGTGAAAAGGTTACATAAGATGCATCTTTGAAAGATTATGATACGCAAGTTTGTTATTTTTACGCAGAAGAAGTATCTAGAATTCTATAGACCTTTTTTAGTTGTTCCATTCCGTTCCGTTTTGTCGGAATAGTTTGTACCTAGATCATGGGACTTCAATAGAAAATCTGGCACGTTCGCTTCTAGTTCCGCAATACTTATTATGATAACATTCGGTGAATCCATGTTTCAGCACATCTGTGAGGAATAAAGTTTATATATATATATATATATATATATATATATATATATATATATATATATATATATATATATATATATATATATATATATATATATATATATATATATATATATATATACTTTATTAGAAAGATGACGAGTGTTATCAGTTTCCTGTAGGCTACTTTTCAAATCTGGAACTTAACACTCATATTCCAGGTCGTACATAAGATAAAATGTCATATTCACCATGATGGAGGGAATATAAGGTCAATGGATCTCACTTAGTCCCTAGTAATAAACACAATGAAAACTTGATGAAATGCAATAAAACAGTTATTTACGATGAAAAACGTTAGCTACGATATCCGCAGATGAAGATGTTTTGGTTTAGTTGCATCGGAAAAATAACTGAATATGAACTTGAACGTTATACAAGGAGGCGAAGTTATGTAGATTATTAGTAGACGAAAATAATAATCTACTGTTTAAATATCAATGGAAAATGAATAAATCACGCCTTATACTGTACGTGTCCTTATTTTAGCGGTATTCTAATATTAGCGCCTTTAGAGCTCAAGTCACTGCGCAAAATTTAAGGGCAGCGCTAAAATTCTCCATCCTGTCGTACTGTATACACGACAAATTACTTGCGCGAATTTAGGATTGCGCTAATAAGTCTATACCGCATTAGACCGCTAAAATATGAGTGCGCTAATTTAATTACACATACAGTATATCAATATTAAATCAACTATCGCAATGTAAACTACACAGGGACTCTAAACAACCCTATGCATCTCCTCTGCTTAGATATCTTTTGAGAATCATCGCGAATTAAGCAGACAATTATTAAAAATAAAAAAATAAAGTAAATGATTTTTGTCAATACTTGAAAAAATTAGATGTTTTACTGTCATATAAGAGGTCCGTTCCTTTAACTGGGAACGGAATTTCATTTTAGTGATGAATTCTGTCGAGGATTATTCAAGGCGATGGGCCAAATATGAAGACGTGGAGCAAGACACTTTGTCTGAATGGCTAAACCTATAAAATGGTTGATGAAATCTTGTATTCGAAAACCTAACGAAACTATGAAGAGACAGTATCGCTATATATTCAGTGACCCAGAAGTGTTAACTGAGCTGGATATGACCAATATGTACTAGTCCCAAGAGAAAAAGATATATATATATATATATACTTTTATATGTAAGGCACATTACTATAATTGTTTGTTATAAGAACTAGAGTTTAATACGAATTATGGTAATACTACATATGTGAGCCGGCCTGGCCTGTCGTAAATCAGATGTGGATACTTAAAAATTCTAAACAACTTTTAGAAAAAAATGAAAGCAGCACACAATTTTTCTCAAATCCACAGTATCAAATCATAAGACCTATCTACTCTTTATACATCCATTCCACATGAAAAATTAAAATAGAGAATTTTGGCATCATCCACAGCAGTTTTTGTTCACAAAAGGTGGTACCAGAAATTTTAGATATCTAGTCAGTGGTTATCATGATATCATGATTTACTAGATTCGTATCTATATCCTGGACATCCAAAAGATTTATACTATGCTATCTGAGATTTTCATATTTCTAGAGTTAATTGTAATTAACATTGGCCTGCTCCACACTGGTCGCAAATGTATAAATGAAAGTTATATATGTGGCGCTGTAAATATTTAAACAAATGAATGAGCACCCTTATTCATATTGATATATTTCTCAATCATTACGTATTAATCAACATTAATTCATATGGAATTGGACACACACACACACACACACACACACACACACACACACACACACATACATATATATATATATATATATATATATATATATATATATATATATATATATATATATTATATATATATATATATATATATATATATATAATCTATCAATGCTCTGGTGACGTTTTGGGGTACATCTTTTGTTATATTTGGTTGCATAGATGACATTTGCAGATCTACAGTTTGGCTTTTACAAGAAAAAAATATTTCAAATTTACAACTCTGTAAACTTTAGATCTGCAAATGTCATCTATGCCATCAATTTAACAAATGTAATGACATAAATATGTAGGAGAAACAGGTAATGAAATATACGGAAGAATTCAGAACCATTCATCAAGAATAAGGAACAACATATAAGACCTTATACAACAACATTTTTATTCTGATGGGCACAGTATCCAACAGTTCAAGGTAATCATCTTAGAAAAAGTAAAACTTAATAATCCTTCCTATAGACTGGTCCGGGAGTTATTCTGGATTATAAAACTTAGGACTAAATCAACACAGGTGACTAAATGACATATATTCCCCACCTACAAACAAGTGGACAATCAATTTGATGACGTTACAATACCACTGCAAAGTTCGTGACGTCATAGGATTAATGACGTCATAGCAATATGTTTAAACAAACATAGGCCTGAAGAAGGGGAAAGGTACACCCCGAAACGTCGCCAGAACATTAACAGATTATTTATATTGTTTAACGATTTATTATATATATAT
>BROG01000396.1:640000-647500 GCA_030159075.1 Atrina japonica | reverse complement strand
AGCTTGCTAGTTTAATGCTCTTCCATTAGATCTCTGTGAGTGGGCGACCACTATTTAGGCAAGACTTCAGTAGCAACACTGAATTGGAAACAGCAGAAATTCACAAAATATTTAGTTTATATGTACTCACCTGCACACCACCAATGGAAATATTTTTGAAATACAGTCAGATCCACTCATAACGAGGCGGTGTGTAATGAAATGCCCCATGCACTTCTTACTTTATATAATATGAATCCGAATAACGAAATCCAGCTATAACGAGGTTTGATTATATCGCCCTTCCCCCTTCATTATAAGTGGAGTTGACTGTATATATAAACATCGGTTTTCACAAAAAAAACAAGTAATGAAGAAAACGAGATTCATTGTACCGTTTTTTATTGTTTATTGTTGTTTAATGACCCACTCAAGAATCTTTCACTCATATGGAGACGTTACCATATGTCGGTGAAGGGCTTCAAATTTCGGCCTATGCTCGGCACTTACGGTCATTGAGCAGTGAGGTTACTTTATTGTGCCAACACCTACTGTGACACGGGACCTCGGTTTTTACTGTCTCGTCCGAAGAATTCTTGGTACCGAACTATTACAGGATGGAGTCATTTATTTCATGGCTTGATTTGGAATACATTTCGCCATATTATGATCATAATTCCAAAAGTTTTACATACACAACAAGTTTTATGAAATTTATTATTTTTGTTTTAAGATTTTAAAAACATAATATGAGAATGAGCGTAGCCTAGATCAACTCTTTGTTTCTGGCGCGGGTCATCTACAAAATTAGAAATATTAGGTTACAAATACTTATTTGTTTCATCGCAATTTCATTGATATTGTCGTTAGGTCCCTTTTCTCAGCCGTTGGCTCAATTTTGATATGTCTCTTTTGAATTACTATTCGGGGGTTGATATCATTTTCTCATACAAACCTTGGCTGTTGTTTCAGATGCCGCTTGAGTCAACAAATGACCGGAGAAAACGAATAATTAATGAAGTGTGCAAAGCAAATGAGGATCTTTATCTAGGGTCGACAACAGACGCCCAAGTCCAAACAAATCTACATCTCGATCGTAATCATAATATATTCTACTGTCAGATTCAAAAAGTTGGATCCACCTTCATGAGAAAGTTGCTAGCTACGATACACACGAAGAGCAATGTGACTAAAAGTAAGCCACCCCTTACGCGCCTGAGCAGCATTAAAAACTTCCGGTTTGCCGAATTGTATTCAGCTATATTAAAGTCCTTCAAGTTTTTGTTTGTCCGAGAGCCATATGGACGAGCTCTATCAGGTTACATAGATAAACTTTTCGCTCCAAATCCTATGTACTGGAAATCAATTGGGGTGTTTGCCATCAAAGAATTTAGAGAGGATGCACCAAAAACAAATCCACGTTGCGGTCACGACTTAACATTTCCTGAGTTTGTTAAGTATTTGATATATTCCCAAGACACAAACACTCATAAAGATCGACATTTTTATCCAATGTATGAGCACTGCTTGCCTTGCGAAATCAAATATGATTTTATAGGAAAATTAGAAACCTTTATGAATGATACACTATATTTGATAGATTATTGGAATAAAGCATTTGGTACAAACATAGCATTTGAAGACTTTGAAAAAGAATCGGACATACAGTTTGCCAAAAGTCAGGTTCAACGACTCTATGCGTTCAGGACGAACGTTGAAATGTGTATGACCTTTCATAAAGGAATGCAAAGAGTATGGCGTTTATTGCAAGCCCGTGGCGTGATTTCTAAAAAAGATGAAATGCCTGTCTCGGAAAAGGAATCATTGCATATGAATCAAACAGACTATACAAAAATAATTAATAATGCTATTGAAAGTATAACGGACAGAAAAGCTGTCAAAGCCCAGAGGAAGGAGGTCATCGTAGAAGCCTACAGGCAAGTGCCTATAGAAGACTTACAGATACTTTGTGACATGTTTCGACCTGATTTTGAACTTTTTGATTATGATCCATTGCCGAACTATATATTCGAACGTGGAAATGTACGAAAGAAAAATGATGAATTTTCCTTTTTCGATGTATTGTGAAATCATCGGTGAATCATTAATAATTTAAATCATTATATTTCCTTTTAGATGTTATATTTGATATTCCAATTAAATTTATTAAAATAGATGGCGTTCAAAATGTTATTGCTTTACATAATTTTATAGCATTGATTTTATCTACAATTAATTGTAAACCCATGGTTTCTTTTCGGTGATGTAGACTCCCATGTTATATATATCGTATTCTAATTTGACAAAGTTTCGAATACCCACTGGCACTTCTTCATGTTTACTTAATGAAACATAGGGCGATAAAATACTTACATATTTAAGTAATAAACTATATACAGAGAGCACACAATTTGCTTATACAGTTTCTTGTCTATTTGTTAACCAAACTATTTAAAATTTTGTATACATTTTTTATATGAAGCTGGTCTCTAATATATTTTGGTTTATATTATCTTGACATTTACTTCAATATATTGCTATTGTTTTACCGAGAATTAGAGAGAGATAACAGGAAAATATCCCAGTTCCTGAAATATAATTCGTCGTGTTTTAGGAATAGCAAAGATAAATCTCATATATATATATATATATATATATATATATATATATATATATATATATATATATATATATATATATATATATATATATATATAATATATATATATGTGTGTGTGTGTGTGTGTGTGTGTGTGTGTGTGTGTGTGTGTGTGTGTGTGTGTGTAACAAGGTACCTATAAACTCATCATGACCCTGCTGGGGTTCGAACTCACGACCCACGGCACCAATCACCAGGCCCCCATGATCGATGTCCTAAACACTTGGCCATCTACGCATTGACATGAATTAATGTTTCGATATCGGTGATCAAAATTCCGAACATGAAAACTCTGTCAAAATGTGTAGATGTGTGAATGCGTACATGGCCAAGTGATTAGGGCGTCCAGCATGATGGCCAGGCGATTGGTGCCGTAAGTCGAGAACTCGAACCCCAGAAAAGGCATGGTGATTTTATAGGCACCTTGTTGATTATGTAGTTGTTCTTTCTGTATAATTTATTTACGCAGACAGTATCATTTCTGATCCAAGGTCCATAGTAAATGTACAATGTTTAAGTGATAATTGTACTTTATATATATATATATATATATATATATATATATATATATATATTATATATAATATATATATATATATATATATATATATTTGCGTGTTTTAACAACCAAAGGGAAGACAACTCTATCACATTCATACTGTCATTACAGGAGTTATTTACCTTTACATCGCAAACGTGTTCGACAGGAGAATGCACCAATGGATATGGTTACTATTACTTATATAAACGTAATATTTCCTGGATCATAATTCAGTTTACAGATTAATTGATATGGAACAGAGTAGAATTGAATTTTCTTTTACTCTAGTTAATGAATAACACAACACGGACATATTGAAAGGGAAGTATGTACTTGTTTGATAGTGTTTACATAGGTTGCGGTGTTACGAGTATCGATTACGTTAACAACAATCCTTTTACATTTATAGATTAGATATTGATTTGCGTTGATGAATTAGTATAAAGATATCTTTCTTATATTTGAATCTGCCTCGCTAGATATATTATGACAAGTTTTCATGATATTTGTTATATATTGATCTAAATAGAATTGATAAACAATTTTACAATGAATAAATCACTTAACACGTACAACAGAAATGATATCGAAAACCTTAGATCGCAGTGTCTTTTTTTCCAATGTGAAACTACTTATGACGACATTTTCATCCTTTTTAAATATGTAAGCATGGGGTCAATCTTATATTTCTGGATAAGGCAGATGACGTAAAAATGGCGAAGGACCAATCAAAACTTCAAGTCCTTTGGAATATACAGATGGTCTCAACATGGCGAACAATTGCATATCCCAAACGGAATGGGACCAGGTGACCTGAAGAAGTCAGCAATTTTTCATGTAATTGGGTATCCAACGGAAGCATGGTTCTTCTATGTATAATTAAATCTCGAGATTATTAGTCGAATCTTTGAGATATTAACTTGAAATTTCTAATTTTACTCTATATTTCGGGTTACCATAAAAAAGCATCATTTTATAATTTCGAAATTTTGATAAGGTCTTGATTTTCGAGTGTCAATGTCTAAACATTATAATATTATTAAAAATACAAAAGTCATAAATTTTAGAAAAGTAATCAAAATAAATGCTCAAGACGATCTTTTTTGTTGTTGTTTTTTTTTGTGTGTCAATAAGAGCTCCGATTTAATATGAATGTAAATATTTGATAGAAAAGGTAGTATTATATACTTATTTACTGGCTAATAAAACAATAGCGTATAATCTCCCGAGGCAAACATTGGTGTAAATGAGGACATTATCGTGCTATTGTCCACTTAACCAGTTAATATGTGTTTTCGTATACAGAAAAAATACTTTATTTTCAGTTTGTTCTCTCCCCCAGTTCGTGAAACTAATAAACAGCCAATAGTCTTTTGAAGACAATTATTCTACAATAGTAAATTAACCGGTCTATAATCCTGTAAAGTAAATACACACCGAGGTAAAATAAATAGAGAAGATGTTAACAGTAACTTGATCATATGGACCTGATCACGTCCAGTTGACAGGGGCAGATAATTAGATCAAACTCGACGTCACATTTGATCTGATGATCTGTCCCTGTCAACTGGACGTGATCCAGCTCATATACTGAAGTTACTGTTATAATGATAAATTTATTATATGTCCATCCATAATATACTAATCAATTAAATGCGGATGTGTCAACTGTACTGATATTTACAAAACGGTAAAATACGGATGTGTTTACATTGAGCTTAGTAACTTCCGGCATTGTTGCTATGGTATAAGTAGGTCGCGTAAGAAAATATCAACTGTACAAATATGGGGGTTGGTAATTGATCATGGTAACTTTCAGTATTGTTACCATGGGAAAGTCGTCCTGCTTTGTTTACTACGTCATCAGTTCAGAGAGTGGTGATATAGATTCAGAAAAATACAGTGTGGTTATCCGGAAAGTAAAAACATCGAAAACTTCGAATTATAATCCGGACTTCTGTTTATATATCAAGTAAAACGTTTAGGGGTCGCACCAGTATGTACCCACATTCTAGACCAACTAAACTCCAAGTCCATTAGAATACAACAAATTAGATATACAAAGTGGTCTCGACATGAAGAAAAATGCGAATCTCAAACCCGATAGGACCGGTTGTCCAGACGGAGTATGCGTCCGCTGCTAGCATGCCATACCCATCGCAAGTGCCCAATGGAAACCTCTCGAGTTCAGTGAAAACGTCAAACTCGGCGAATGGGTCAAGGCGGTGAAAAGGTAGATACACCTGCAAAGATTCGACTGATATATTTGTCGGTATTTGACCTCATTTATTTACAAAAGAAATAAAACTTTACCTTGATGTTACAACACAATATTAAAGTGAACAAGACATTTATAAAATCCAAACGAATGGCTATGCAATGCTTATTGATCAGGTTGAACGAAAACATATCTCATACTCATGTCTAAAAATGAAATAGGCTCAAGTATAAAAATTAAAAGCTTGTATTTATTTTGTTCCGGATATGGTTACCTTAACAACAGAAGAATTGTTAGTATGAATTATTTAATTTACCAGTCGATGGGTAATAAGAGGAAATAAAATATGCTAGTTAAGATCCTTAATCAAGGCAAGCGTTTAACGCTAATTAACCACTATGGATTTAAATAAGTTGATAGCACCGTTGTCCATTTACGGAATAAATCCTAGGCAGTTGCATCTGTGTCACCGTGTAAGCGTAAACAATTACTTCAAACATATATACATAAAGGTTTACTCGTAAAATGAAAACTGAAACTCATACGAGCAAAATTATTGGCCACAAAAATTAAAATAAGATTTAAAAAGAGAGTCTTATTTTTTAATCAGTCATATTTAATAAAAACAACTGTTCCCATATAAAGGTGTGGTGAATATGAACGTATGTAGTAGACTCTAAGTCGTACCTTGCCAAACAAATCGATAGCTAGTTACCTTTCCTGCCTAGCTCTGTATATAAACAAACTGCTAACTTTAACATACCTATAAATACCAAACCATTTGATATCATTGTGTGCCCTGGTTCCAATAAAGATAAAACCTTTTATTTGAAAAGCTGGCATATCAATTATGAAGATATACAATCGTGCAGTACATAAGGCTAGGATAGGTTGTTACGTACTACTACCTATATCCCAACGGATGGCCAGACTTTCAGTTTTGTGGGGCATATCACGCAATTACGACTACTGTATTTTGAATGACTGCTTTCCTCTTTTGACCCACGTGCTTTAAAATATATTGAAATAAAAACGAGGCATTAAAGTCATTTTTTTCAAATTTTATTTTCTGTTTTTAGAAAGTACATTGTATACACTTCTGATATAAAGTATATGTATTCATTTATATGGCACCTGATCCCACCTCTTGGTTTCCAGAGGTCCGTATTTGTCCATTTTTACCGGAGTCGTATCTATGTCCTGGACATTCTATTGATTTATACTTTGGTATCTGAGATTTTTTTATTTTTATATTACAAAATATACACACGTTAAATGCTGCTGCGAGGTAGTAAAACAACCAAAATGGATTCCGTATCTATGTTCTGTAAAATGGTAATAGACAGAATGTTTCTCAACTTACAGAGTATTGAAAAATATAGGAACTATACAAAATAATTAATCTATAGATATATTAATCAATATCGGCAAATAGTAAACAATTAAATCATTGAACTGGTCACATGCTTTTGGGTGGCTGAATTGTAGTTTGTTGTTGCTGATGTTGAACGCCGAGAGGTTGTGGATACGTCATTCCCTGGTTTATGTAACCACCTATAAAATTGCAGATACATTGTTATTAAAATTGCGTTGTTATTACTAAAATTCCTAACTTATTTTCTTTACAAAGGTCCTGGGTGTAAAGCTAAGAGTGTCTCCTTCAACGTCATAAATTGTAAACACCCGATTATGACAATACTATCATAAATATTGCTGTCATTTTACCCATGTTATCTTTATACATCAAACAATTTCCAGATCATATAATATTTTCCATCAGTTGACATTTTACATGAAAGTTTGGACCTTAACTATCAGTAAGCTACTTGGGCCCGTTTTAGGAAAGGTCGTAAGTCTTAAATCCTAACTTTTAGTCCTAACTACCATGGCAACGCGTTGCTCATTGGTCATGGAGCCTAAGCTGATTGTTGGGAGAAAGTTTGCCAGCTGCGAAAGGCCGATAGTCTCGTCGCGGATACAACCGGGTTCTCCTTTCCAGCACTACAACAAACCGCCACCATATAAATGAAAATTTGTTGAGTTTGGCGTAAAACACAAAATAACACCATAATTCAATAGACTCTCACTGTAAGAAAACAGGGG
>BROG01000396.1:632500-635000 GCA_030159075.1 Atrina japonica | reverse complement strand
ATGATTTTGGCGCAGTTTATCCTAGTTTTTCTCAGTTAATTATAGTTTTTCTCCAGTTAATGTGGGTTATAAGAAAAACTAGGATTGACTAGAGAAAAAATAGGTTGAACTCGTAACCCACTTTAACTGGAGAAAAATTAGTTTTAACTGAGAAAAATTAGGTTTATCTCGAGAAGTACTAGGATTAATTCATTATTGTAATTTCGACGTGTTTAATCAGTTAAACCTAGGTTTTCTCAGTTAAATCTAGTTTTTCTTCAGTTAAACCTAGATTTACCAGTAACCCACATTAACTGGAGAATACCTAGGTTTAACTGAGAAAAGCTATGTTTAACTGCGCCACAATCACAAACATGAGTATTTCGCGCAGCTAAACCAAGTTTTACTCCTGTTAATTTGGGTTACGAGAAAAATAAGATTAACTGTAAAAAATAGGTTTAACTCGTTACCCACATTAACTGGAGGAAAACTAGTTTAAACTGAGAAAAACAAGGTTTAACTGGAGAAAAACAAAGTTTATCTGAGAAAAACTAGGATTAACTTATTCACGTGATTTCGACGTGTAATTGATATATACGTAAGTAAATTATGGCATGGGAGGGGCTATTCTATTTATCCATAGCATATGTGGCATCGCGGCGATCAACAGGGGATGCTCACTCCTCTATGCCACTTGATTTCGAGAGGTCCGTATTTTCACAATGTTACCCAGATTCGTACACTGTATATGTGTCTCCTGGACATCTTTAAAATTAACACTTTATTTAAAATTAATACTTTGGCATGTGTGATTCTATTTAAATATTGTACATATACGATGTTTTAGCTGTTGATAGGGGTTTTTTTACAATCCGTGTAACAGTGATAATTATCAAACAGTGAAAAGGAGATTCTACATCGACTGTTAGTTGATTAACATGTCTAACGAACTCGAGTTATTGAATCTGTATCTACCATATTGGAAATATTGGGTAGTATAGAACATTAGCCTACATCACGTCTAAACATAATCGGACTCGGATACCCATGATCTTGTCAAACCTGTACATCGCTTTAATCGCAATTTTTCCAGATTACATCAATATGTAGGTAGTAAACCCGACATTGTTAGATACTTCAACAACGGACCCCCTTTCCCTCTAGTTACTTTTATCCCCAACTTTGGCCGCAGACAACTGGCCTGATGCAAGTTCAGGTACAATTGTTTGTTTGTTTGTTTGTTTATTGTTGTTTAACGTCCCACTCAAGAATATTTCACTGATATGGAGACATCACCAAATGCCGGTGAAGGGCTTCAAATTTTGGCCTATGCTCGGCACTTACGGCCATTGAGCAGTGAGGGTTCTTTAACATGCCGACACCTACTGTGACACGGGACCACGGTTTTTACTGCCTCATCCGACTGACAGGAAACCAACCTGTCGCCGGCTGGACTCGAACTCACGACCTCACGATCAAGAGTCGAGCGCGCTAGCGACTGAGCCAGTTCAGGTACAAACATTTCATTACAGTAGTAGTGCGGGCTCAGGTATTGAGATTTATTAATCCTTCTTGATTATTTGTATATGTTTAACTAACTACAGCTTCGTTGATACAACTACTTGAGAGTGGTATAACAGCACAGGTTATGGTAGAAAACACTGAATACATTTTGAGTGTCTTACTTTCAACAGCTAAAAAAGAATAGCATATTTCGACCTGTGCTATGAACCTTTATCAATGCACTTAACGTTATTTGCGTTCCTCAAGCCCGACCAAATACTCAGTACAGAGAGTTGCAACCGGGACCTTCTGCATTCGATTCGAACACTATTCTATGACAGGGGAAATGATCAAAATACCATAAACTTATTATTTTGACATATATACCGTTGTCATAATTACTACAGGAAAGAATTCCAAAAACAAATGACAGATAAAATAAAATAAAATATTATAAATCATTATTTCTCGCATGAATGGAATGAAAACAAAACTATTTAAAATTTGAATGTAGTTCAACTATTTTATCTACCTGTGATTGGGTTTCATTAAAATTACACATCTAAAATGTATTTCACCCATTGTTCAAAAATGTCCCCTCCGTCTACGGGGAATGCTTTCCTTGTCATATCCTAGGTTATTGACATGCTACATGCGATATGACGTATATGTACATAGATATGAATGTTAAGAGATGAGATAAAAATAATCAACTCCACCTTGAAGGTATGACAAAGGAATCTCAATTCTCGGGATAAATCATCTAGCTAAACAACTTTAGTTACCAGTTGTAAAGATATAAATGATAAAGTTTGGGCGATTTGCGAACATATCACTCGTATAAATACCTGAATCGCTTCTGATATGTAAGTGCAACAAATTAATCTGCTACTGACAGAGCGCATCTTAAATCTGGACCGTATTGTTCAAACAACGGTTGTCCTAGTCAGTAATTTCTACATATTTGTCTTTTATTTTATCTTGAAATGTAACCATTGATTATATTGAAACATTGTCC
>BROG01000396.1:587500-627500 GCA_030159075.1 Atrina japonica | reverse complement strand
CTTTATATAGAGGTTGATTTGTACACAAATGGTATTATTTGGTCTTTATGACCAGGAAGTCTTTATACATAAGTGGTCGCTAAAGCAAATTTAACGGCACACAGCAAAAATCAAGAAACATAGATCGTAAACAAATTGGTCATCAATGGCGTCATAAATCGAAACACCATTCCATTTTCATTAAATCTATGGGCATGTTTATGAAATCAAAAATGCTTTAGACTATCAAGAAACACATGTTGGACAAATAATTGACTGGAAGCATTATTATCTAAATTTTTCAGATTGTTCTCAAACACCATTTAAAGTCAGTCACAGTCGATAGGAATTCTAGTTCGATAATAAATGTTAGAAACAAAAACACACGTTTCATTAAGATTGAATATCTGAAATTGTTGAAAACTTAGAGAAGTAAACATTGATCAAACTGACTGACATGAACTAATGGGATACACGAAACTTTTATTCTCATAATCACAACATTAAACTATTTGTGCCGTCATTTTACGACCGTTACCTAAAAGATGTGTAAGCCATGAATTTCAAATCCATATTAAATCTAAAACACGGACTTGATTGAGAAAGATAACTGTTAAATATCTTATTAAATATAGTTTTACCATGATAAATTGACACATGTTAACAAAGACAACGATTGTAGTTTAGATATTAACTGGGGTGACGTGCTACTTTTTGGAACAATAACAATAACGGACCTCTGGAATCAAGAGGTGGAATCAGGTGCCATGGAGGAGTAAGCATCCCCTGTCGACCGGTCACACCCGCCGTGAGTCCACAGTCATATCTAAATGAAATACGCGAGGAACTAATCCTCGTCACAATTTGTATGGACTTCTTAACAACCGCTATCGAACAGCAACTCAACATTTCACTTAGTGAAACTATCATGTTCCAATTTTTGATTTACCAGAGGTTTCACCAATAGGTGTAATAATGATAAATTATCATGTTACCACTTATTGGTAAAACACGTGCTAAATCAAAAAGTGGGAACATAATAAAACAGAGTGATCGCGAAAACTGTTATGCGACAGTAAAATTTGCGGAACGTTGACATCAAACGTGGTTTTCGATATCCCTGTGTCAATAATTTGTGATTGACTAGTTTACCTCTGTATATGTAAAAAACGTCTTTAGCATATTTAGAATATAGAAACAAGTCAGGCGAAAAATGGACAAACATAGACCTTTAAAATCCAGACGTAAGATCAGGTGCCATGGAGGAGTAAGCATCCCCTGTTGATCGGTCACATTCGCCGTGAGTCTACAGTCAAATCCAAATGAAGCACGTGAGGAACGTATCCTCATCACATTTGGTACAGACGTCTCAACAACCGCAATTGAACAGGCGACATTTCACTTACTGTGGACTCACGGCGGTTGTGATTGGTCGACAGGGGATGCTTACTCCTTCATGGCACCTGAACCCATCTCTTGATTTTAAAAGGTCCATGTTTGTCCATTTCTTACCAGATTTGTACTATATCCTGGATATCGTAATGATTTATACCTTGGTATCTCATACTTTTTATATTAGTGAAAAAGTTTAATCACAAACAAGACTATTATAACGACCGTTATTTGCGGAACGTTGACATCAAATGCGGTTTTCTATATCCCTGTGTCAGTAATTTGTCAGTGGGTACTTTACATCTGTATATGAAATGTTTATATGTTGACCACGGTCTGGCATATCGGATCATTTGTGAAATATAAACTCCATATGCGGGTGAATGTGGGATGTTACTACTAAAATGTGGAAAATGTACGATGGGAAAGCCCAAATCGTCGCGTTTGTCGTATAGCTTAGGTGCCAATTTACCGTCTGTGTCTATAGTAAGTAAAATGTCTAAGTATGAAAAACAATACCCTAATGGGATGGGACGTGTACGGAAGAAGTCAGCATCCCCTGGTAGCATGCATATGTTCCATGTAAAATAATATCTAATGATTTGATTGGATGACTCGAGATACACTTCCTGGTTTATAACCTCCTCTTACATTAAACTGAATTTGAAAGTCACAAATATACCTCATCTGTGACATTCATAAAACCAAGCATCGAATACTAAATTAAAAATTAAGTTGTAAAGACTAGGTATAATAAATACAGTCAAAAAGAAATACCCCATAAGTACAGATTGAAACTCCATTGGATTAAGTAGTAGAATATTAAAACACTTTTTGGCAGAAATTGAATTATAAAAATCTGCAGATGATGATGATGATGATGATGATGATTATGATGTTGTACTAATGTTAAAACATTTGTGAAACTCTAAAGTTGGTATTGCTAATAATATTTACAGACATCAAACTATATAATTAATATGTAATATGTATATAACAAAACATTTTATTCTTATCTAGATATAACGATTATATAATCCTGCAATATTAATGAACGTGACTTCTTATCTCTTTAATGCAATATCATTTCACATGGTGTATATATCTGTCCTAAGTATCCATCACTACATTCTGGAAATAAATCCCACCGTCCGCTACACTCGAATAAATGACTGACCTAGATAGGCTTTTGTTTAGTTTTACAGGTTGACATATTTTTACTAAGACGCCGCGGTGCTATTGTACTGATTTTCACTAACAAAAACTGCTTGTTTCTTGTGTAGCACAAATTTTACCAGTCAGTTTAAATTGTATAAGTTTGTCATCTCTTTTCTTTTCTCTGAATATAACAATATGGATTTCTTGATATGTACGTCTACCAGCAAGACGTAATATGGGTTAGTTGTATTGATTTAAACCATACTTAGGCAATGCTTATCAGTCCTGTTGGTGATATAAAACTAACATCGACAATCGAACAAAATTACTGTTTAATTTAACATATTTACATAAAATATTTCAATATTCTCATGAATTTGTTCAGTTGAATGTAACCTTTCCCGAACGTAGATTTGTCGCTAGCAGATTAAATAACAGTTTTCCAGGACACATGAGACATATAAGTGATATGTTTTGTAGTCATTATGCAAATTACTTACGATTTAAAATAAAAACGATTACAGGTAACACCAGTTTCCACATGACTATTTTATGAAGACAGAAATAATGAAATGTTAATCCCTCTTTTACTCCTCTTCACGTTGAATATGCATTCGATAATATCTAGGATATTAAAGGGGCCTTTAAAAGGGGGTATAATTAAAGATAAAAAAAAACCAATGACGTGATGTTTATTTTTGTTTCACTTTCTCTTTGTGTATTTTTATTATTGATACTTCAGTTAATCTATATTAGTGTTTTGATATTAATTCTAATCAGTCATCATTACTCCACTCTACCTATCTAGCTGTCCCAAAGTGTATTTAACAAAAAACGGAAGACACTACACTTAATCATCCATGTTTGAAAATTTTCATATCATGAATATTCATAAATAAACTTAAATAAAAAAAGAGAAATAGTGATTCAGCTGTTTTCATGGATCAAACAGACTGCTATATGCGTGTCAATAAATGAGATTTAATCCTATTTATGGACAAGATATCTACATAAACAAAGACACAGGTACCCCTATTTCCACCCGCTTATCTGCTCAGCATTGTCCATACACATGACTAGCTTATCTCTCCATGATTCACAACACAAATACAGCGCCATATCCGTTGTTTATTCAGTTTATACAGTACAACATATTGACGTTAACATAATAATAGAAGTAAAAGCATATACGTAGAGTGTGTCCTCTGTATACTTCATAATATATAAGGACAACAAACCTCGTGTTTAAATATATTTCCTCGTTTGCCTACGTGGGAAATTTAGATTTTCTATACATTCATAATTGTACAATAGTACTGATAGTTATAATCATCGTTATACACCTGGCTACAAGGAAGTAGTTTTCTTGTTCATATTTCTATATGTATGTGACTGTTCCTTCGCCAAGCATTTGGCATACAAAGTGAAAGTCATGAGGCTTTCGGATGAGACTTAAAACCGAGGTCACGTGTCAATCAAATCAAAAACCTCTCTGCATTGGGGTCATTCCATATTACAGACCAAACTTTGTAGCACTTCGATTAACGCTGGTGACACTTCAACATCAGTGAATAATTCTTGACGGGGTGAAAATATTAAACAAAACAAAAACAAAACATATATTTGTACCATATATCCAATGGCGTATATTTAGTCTATGATATAAATGATTACAATACATTAAATTATATTTCTGATGTTAGATATATATAACAAGGAGGCGATAGGGATAATGCTAATTTTGTTTAAATGTCGTGATGTCGGTACAATCATAGATTTATATCTTAACAAAATGTTTAGCACATCTGTTATCGTAACTGGATAATAATCTCGTTAATAAATCGAACGAGATATTGTGTACAAAATGGTGCTGATAAAACATATACAGCTATTTAAAACTTTATCGACGTTTTAAGCCATATTGATCAAATAATTACACCAGTGAGATTTTATTCAGCTACAAAGAAAGAACGGAAGGAAGCAGGCGGTGTATTTAACACAATGTGACGAATAAGCAGCATTTAGTCATTGATATAAGCGTAGTTAATAAACATTGAATAAATACACACACATACACACACACACGCACATGCACACACATATATACACACGCATAAACACACACATGTACACACACAGAGACACACACAGTACACACACATAGACACACACAGACACACACACGTACAAACACACACACACACACGCACATGCACACACAGATATACACACGCATAAACACACACATGTACACACACAGAGACACACACAGTACACACACATAGACACACACAGACACGTATATATATATATATATATATATATATATATATATATATATATATATATATATATATATATACCTTCATGCTTGTATACTTGCAAACAAACAAAACATAATCTATACCCATTCACTTGTTATAAATGAGGATAAAACAATACGATTGAAGAAAACAATTATACTTACTACAGTGAAGCAGAACAACCAAGGTTGTTGATAAATTCCACATTTTTCTGATCTTTAAAAGCAACCCAGTTCTATTTTACAACTTTTCCAAATGATAATAACCCTTCACTTCCGCTTACAAAACCCGCAGCGCTTGCTTCAACATACTTTAACCTGCTCAACTTTTGTACAGGGTATTCTATTCACCTTTATACACTTGACTGATTTTCAGTAGTCTGTGTATCTAGAGTATGACATATTCGATAAATTTGATATCAATGCAAAGCATAGTCACTTCCGTGTCTTAAGCATGTCGATTGACAATAATTATATTATATTATATTATATTGTATTATACAATAATAATAACTGAAATCTAAAAAACATATGATTGAACATTCCTGAATTATCGGGGTTTAATGAATGAATATTTCATAAAGAATTCTGCTCGAAATATACCCCAGCATTCTTTGTCAGTTTCATCAATCTAGACAAAAGGTTGGATATCCTGACTATGGTATATGAGAGAGAGAGAGAGAGAGAGAGAGAGAGAGAGAGAGAGAGAGAGAGAGAGAGAGAGAGAGAGAGAGAGAAAAAAGAGAGAGTGTGTGTGTGTGTGTGTGTATGTGAGAGAGAGAGAGAGAGCACATTGCGACTACATGGCTATATAAAAAAATTCAAGTATAAATCAATAGAATGTCCAGGACATAGAAACAAATCCGGTTAAAAAATGGACAAACACGGACCTCTGGAAACCAAGAGGTGGAATCAGGTGCCATAGAGGATTAAGCATCCCATGTCGACCGGTCACACCCGCCGTGAGTCCACAGTCAAGTCAAACGAAACAAGTGAGGAGTGTATCCTCGTCACAATTGGTACAGACGTCTCAACAACCGCCAACGAAAAGGCAACTCAACATTTCACTTAGTGAAACAGAGTAGTCGCAAACAAGACTATTATACCGACCGTAAAATTTGCGGAACGTTGACATTAAACGCAGTTTTCGATATCCCTGTGTCAATAATTTGTCAGTGGGTAGTTTACCTCTGTATATGAAATTTTCATATGTTGCACACGCCCTAGAATATCGGATCATTTGTGAAATATAAACTCTATATGCGGGTGACGAGGGATATTACTACTTAAATAGGGATATTTTCCATTGGCAAAGAGTAACAAATCTCATATTTGCATCTTTCTGAAATGAAGAGTAGATTTTATAAGCTAAATATAACTATATAGGTATATTTATCCTACTCGATTGTACAAACATTTCCTGATTTTGTAGATTTTTGGTTCAGTTATTTAATCTTTAGTCTGTTACTTTGTTTACAACATGGACACAGACATTTTGGACACCCAAAGTTGTGCGGAGGGTAAATGAGCCCGGTGATCTGAGTGGTCATTAAATGAACAACAGAAATAGTTTTGCCATTAATTAGTGAAATTACGGTGATAAAGGATGCACGAATATTTGTAGTACTTTGCAAATTATACAGTTGACTCTCGGTTGAAAATTGAAATGTATGGTCAGATGAGAATAATATTTTTTTTGGAGCAGAATAATGCAAGTGGTTACGAAACGAAAATGCGAAGTAAATGCAACGACAAGCTGTTTATTACATATTTTGTTATCTAAAATATTGATCTTTCATCACAGGGTACTGATTTGAGCCTTAGTTAACAGACATTGGAGTGATTATGACCTGAAGTTTCTTACATATATATGAAAAATCTCAGATACCAAAGTATAAATCTTAAGAATGTTCAGGATATAGGTATAAACCTTGTAAAAATTTACAAAACACGGATCTCTTCCAATAACGAGGTGGAATCAGGTGCCATGGAGGAGTAGGTATACCATGTCAACCGGTCACACCCGCCGTGATTCCACAGTCAAGTCCATTGATCAAACTGACTGACATGAACTAATGGGATACACGAAACTTTTATTCTCATAATCACAACATTAAACTATTTATGCCGTCATTTTACGCGCGTTATCTAAATGATGTGTAAGCCATGAATTTCAAATCCATATTAAATCTAAAACACGGACTTGATTGAGAAAGATAACTGTTAAATATCTTATTAAATATAGTTTTACCATGATAAATTGACACATGTTAACAAAGACAACGATTGTAGTTTAGATATTAACTGAGGTGACGTGCTACTTTTTGGAACAATAACAATAACGGACCTCTGGAATCAAGAGGTGGAATCAGGTGCCATGGAGGAGTAGGCATACCATGTCAACCGGTCACACCCGCCGTGATTCCACAGTCAAGTCCAAATGAAATACGCGAGGAACAAATCCTCGTCACAATTGACACAGACGTCTCAACAACCGTCATCAAACAGGCAACTCAATCGCAAACAAGACTATTATACCGACCGTAAAATTTGAGGAATGTTGACATCAGAATGTTCACATGTTAAACACACCCTGGCATATCGGATCATTTGTGAAACTCCATATGCGGGTGATTGTAGGTAAATATAGGCCTATAGGAAATATTTGGTGGTTTCTGTCTATAATACGTTTATTCAATTTCGTGCACGTATAATTTAGAAGTTAACCGTTTATTCAACAGTCGCCGTCTGCGTCGTGTAGCCCCACGTTGTCTCGTATTATAAGTAGTTTGGTGATCTTAATGACAAATATGCGTTACCAAAGTACTGAAATGCGTAAGAGTACAAGACACGTCGAAAATTATTATATTTGTGGAGTCACTGAATTTGCGATTGCATCTTCAGTGTTAAAGAATATATACTGCATATAGAATATGCAATAATAAGAGTAATCTCTAGGTCGCTATAAATATCAGAGTCATGAATAAAGACTGCTTAATAACACTATAGCGCTAATAAGTATAGTACCGTTCGTGTCCTGCTAGAATCTAAGCTGATTTTTGCGAGAAAGTTTGTCAGCTTACTTGCGGAAGTCCGATGGGCTCTTCCCTAGTGCATTGCATTATGATTTTCTCCTTCCCCTTCGTCATCAAATACCGACCGTCATCATAAAAATTAAGTAATTGTTGAGTGTGGCATAAAATATCAATAGAAATAGCACTGCTATCCTTGGTATTTTATAAAAAAGAAATCATTTTATGGTTGGAAAGGATTATATTTTATGAAAGATAAGTAAGTCCGATATTCATATATATTTTTGTCAGGGAACAATAAACAACGGGGAATAACTTTTGCATTGCACATTGTACTTGTGTATCTCTCTTCTTTGTTATTGTACATCAAGCAAAGTAGTAAAAGACGAAATAGTTTTCTACAGCTAATGCCTCTTTAAAAGTGTGTTGTAGCAGCTGTTTGATGATTGTCTGTACAATATTCATGAACAAATTAATATTTTATTGATATCAAAGATAGGAAAACTTATTTTAAGATATTTTTATGAAATTAACATTTTTTTCCAGAATTTTTCAAGAACTAAGCAGACATATCCAAATTCAACACACCGTATAACTGGAAATTTTAGGAGACGTACATTTAGCGATTTATCCTAAAATAGGGTATATATAGCGAGAAGTAATTTTAAAGATTTTATGTTTCAAACTCTATTTTACTTGTCAGAATATTTATTTTATGCTCGGTTTTGTTTTGTTTCGATGAATCGTTCTTTCTCTGATCTTACTATATTCGTCTTTTATTTAAAGATGAAAAATGAATTGGTGTCGTTTTGGGTTTTCTGTACTGTTGACTGGTACTATAGATCAGGAAATATCTAGAATCTCAACATATTGACATTTGATATTTGCTTTTGAACATTGCGCATTCTTGGACAGACACCATCAAATATTCTCCCATAGGTCTCATTGATAATTTATAAATATTCAGGTCAATGTCACTCCCATGTTTATTACATTTTGGTCAAATCTGTACCCTTTGGGAAAGACCAATATTTTAGATAATAAAATTGGCAATCAAAAGTATCAGTTGCCATTGCATTTCTACCTCGAATTTTCACTTGTCCCCAACTTGTAGCGTTCCGCACAAAAGGAAAATGTCTAATCTCATCTGCTCACTCCCGTCAAATTTTCAGCCGTCAACCCTATAATTTGCTAAGTACTAATAATTTCCATGCATCTTTTTATTACCTTAATTTCACTGATTAATGTCAAAAGTATCTTTTCAATCAATGCCCAATCAGAACGCCGGTTCATGAGTGTCCAAAATGTCTGCGCCCATGTTGTAAACAAAGCAGATGTTTTTTTCTCTAACTTTATGGAAAGCTGCCAAAAATGTATATTTCATGAAAACTATCTAAATATAAAAATCTCAGATATCAAAGTAAAATTCTTTTGGATGTTCAGGATATAGGTACAAATCTGATAAAAAAATGGAGAAATACGGACCTCTTGAAATCAAGAGGTAGGATCAGGTGCCATGGAGGATTAAGCGTTCCTTGTCGACCGGTCACAACCGCCGTGAGTCCACAGTCAAATCAAAATGAAATACGTGAGGAACGAATCCCCGTCACAATTGGTACAGACGTCTCATCACCCGCCACCGAGCAGATGACACAACATTTCACTTAGTGAAACCGTTTACATAAAACGTGGTTTTCGATATCTCTGTGTCAATGATTTGTCAGTGAGTAGTTTACCTCTGTATACAAATTGGTCATATGTTGAACACGCTCTGGCATTGTATAAATAATGTCTATGAAAGGATTTTTTCAATTTCTATTAAACAAGTAAAATGGCGGATCTAATCGAGATATTACAGGCAGTTTGGCTAAAACCCAACTACTGCTTGAAGAATATTTGAAGAAATACAAATAGTTATTCGTAACTCCAACTCTATTTGTATAAATTAGGTCTAGACGGGCTCAAGAACAACTGCGAATTAATCTCAAACGGGTTTGGGCCAAGTGTCCGGAATTAGTCTAACATTCTGTAAATATATCTAGATCGTATTCGAGTTCTGAATCGCCTGATTGTATGCAAAAGCCCAACAATTGAGTTGTTCATCAATGTTTAACCGGTGAATAATGTAAGTGTTTAAAATAATGGCATACATTACACAGCATAAAATGTCATATATAACGTTGATATACAACTTCCAAATACGGAAATCTACTTCTTAAGTAAAATTTTCACTTCCGTGATCTGATGAAAGGATGACCGTTTATGTTCACACCTTAGTCATAATGTTACGCACGTATGCGTATCGCTTTATAAGTATACACTCCTTGATAATGTTTATATTTACGAAACGATATGACCATAAATTTGTTTTGTATGGTTATTGCCATTCTAGAAAATCATTGAAAACTATATCCGTCCATATATATTTGAAATGGTTCGTGGTAACGATTAATTGTATTAAAGATATAGTTTGTAAATAGGTCTATAGGCAATCCACATATAGGTGCATATCATCTTTGCTGGTAAGACAAACCCTGAATAAAGACGGCCATATCGACTTAGAGTGTCAAAAAGATAAACTAAAGTGAGATATTGATTTTCTAAAGTACATTTGATGGTGAAGTAAAACTGTAAGATTGAAACTTAAAGTTTAACCCTTTCAACCCTACAGACCACAATGAACTGGTCATAAACTATAGAAAGAGCATACCATTCACATACTCAGGGGTGAAGTGTTAATACAACACGACAAATATATATATATATATATATATATATATATATATATATATATATATATATATATATATATATATATATATATATATATATATATATATATATATATATATATATACTAGACTTCATGAAAATAAACACACATTTCTTGTTGATGTTTTATTACGAAAATATAAATACCGGATAAAACAGTATACAAAATAATATAAATTTGGCAAAATTAAAAAAAAAAGAATTCATGGAATGTGAGTATTTGTTATAACTTGCAAGAGAAACAATACATCACGAATTTGTGAATGTCTAAAATTACAATGCGGATTCATAAGACACGCGCGATGCGTGTGATATCGTTGATATGTAGGATTTCCTGGAAGTAGCGACAGATAGGTCACTCACGGACATCTGCAATGAAATTGAAAAAAAATCAGCATTGTTTGTTTATCACGTATCAATTCATACAATGAGTTGTCGGTCCTAGCAATGTCTGTCAACGTCTAAAAAGAAGTCGTAAAACACGTGATCATGTAACTGACAGTATATGAGAACCGAATTACTCAGAATAGGGATACTATTTACAAAAATATAGTCCCTATATTTATAGCCATTTTAAAAATGTGTTTTTGCCTCAAATAGTATTTAATTTGATGTCAGCACTACAAATATATGCAACAAGACCAATACCTCATATAACCATTATAACTTGGGTAGTATGTTAATAATTTTTATGAAGAGCACAATAGTAGATTTATATATTTTTCAAGAAACTATAAAAAAAAAAGTCGAGACGTTGACAGATATCGATCGGAAGTATTAGGACAAACAATTCTGAGTAAGTGTGTTGCTGCTAAAATTTGAAAAGTAAAAATGAAGTACCAGGAGATATTCGAAACTCCAAGTCCATTAAAAAATTACGAATTTAGATATAATAACGTCCTCAAATGAAGAATAAATGCAAATTTCAAACAGGTTGGGACTAGGTGTCCGGAAGGACTTGGCGTCGCAATAGATAAATGATCTAATGAAAAGCAAATCAAAATATATACAGTTTTACCGGAGTTAACGCCAGTTTACATCTCTCTTTACATTTCTGTTTTTCGCTTCTTAACCCTTGCAGCCTTAATCATCTAGAGAGTATGCTATTTCTTATTGTTTAGAAAAGTCGATTATGGCCTATTATAGTTGTTAACTTAAATGTTGTGCTAAAAAGCCAAAAACATAGGCTCAAATTCAATATAAATGTAGAGTTCTGAAACAGAAAGTGGTATCATACAAGGTCAAATAATAATCCTATATCTAAAACACTATTTCCAAACGATTTAATTACAATTGACCTACCCTGGCTGTGTCTGTTGTAGAGTTTGCATATCCATAATTGACATAAGCCGTCCCTTTCATTTCCTTGTCGGGATCAACTACAAATCCCTCAACATAATTAATTAACTTCCGGTGCTTTGGCAAAGACGGTCCCCATTTACGTGTCGGAATAACTAATAATCGTATTTTCTGTTTGAAAAAAAAAAGTAAATTTTAAAAAAGGAAAATAAACTGTTATCGGGGTTATTTGATAGTATAAAATGTATTGTAATTTAAACAAATTTAAATTGATATAATGACAAAATGGAAAATTCTTCAAAAATTTATAATATCAAATGTTTGCAAAACTTAACCTCAGAAATGGGAAATTAATGAAACATAGGCAGTACCTCAAGTAATGTTTTTCCATCGTCCTCCTTATAGATTTTGTAAACCATTGCGATTGGAATGAATATTATCGAGGCGAATGACATAAGCCACCCTAGTACATCCGCCCACACGGGATAAGTATATTTCTCTCCGTATTTTGCAGGGGAGTAGTCGATCCATGAGAACAGGAGTATAAACTAAAATGTAAAGACATTGTTAGACTAATACCAAGGTAACAGTTGCCAAAACAATATACACCTGGTGTACATTTATCAGAACAACCCATCTAAAAGCCCCGACTTAAATATTTAAGCAGTGTCCCCAAATTCGTACAGAAATGAAATTAAAATTGAATAGTATATATCTATAACCCATTCGCTAAATACTAAATCGTTACAGTCCCATAACAATTATATCGCCGTTTGAAAGTCACATTGAGGCGATAATTTAATTGAAAAGTGTCTAAGGTTTAACAGAAAACTATTATAATGATAATTTAGGTGAAAAAATACAATGATTATCTTGATGATTTTGTATAGAGAGTGTCACACAGTAAATGATATAATATCACATTTCCATAATTGAATAGTGACTGGAGTGTGCAATATTTCTTTTAAAGAGCGGAATACATTCTGTACTATGTTTTTCATGTACGTTTGTTTTTAATGAAAATACATATATAGGTCTACAGTAAAATCCATATAACCTGGCGGGATGGAGTCTCGTGAACCCTTTCTTGACCTGGACGAGTTTTAAATTTTAGGTAATAAAACATAACATTAAAATTGCACTGATAAGAGTAATCGTTCCTACTTGTCACCATAAATAAAAGAGAATCAAATGCGAAATTAAACGTCTTTCCCGTGCACAGCTTGTCATAACCAAAATAAATAAGTAGAATCATCCGTATGATAATCGAAAGGTTGCTCCGCCCCGCCATCTTATGTGAATCGGAAAATACCAAGGTAAAGTCCCTTATCCTGTTTTTGCACAAATTTCATGAATTACTGAAGCTTGTGACCCCTGTTTTGGTTTAATAAGACTCGCTGTTTGTAAACATGTGCCAATTTTCCTTGATAGACCTGTACATACTTACCACAATCAAGAGTGGGCTTATGGCCATCCAGCATATCTTCCACCATATTGATGGGCGTGTACCTTGCATTATTTCTATATCTTTGAAGTAACGATTTATTCCTAAGATATGAAAAAAGATACTTATATAGTTCAATCACAAATACCAAAGTATAAATCTTCAGGATGTCCAGGATACAATATACAATTCTGGTAAATATTGGACAAACAGAGGTGGGATCAGGTGCCGTTGAGGATTAAGCATCTCATGTTAACCGGTCGCAACCCTCGTGAGTACAAAGTCATATTCAAATAAAATAAGTGAGAAGTAAATCCTCAATACGGTATTCAAAAATATCAACCTCTAGATTGATATTCACCTCTTAATTAATATTCACATCTAGATTAATTTTTCTTTATGTTTTAATCATTTACGAACTGAATGTTATCGAACAATAATTACACATCATAATTCGTGCTGACAGAAAGTCCTGTACATACTAATCTGATTTACAGCTGTGCGAGTTTGATAGACGTTTTAGTAGAAATCAATTGCTTAATGTTTGCGTTTTTCAACTGAATTTGCACACCGGTTGTGAATATCTTCATCTTGGTGAAATACTGGAATATTTATGGATCCTTGACTCATTAAAGCGTCTTTAAGTCTGATAACATGACAGGATAACAAATATGATGCTGCTATACATTGCGATGTAAAGTCAATAAATTTATCATTTAATAAGCATTCATAGTTCATTCGACTTCTTCCAAGCTGACAGTAAGTCTGATTTTGGGTATATGTGTAAAACCTAAATATTGGATACCAATTCCCGAAACGGTGGATATTTGATTTAATATCGCATCTTTTGCACGAAAATGAGAATGAATTGATCCGCTCATACTCATTTTGAGGTCTTATGACATACAAAACTTGGAAAAACCGGTATTGCATGAGACATAAGTCCATACCACAGATCAATTTGGGAAACATCAAAGGGACATTAGATATTTTCCCCCAATAAAGTATTGATTCGAAATTTTCTACTCTAACTACTATGTACTGGACCTTATTTTAACAAAATATAAAGGGATGTAAGAATTTTAATGCCTGAGTATATCTCTTTTTTGTTATTGTATATCCATGTAAATAGTAAAAAAAAGAAGTTTTTGGAGAAAAAGACATTGATAATGTCATTTGGGCTATGGCGTTGGATATTGGAATATAAAAAACTCTTAATAAATGTTACATTAAAAACAACCCAAAATTTTGTAAAAAGGTCAATATAGATGTTCATGGCGATCGTTTCTGTCAATAAGATTTAATCAGTGGCGATCGAATATATACTTCAGAATTCTAAATCTAACTCTATTGTCATATCCTTTTAATAGAACCAATAGAAAGGAAAGGAATAGAAAAGAAAATGTTCAAAGAGGTTTTTATAAATTATATGAAGTACCACATTAGTAATATATAACCCACTGGAATCTAAATATTGGTTACTGATTTCACCCTTGGTGACTCAAACGGTCCATCAACACTGGTTGTGTATATAACGTAAAACCAGTGTTACAGGCTTGCAAAAATGGACCAAAATTTTAACCGGTGTAGTAATACTTAAACACGCAAACATGTACCAATCTAACACATACCGTATACATAGACTATTATTATGACCTCTGTTAAACCGATAATAAGTAACGACCACGAGGCAGCGTAGTGATCCATGAGTTGTAACCAGTACATTCCTCCCTGTAAAATACGAAACTTCGTATTCAGTACTAGTATCAACATTTGTTCAACAAATCATCAAGCCTACAGTTCTATCAAAATAAATATAAATAACGTTTACAGATATGATTGGTCTAAATAAAATTTTAACAGGGGTGACAGACTTGTTGTTGTTTAACGTCCCACTCAAGAATATTTTACTCAAATGGAGACCTCACCAACCCCGGTGAAGGGCTTCAAAATTTGGTCTATGCTCGGCATTTACAGCCGTTGAGTAAAGATGGTTCTAAAGCTTAGTTGTTAATTTCCCGTCTGTGTCTATAGTAAGTAAAATGTATAAGTATCAAGCGTGTGTGCTTGATTCTATTGTATCTTCTAGTTCACTGGGATATATCGCATTGACATATGAATGAAAATTATGTCAAATTATAGGACAAGCTAACTTATTCTTCTTTTGATTCAGCAGTTTCTAACTGAAATCTGCTTCGTGTGAATAAAAGAACAGGTCAGCCAATAAAGGGAGCACAAATGGTTCTCATAGGAATGCTGACAATTTGTTGAAAGACTACGTCTCCAAACATTACAAATATATTGTCAATTAGAAATTTCAGCAACTTTTTATATCAACTTCAGTGTATTTATGTGTAGAATCAGAGTGGTGTTTGACAAAATAAGTATTGTGATAACCAATCACTAGATATTTAAATTTCCGGGTATCACTTTTAGTGAAAATATAGTTGTCTACCATGCTAAAAAGTATCTCTTTTAATTTTTATGGAGAATCGCTGTATACAGAGTGGAGAAGTTGTATGTTTAGATACTCTATGTGTGATGTCAAATTTTTTGAAAGTTGTTTAGAATTTATAAATATCCACATCTGATTAACACCGCTTCTGGAATAAGCAACTGCACAGTATTGCTGAAGTTTCTCCTTAACGGCTGTTAGTATCTTGGTAAGGAGTAAAGATAAGGTTTGGAGGAATATTTGCTATGTACCTCTGCTTATATGGGGTTTTGTGAAGTTTAGGTATCCAATATAAATATGGTAGCTCAAAATTAGTATCGGTTGTGGGTACATCAAAAGAACGTAATACGGACACGTGATTTTGAAGGATCTCTTCCTTTGAAAGTGAGCTACGTGTGTATGTAGGATTACCAGAATTCAAACAATTTTAGTAATGTGCGTTACAAATAAAAACTATATAATTTGAGGCTTTGTTCGCTTGGACCAGTACATATTGGTCATGGAATTTATCCAGTTCAGTTACTACTTCTGGATGACTAAATGCAGAGGATAACGTTTTTTCACAGTTCCATTAAATTTCCGAATATGAGACTTTCTCAACCACTGTATAGTTTTAGCCATTCAGACAAAGTTTCTAATTCCACGTCAAGCATGTGTCAATATATCATGGTAGACCTTTACAGGCATCACTGTCTTTGACGGTGTTATTTTATTTTGTTTGGGTCTTTGACAAAACCTAAGTGTGTTATTTTATTTTGGACCTATTACTTGGAATCATATTTTAAATGCAGTATACTTGAGTCCATTTAGATATAGAAGGATTCATTATTACATTTATTGTTATTATACATTTATTGTTTTCAACAGTATCGTTTAAAATATTTTCCTTTACTCATACACATTTTCTCAAACTTTTTATATTCTCTTTGCATTCTGGCCTGAAAGTCATTACATATTGTTACGGTTTCCAAGCTGTTTAGAAAGTGATATTATCTAGATCAATTTATAGATGTTATATTTATCTACCTATTAAATGACTGATACTTTGAGGATAGAGAACATACACTCGATGGGTCATGGTAAGTGAAAGATGATCATTTTTTAAACATTTATATACCGGTGTAGTCAAGGGAAGTCCAATTAAGTATAATATTATACATATTGTCATTATCGCATATGTTTTCTTCTTGCGTAGTTCCGGGAAGTAATCTGTCAACCCAGTGAGTACTGTCTCCAACATGGCGAACTGAAACAGATGTGGAATTTCAATAAGTGGATATACGTATTATACATTTACTATAAATATGTGTATTTAACCATCTTCATCCCCTCAAACTCACTCCGGCCCTGGCACCGTAAAAATTTCTAAAAATTACTAAAGTCTGAGAATATTCGCAAATTGGCCTGCTCTCCCAATCAGATCAGGATTAGTCAGAATTTTTATAAAGTTTTTAGACTTAAGTCAAACAAGATCACATTAAAAGTGCAAAACTAATTTTAAACATCTTAACCATTACAATCCCACTGACCATAATAAAATGGCCCAATGCAACTAAACAGAACATACTTATAGGATACGTGTAGCGATATATATATATATATATATATATATATATATATATATATATATATATATATATATATATATATATATATATATATATATATATATATATATATATATATATATATATATACTTGGGTTGAGTAAATAAATAAATGCTACGCGAATCCTAAGGTGCTCTGTCGCTTTAATTCATTCACTCTTACCTGACTGTCAAGCCCGAGAGTAATCAGCATAAAAAAGAAAAGTAAAGACCACAATGTTGGGAGCGGTAAACTGTTGACTGCTTCCGGATACACAACAAAAGCTAAACCAGCACCTGTGTTAAATGATCATAATTCTGTAAGCTAAAAGAGGCATTAGGTTTGTTTACAAAACATATATTCCGTTTTGTTTTATTTATTTATTTATTCATTTTTTTTTGTAAAAAAAATTTATAAGGATGTAAGAATTTTACGTCTATGTATATCTCTTTTTTGTTATTGTATATCAATCTAAGTAGTAAAATTCAGGACATATTTTGTTGGTTTTTTTCAATAAATATTATAAACATAATACCAAAGTTATATTTGTATCATTTTTATATTTGTATCATTTGTACATTTTGTGACATTTTTGTATCATCTGTACGTTTTGTGACATTTTTGTGTCATCTGTACGTTTTGTGACATTTTTGTATCATTTGTACGTTTTGGTGTCATCTGTACGTTTTGTCACATTTTTGTATCATCTGTACGTTTTGTGACATTTTTGTGTCATTGTACGTTTTGTGACATTTTTGTGTCATCTGTACGTTTTGTGACATTTTTGTATCATTTGTACGTTTTGTGACATTTTTGTATCATCTGTACGTTTTGTGACATTTTTGTATCATCTGTACGTTTTGTGACATTTTTGTGTCATCTGTACGTTTTGTGACATTTTTGCATCATTTGTACGTATCCGGAAGCAAATAAACGACCCACAGATAATGCTCCGTTAATGACATGTGTAAGATAAATTATATGATATCTATGTAATATTGAACTGTACATTAATTTCGTTCAGTTTATAGTAATGATATATAAGGGTAACCATGCTTGTTTTATCAAGTCTTCCATGTTAAAAGATGGATTCAGAACTAAGCCGGATGCTACCAAGAATTTCGTAACGAATCTAAAAAAAAACAAATAAAACCTGACAGAATATATTCCATAATCAGTTATATGATAAGACAAGGAATCCTGTCTATAAACGGATGTCGATCAAGTGTGCGACAGAGGAGTTAGAAAATTGTGTCGAGGTATGTAAAATAATTTTAAAATGTCACGTACCGTCTGTAGCGACGTCAGGAACGGCAACTTTTAACTTTCCTGCCATATATCCCAGGTAGGAAAATATCACAAAACCGCCGAATACACTTGTAAGACAGTCACCAAGGGAGACAATCATAGAATCTCTGTAAAGAGAATTGGGAAATGTTTAGTTTGATTAATTGATAAACAAAATAATGAGATACATTTTAGAAATATTGAAATTACGTGTCCTCATTGTGTTATTCACTGCCAATAATGAATGTAAAGTACCTACCTGAGTATATTATTGTGAAATCTGTTATAACTTGACAAAGCTATAAGACCTCCCCATCCAGGGCTCATTGAGTAAAATATTTGAACAGCAGCGTCACGCCATACCTAAAAAATTTAAATGGATTTTAATTTTATTTTCTGAAAGAAACATCAAATTATATACATATACTTAGTAACTAGTATATCGGTACCAGTTAAAAATATTTTATATTAAAGTAATATTTCGCTCAGACAGCAACATTTAAATTTTAAACGTCTCAAAAGCTAAGATATTTAGATTTGCTGTGTGTACTCATAAACGGATCGGTAACCCATTTAGATTAGACTTTGTAATACACTTCTTTGGAAATATACATTTACATTAAATTTGAGCGCAAGTGATGAAGTATTATTGACAAAAAACGATCGTCCAGAGTATATATTTTTTTGTACCTTTGGTAAAATTATGACAATCATAATATAAATATTACATCAATAATGGTTAGATGATATTACTCCTTAAGAATTCAAATATTCGTCTGAAGAACACATATCAACGTTATTTGTTGCAATGTGTTATCCAACAAGAAAAAAGTGTATTTTAAAGGCGTTTGTGTGATCGAGATCAGACTTGCACTCCATTTTTGGCAGTAAAATAAAATAAAGATAAAATGGCGCTCAACGTATTACATTATATTGAATATTTATTATGGTAATGTCAATTGTAAAAAATCTGGTGGCATATGATCTAACTGTGAAAAGAGAGGTCTTAAATTGTACAACAGATTTTAGAGAATGTCCAGGTGTTTGCTCGATTTTTTAAACTTTGTATGTGATGTTCAATATTTCGTTTTTAATGAAATTATTGAACTTTTTATCCTATATAAATCTTCTAAATTTCCTTTAAGGATGGTCCTTACACAAAGACTAAATGCAGAACAATACATTGGCGCGAGAACATACATATTTATTTTTATTTTATCACGTTACATCAAATACAGTGAGACCTGTATATAGGGGCCACCCAAGGGGCAAGAAAATATAACCTTTATGTGCAGGTCCCTTATACACAGGTTCAATATAGTTGAAGTATGCAGTCAAGGGACTTGAAAAAACTGACCTTTACAAACAGGTAATCCTTATAGAGGTGGCTGCTATAGCAGGTTTTATCATATACATTAATGTATTATGACTCGCCAGTATAACGGTTCATGTAACTGGGCAAATTATTTTATTTTATTTTATTTTATTTTAATTAGTTTCGGTCATTTTTCGTTAATATAGTTTTTGCATATTTCACTTTTATTTTTTACATGTAAGCAATAACGAAAGCAATTCATCTCGTTAATTTTATAGAGAAAGATGTGACTGATTACCTTGGCATCCAAAAGTTTATCAAACTTTGGAACTATATAAAAGTAAATTCCGTCTCCAGCACCTTCCAGTGTAACACCACGGAAAAATAAAATTAACAGAACCACATATGGGAATAAAGCAGTGAAATACACAACCTGGAATAAACGAAAGTCTAATGAAATACGTGTATATGAAAATTAAAAAAATGTCAAAGGTTTTGATCGTTATTAGGTTCAGAAGGCATTATACAAATCAAGAAAACATTGGTCAAACATGGAAATCTAAAAAATCTACAGATATATTATACCACTATCAAAGCCATAAAAATCCAGTCGAAGTATTAATCACGACCAATGTGACGAGTCAACAGGGATGCTTACACCTCCAGGACACCTGATCCCACCTGTAGATGTCCAAAGGTCTGTGTTTGTCCAACATCACCAGATCTGTATATGTATTCTGGACATCCTGAAGACTTATACTTTGATATCTGATATTTTTTATTTTTCACCAGATTTGTAAAATGTATCTTTGACATTATGAAGGTTAATATTGATATCTGTGAAATTTACATTAAATTATATATGCCTGCAGTTTGTAATATATTTTTGTAAGAATGTATTACACCTAATTACTGTACTATATACATCCAATTTACAAGGGCAAATTAATCCAGCTGCTGTTTATGAACAGATGGTGAATATAAAAATAATCAATTGTCAGGAGCAAGTAATACGTGCGTCCACCACAAAGGTTTTCACAAGTAGTAAGATATTGTTATGTAGCAATAAATATTAATAGTCAAGTATTTTTTGGTATTCGTGTACCGGTCATGGCCGGGAATGTGTCAATGTTTTGGTATGTCCCGTCATATATGTTTGGCTAAAATGCTGATTATATGCAAGAAATTCTGTTTATTGAGTATATGAAGTGTTCAAAGTATTTTGGTTCACAGAAGACTTACCTTTCCTGTAGTTTTTATTCCCTTTAGAAGACACAAAAAACACAAAATCCATGCGAAAAGAAGTCCAAGAGCTAGTTGCCATCTCGGAGATCCGATGTCATCAACCCCTTTGCTTATCCCCAGAAAGTAATAACTGAAAGAGAAAACGGTATTCCAAAATATTTAAAGTATCCAATTCTTGTCTTGTGCAAATGAAACGAGAGTTCCGCAACAGAAAAAAAACTACCTTGACATGAAATATCGTTTCACCCAACAGAACATGTGACTTTTAAATGGATTGATTAGATTATCCTGCCAAAAAGTTTTCACTTATTTGGAAGATGTCAATAGCTCTTCATCCATGCTCAACCAGATAAATAAAACAGATTTCGGAGAATAACAAAATCAACACTGAACGAAAACGATCGCTAGCAAATTTCGCAATAACAAGGGATTCAAACTAGAGGTAACCTCGAATAAAATTTTAATCGATCTAGATCAAATCATGTTTACGTCCTCTTGAATATAAAATCTCAGATACCGAAGTATAAATCTTTTGGATGTCCAGGATATAGATACAAATCTGGTAAAAATGGACAAACATGGACCTCTGGAAACAAAGTATGGAATCAGGAGGAGTAAGCAATAAACGAAGACCTCAAAACACAGTGAAAATCAATATTATGACAAAATACTTTTAAATATAAAAAAACCAAATTTTTGGAACACAGAGTGACAATGTGTTTTTCAGAAATATGTCAAACTTTCGAGATAATAATTTGAAGTTCGAGATAATAACTCAGATTTCGAGATTATATTTTGAAATGTTGAGATAATATCAAAAACTTTCGACCTATTTATTTTACATATGGCAAATTGAGGCCTCTGTAGCATGGACTATGTAATACATTTGAATTTATCGTTTTTCATTTATGTATTATGTTTATAATATGACTGACCACTAGGTCGTTGCCACTGCTGGTGGACCGTTTGAGTCCCCGAGGGTATACTTCACATATTTCGGTACCACCTGATAATCTTATACTAAAGTAATATTTCACACTGATAACCCCACTTAAATTCTTATTTCTTTAAAGCTAAGGGAGTCATATTTTCACAGTGGTTACTCTTAGACGGATTTGGCTATGCATTTATATATATATATATATATATATATATATATATATATATATATATATATATATATATATATATATTATATATATATATATATATATATATATATTCTATGATACTACTTTCGCTTTAGAAAACCCATTTTAAATTGGAGCTCATCTGATGAAGTATAATTGACAGAAACTATCGGATTAAAACATTAGTATTATATATATATATATATATATAATATTTTTCAGGGATGAATAAGTTAGAATGGCTTATTCTCTCAATGAAATAAACAGCTTAATCATCCCCGAAATAACAAATTTGTCACAAAAAATGTCACACGCGTGCAGTATGTTTACGCACTGAAGAAGCAATTGTAAAACAAATTTATTTCAGTTAAATATCATGTGGTTTATAGTGAACATTTATCAATGGAAAACAGGTTCCCGCCATTTTCATCATTGTCAATGTGGTGCAATTTATACGTGTAAGGTGTTGTAAATTGCAATATAACGTTTTTTAGGGCATATACAATTTCATTTTAACCACACAATGACACACAGGTTCCCCAACTTGAGTTTGTTTAATATCATTTTCATTTACTCTTCTTACTTTAAAAAATTTATAAAGTCACTCATCACCATGTGAAATCTATTAAGTAATATTAATATTATACATATGGTATCACATGGCCATCCGTTAAGGAACCTCTGTGTATTTACTTACTTCCAGTATTCCTCCGATGAAGATGCTCTTTTCCGCCCGGTAGCATTAGTAAAGAGGGTATCATTCCAAAGGCCTTTGAACTCACTATTCAGATAACATGTCCCATTTGGGTACTTTTTACCCTCGTTCGAGGAACACACAATTTTAGGAAGTTTTTTATCACAGTCTGAAAGTTTCATAAAACAAATAATTTTATAATAGGATAAATTCATTTCCATTACTCCCACCCTTTCATAAAAGTAATCGACGTTCATATAATCTTGATGTTTATTTGTATCGATTTCTTCATATATATATATATATATATATATATATATATATATATATATATATATATATATATATATATATATATATATATATATATATATATTTGTTACAGTAAGATTTCCGATCTGAGGGTATTCATTTATACACACGTTACCGATTTGTACAACTGAAACAAATTGGTAATTCATGTCATACCCCTTATATTAGAAATAGTAATTTAATAAAATTCATTATATAATAATAAACAATAACAATAATGTACGAAATATTTGGAAATAATACCTCTTGTATTCCAGTCATTTTCGCAATTACTCCAAGGGAGATCACTCGTGAATGAAGAAAAGAAGTAGAGCACAGCCCATGTGATAATCATGTTATAGTAGATACTGACCATGGCTGAACAAATAACCATGGCTATCCCAATACCTGTGTAAAATGAAATGAATCATATACAGTGAAACCTGTATATAGGGGCCATCCAAGGGACCAGAAAATATTGACCTTTATGTGCAGGTGACCCTTATACACAGGTTCAATTAAGTTGAAGTATGCAGTCAAGGGACTTGAAAAATCTGGCCTTTATAAACAGGTAATCCTTATATAGAGGTGGCCGCTATAGCAGGTTTTACTGTAGCATATAGCATGTGAAATAAATGATTTATATGTTAATACAAATTATCTGTACAATACCAGAGTCCACCGTGGCTGAATGGTTAGAGCAACGATCTTTGAACCACGAAATCTCTCACATCTGCACAGCGCATCTTAGTGCCCCACTGGAACCTAAGTCGATTTTTGTGAGAAAGTTTGCCACTTTACTTGAGGAAGGCTAATAGTCTCTCCCCAGGTACATTGTAACCGAGTTCTCTCTTCCACATCAATAAAACTGGCTACCACCGTATAAATGAAATATTGCTGGGTTTGGTGTAAAACAATATTCAAAATAAAACAAAAAGAGTATAGTGTCTACGAAAACAACATATTTTGATGTAAAGGCTAGAGGACATTAATATAATTATTTGTATCCAATAATTGTTATTTTAAAATGACTTATTTTCAATTTAATCAATTAACAACATAACATTAAAACACAATTCCCATTCATACCTTTAAAAAGTGGTGCAAATTCCCAACACGTAGTTGGGCCGCAGCTACAAAATTGCCCCAGTGATGCTTCTAAGTAAAATAGTGGCATCCCAACAACAGCCATCATCACAAGAAATGGTACCAGGAAAGCACCACCTCCGTTCCGATAACATAGGTATGGAAATCTCCAAATATTCCCGAGGCCTACCGAATAACCAAGCATAGATAATAAGAAATCCATTCGACCACTCCAGTTTCCCCTGTCCTCGTTTTCGTCCACTCCGAAGATTTGTTTTCTGTCATCTTGAGTCGTTTCCGTTTCCGTCTCGAGTGTCGTTTCAGATGGTTGTTTACTTAATGTAACCTGTGTCAAGAATGAGTAAAATGATGAGGTACCAATGGATATTCAAAACCCCAAGTCCCTTAGGATATGACAAATTGGATATAATAATAATGGACTAAACATGAAGAACAATTGCAAATCCCAAACGGGACGGGACCAGGTGTCCGGAAGGGTTAGCATCCTGCTTCACCCGTCGCAAATGTTCTATAGAAACCTCTCGAGTTCACTGAAAATGTCAAGCATAGTGAATATGTCATCATTTAGTTTTAGATGTGATTGGCGAAAGGGGATCACTGGATATGGTCTGCTCCAGAATACTACCAACCATTCTTGAAAAGGGGGACTTCATATTGTTTAACAAGATTCCGTTATCCCCCATAAAACGTCCTAAGAAAGTAAATTGAGTTAGAACGAAATTGAGTGGTAAGAACACAACACTTCATATCAAAACTTATTTTACCTTTGACAATCGTGGGTATGTGCCGTGATGCATCCCAAAAGCAATATTGTTTATAACACAAAACCCACGCACATGACTTAACATTTATGGAATGTGGTGTTATGCACCGATACAACAACACAATAAAATGTTATGTAATCTTTAACCTTTGCAGTTATGTTTATTTATATAGTCTATATTCTGATATACAATGTACATGAATATTACACATAGTTGTCACTATAGAGTACCTTTTAAAACAATGAAAACCATAAGTACACGTTTAAACGTGTTATAGAAAAAACTGCTGAAAATTTATCATTCAGACTGTTTCATTGTGGAATTCTGTATTGGATATTGAGTCGGTTGGACAACTGCCTTTCATCAGTGCAGTTATGTATTTGTTTACTCAAACTCGTCATTCTATTAAAAATATGTAATTTTTTAATTTTAGAATCATTTTTAAATATACACGTGTTTTCGTGTATCTTTTGTATTAACACCCACTCAATAAATTCAAAATTAACAACATGACATGTAGAACAATGAAGACTTACATTTGAGGATTCTGATGGAAATGCATTGTCTATGACGTATATACCCCTTTCTATCGGAGTTAAAAAATGCTTTGGGGAATCAGGAGTGAGAGGATGTTCTGAATTAGGCAAGGCAAGTTTGTCTCTGGATGGTCTATGCAGAGGAAATTCGGAGGTAAAACTAGTCGGAAAGTTAGGTTGACCGGTACTCCTTCTTGCGGATATTCTGGGATTGTTATCTTCTTCCTGTTAGTATATATGTTAGAATATATAGAAAGCTTTTATATATATATATATATATATATATATATATATATATATATATATATATATATATATAAATATATATATATATATATATATATTATGCAAAAAATACCAATGCTATAACTTTGTAAAAAAAAATAGGAACAAAACAAATACACATTACGATTGTTTCGGTCAATTAGACTTTATTAGTCGAGCTCGAATTTAATTCAAAATTGTAGATCCCCGAAATAAACGGCGGCACAACACAAGGCAAAGCAAAACGAATCCCAAATGCACTCACAAATCCGTTTACTAGTAACCACTTTAAAAGCTGACTTTCTTATATTTTGAGGAGTTGAAAATTTAAACTCTGGTATCCATTAGAAATATTACTTTACTAACAAATAATCACTTGGTGCCGAAATAGCATGCAGTGGATTTATGAATACCCTCGGGGACTCAAACGGTCCATCAGCATCGATCCAGTGGTTGTAATTAATAAACACATTATACCAAAGTTATATTTTAGTAAAACCGAAAATACAAATCTTCAACAAAACACATAATGTTGACAATGGATATATTCCATTTGATTATGATGATGATGATGATGATGATGACGGTGATGATAATTATGATGATGTACACACTATATTCTACAATCATTTATTCCTAATATCTTATTAGTAAGGTTCACTCACAAAATCAAACATTCTGATAGATTTGTGTAAGTAATTTAGCATTTAATTAAAACAAATAAACAATTAACAATGTCTTCATCATTTCCATCTGTAAGTACTTGTATAATTCCACGATGATGATATGTTTGTTTATAACCACTCCGGGGCGCCGTTCATTTGTTTTATTTGAAACAAATATATAAAGAGTCACCTTGACGATAAAGGACATACTTATTTCAGCACCCTTTGAATGCCTCGCCATAGACAATATTATATTACTAGTCTTTACATTGTGTATTTGAAAGGTAAGTCTACATGTTTTGTTGTTCAACAATAGTTACATCACCTGGGCCCCATTTTATATATTACACAAAATTGTGTTTATAGCGTAGGTTATAATGATTTCAATTGCTTCTGAAATGTGCACCATTTTCAAGACTTTAGCTAGTAGATAGATAGATCGATAAATAAATCTATATATACATACATCCAATTAAACAGTGATCCATCTATCCATACTTACTTACTTACTTACTTTCGACTTACTTAATAATACTTGTATGCATACTGATTTATTGTAAATTACTCCTAAAATAAAAACTGGTATTTCATTATCGGCGTCTTGAACAGTTTGACTTCAACAGCAATGCGCAAATTGCCAAAATATAACTAGATATAGCACATTAATATTTACCTGTATTGGCGTTTTAACGACGTAAATCCCCCTATCAACTGGACTAAGGAAGTGTTTGGGTGAGTCGGGTGTTATGGGACTACTGCAACCTGCTGGCGATGTAAACTCACTGTAGGACGGAATGGTCGACGACGAGACATTTATGTCCGCCTTTGTGTACTGTAAAACAAATGCATGTACACATCAATCAGTATGTTTTGAAAGTGTGATCTTGTCTTCAAACATGACATTGTGTTCTTTAAAGGGTGTATATATTATAAACAAAACAAAATTACAGTTTTAGAAAAAAAGGCCAAAACAGATGCTTAAGACGATCGTGTCTGTCAAAAAGACAATTTATAATATATACAGAAACATACAAGGCCAAAAACCCTAGAAATATACATAAATCCATCTAAGATTAACAACGGTGTAACATATATAGTTTGTGTGCAACATATTGTGTGTGAATGTTTTATTGACATTTTAGCCGTGTAAATTTCAATTAATATTGATTATTATTTATGACATCTGAATGTTTTAATGATTTGATTATTTACAGTGGAACCTCGCTATTAAGACCACCTAACTGACTAACTAAATATTGTCTAATTACCGAGGTACCTTTAGTTTATGATATGTGAGTCTGGACTTATTTCATATCTAGTGAGAATTTTATACAAGATACTAGATATCAACGGTCTAAATTTTGAATTTTCTTATTACCAGATGGTCATTAGACATGGTGCCACTGTATTACCAATGCTATACGAGAAAACGATCATTATGCAAATGTTTTGTTATACATGTTTTGGAAAATGGAAAATACGTACACACGCATGTTGGAACACGTTCTATATTACGAATATTCGGCTAGAGAGTAAGTTCCACTTTGTGATGAAATATTATTTCCCTGCAGTTTGTTTATTTTTACATATCAGTATATAGGACCTTCATTGTGTTTACTGTTTGTTTGTTTGTTTGTTTTTTCAATAACAACTTGAAATCATTACTTCAAAATTATTTTGCTAAATATTTTACGGCGACATTTCAATATATAATATCCAATATAAACGTTATGAAAAATAAAGTGCAGCTTTCGAAGTTTATAAACTGAAGAAAATTCCTATAAAATGAGGAAATACTAGAATATCTGTATCTCCTAATGATGTCGAGTAATTTACCTTTGGTAAACAGAGTGTATAAACGAGTGTTATCCGAATTTATTTTTATACACATAACACGATTACCTTTTTGTCTATGTAAATAGGTCAAACCGATAGGTATGAGCCATCATGTACACGTCGAAAGTGACAAGATAATAAAAAGGGTGCCCCAATGATCCCTAAAGATTTTAAAATGACGAATTCAGTTCTTTTTATCAGTTGACATCATAAAGATTTATACTTTGATATCTGAGATTTTTATATCAATAACAATTGGTGGGAAGACAGTTTGAAATGAGATACATTTTCTTAGCTTAACTACATTAGCTCAGAATAAAAATGTCTTTGTTATATTGCTATAAGATTTGGCTGAAGAAGTGAATATTTTCTATAAAATGCCCACAGTGTAGAGAAAAAAAAAAGATTCAGTACATCTTAAAGATTTGTATGTATTTACATTACAATGCACAGACATACTACCTAAAGGTAATAGCTGTACTTATCAAAACATATTTCATTTTTTTCTACTTTTACTACTTGTACTTAATAATACTACAATAAGAAATAAGAGTTATACATAGGCATAAAAATATTATATTCGTATACATTTTGTGACACTAAGGTCATGCCCAGTATGGTATTCATATACAAATAACCGCAATTGAAAAAGTGTCAAACCTGGGTTTCTCTAGCAATTTTCACAAAATATATAGGAATATAAGAATTTTTATGCCTGTGTATATCTCTTTTTTGTTATCGTATATCAGTCTAAGTAGTAACAAGGGGAAAGGAAATAAAAAAAAAAAACAGCTAATGCCCCTTTGAGTTCAAAATGAATCATTAACATAGAACGTTCCCCTATAAACTATAACTAAATTTCATTTAACTTAAGTAAAATTACCTAATATGCTCAAAAGTGACGTTAACTTGTACTTTAATATACATGTATATCTATATTTCTTGACATTGCTGATAATATTTCAACTTATGAGGAGATCCCAAATACCATAATACTCCATTTGTACTTATATACGGTCAAGTAATCGATTGTAAATTACCTGGGCTTAGGATTCTAACTAAATAGTAAATAAAGAGAGTGTGTTGTTTGACCCACTTCCCATATTCTCGTTAACTTTAAAGTCTTAAAATTTGTGAAATCTGTCTAGATTGATACCCCTATGTTGAGTAGGTATAAAGTTACAATAAAACCGATTTTCGTAAACGATGTTTGCGCAGGCCTTTATCCATAAATTATTCGCTGTTTTGATCACGGATCGGTGACTCGAGAACACAAATTTAATAATGAAAGTGCATACGTAACTTATTGGCTTGGTAAATCCGTAATAGGATCTACACACAGATTGTTAGGTTAATGTTTCTGACATTGTAACATTCGATAAACAAAACACAATTTACCCAAAACACCTGAAGTAAAATAAATCTGAATGAAGTACATCTTTGAAGCGCATCGACCCCGAATATATCTTCGCGAATTGCACATGTTTTATTGTGTGCTATGCTAAAACTTCATTTCAAGCGTGAATTTAATGATGCCCCATTCTAAAATATCATCAAAAGAAAGCATGTTAACCCATCCGTTAGAAATCAGCTATACTGTATCCTTGAAATAAGACACATTAGATATTCAAAAGGCTGACACCCTGTTCGGGCGACTTGGGTTGGTGAAATCCATGGGACTTAAAGGACGTGTATACAGTACAACGTATTATTTATTCACGTGTACACAATACCTCTACACATTGTATACAAATCCTACTGATTTAATATAACAATTAAGAAGCATATGTATTGGCAGGATATTATAAATAATTTAAATATGTATCATGCTTATACGAAGGTATTGGTTCACATGTGACGTGTCCACTGAACAGAGCAACACTTCAGCTTGGTCACTTAATCAAAATCATCTTTACAATCAGGCAATATAAAATGAAACAGCATGATCGCATAATTTGTGAGGAAATATAAGAATTAGAAATGTCTTACCTTGTTGTCAGACATCCTGTATCGATATTTCGTCTAAATAAGACATATTATGAACCATCTTTCAAGCACATAACAAAGACCATGATCAATGCAAGAATGCTAAAGCACGCTTTATTGTTTTGATCACGTGACACAGGTAACACTCGTCGTCGCTGCACAGTCATGCGTGTTGTTATACTATTACTATTCTATTAATACTTGTGTAAATACTTTGAATAAATCTCACATGGATAAGTCACGACAAAATATCAGACTATTTTTGACAATTACCTCATTACTCGGAAAATTTAAAATCAATATAAAATATTTTCCGGTTCAAATCGACCTGTCGCTTTCAGCTGATTCAGAACATTATACTCGCGTTGCAGTACAGCACAGGTATAGAGATAATTAGCAAGGTGAATCATCTTGATTAATGGTATTTTTAAAATACACCTGGTACTAAAGGAATATCAGTGTGTGAACGCATTAATCTGTCGAACATAGAAAACCTACGTCTCTTACGCTTAAGTTATTGTATGCGGGAAAAACTGTGAAAAAGTCAACTACGCTTATTCCTGCTCATTTATATACATATTGATACATATTGGATTTTAAACATTCACATTAACCTATCTTGGTGTGTTTGAGTTTGAGAGAGAGCGAGACAGAGAGAGAGAGAGAGAGAGAGAGAGAGAGAGAGAGAGAGAGAGAGAGAGAGAGAGAGAGAGAGAGAGAGAGAGAGAGAGAGAGAGAGAGAGAGAGAAAGAGAGAGAGTATAATCTTGCTTAACTATACATTTGGATATTAATAATACCTGTATGTATGCTTTATTTGCAGAGCAGATAATTTGGTAATTGTTTATCAAAGTACACTACGTTTATCATTGTGGCAGTAACGGGGAAAATTAATATTCATATCAATTAATTTTTGTATATTATTAACGTTTTCAAGTTTTCAGGTATCTAGTATATAAACAAAAGATATATTGGTAAAGATATATAAAATGTTTAGCTGTATCTCAAAATTTGAAACCTCATTTAAGCAAATAAGTCGATATTAATATGTCATAGGAAGTTCCATATTAACTCCGTCATACCGTATACATATGCATGGGATATTTATCTGGATTATTGTTAGCCAAATTCACACAAAACATCAGACAGATATTAATATATGTCATTTGTTATTAAAATTCGTAATTAATAAGAACTCTAACTCTACTCTTTGAGGAGGGGTTAAGTAGGAGAAAGAGACCAAGCTTTTTGTTTATTCGGTTTATTCATTCAATTGCCTTGAGCCTTACGACTCATCAGCATAAACATATATATGTACATTTGTGTGTAATAGTATATATATATATATATATATATATATATATATATATATATATATATATATATATATATATATATATATATATATATATATATATGAAATACATATAAATAATTAAGTATATACTAATTAAATTGAAAAAGTACATAACGTAGATCAAGATTGATCAAGAGTAAACATGAAAATGAAAAATGGAGGAAGAACATTGAAATAAATCAATTATATTTCCTCTGTAAAAAGGCATTATTCATAAACTTAGCCAGGTTACACAGTTTTGTTATATTTTTAATACTTAATAACTGGACTAATTTAAACATAGAAGACCTTTTGTAAAAACAAAATGATAGAAGTATTTACATGACGTGTTTACCTTAGAAGGTGAAGTACAAATGCTATCAAAAAAGGATATAGCATATACGTTATGTCATGCATTTCACAGGTATGGGATGAATTATAAATTCTTGGAATTCTAGAGCACGTCTTGGGATTTTGTTATATAAGGAGGTAATCCAACTAAAATGATTGATTATTATATTTTTAAATAATGATACTATCTGAATGCATACATTTCCATTTAATGAGATCGACAGTGGATTGGAATTTCAGTACAATCGACAAATACATCCACCGTTGTAGGGATGCTCAATTACATCTTCAAAACACTTTTGTGAAGTTTTTGTATTGAATTACACGAACTTAACCAATAACTGGAACTCAATACACGAAAACCAATAAATAATTGATTGCATTCTACTTTTTTAAATTAATTTGCAAATTAATCAGAATTATATTCAACGAATTAAAGCACAGTGCGACATGTAATTTCCTAAAATGAATTTGTTTTCATTAAATGTGTAATACCTTTTTGTTAATGAGTTAATTTTTTGTTAATTGTGTGCTCAACACAAGAACATTTCATATACACAGGTAAACTACTCACTGGCAAGTTATTAACACAGGGATAAGAATCTTTCACTCATATGGAGAGTCACCAAATGCCGGTGAAGGGCTTCAAATTCGTGTCTGTGATCGGCACTATAATGGCCAGTGAGCTATGCGGATTCTTTAACGTGCCGACACCTACTGCGACATGGGACCTGTTTCATCCGAAGGATACAAATAATTAATAGTTAGTATCATAGTAGACTCTCTATTTAATAGATCCACCACTGTTACATGCGGGATAATAAGACGATTTCCCCACCTAAGCATTACAACCAGGTAATAAATCGTTTGTAGAGCCGGCCTGGATCAGTCGGTAGCGCGCTCTTCTCTTGATCGTTAGGTCGTCAGTTCGAGTCCACCTGGCGGCAGGTTGGTTTCATGTACTTCGGATGAGACAGTAGAAAACCGAGGTCCCGTGTCACAGTAGGTGTCGGCACGTTCAAGAACCCTCAATGCTCAATGGCCATAAGTGCAGAGCATAGGCAAAAATTTGAAGCCCTTTGCCGCCATTTGGTGACTCTCCATATGAGTGAAAGATTCTTGAGTGGGACGTAAAATAACAATAAACAAACAAACATACAATAAATCAGTTGTTTCATTGGTTCTGATGGAACAGTGAAATCATTGACCCTCGAAAGCAGAATAGGCCGAAGAAACTGTTGCCCTCGGCCTTCGGCCTCTAGCGACAGTTCCGTAGGCCTTTCCTGCTACCTCGGGTCAATGATTTGACCGTTTCATCAGTACCAATGAGAAACAATTTAATACTACTTTACTACAGAGAATCAAAGCTAGGTAAAATGTGGTACCTGTACACCTCTATTTTGGGCAAAAACATAGCTGTTTTAGCTGTTGTTGTTGTTGTATGGTTTGTTAACGTCTCACTCAAGAATCTTTCACTCATATGTAGACATCACCAAATGCTGTTGAATGTCTTCAAATGTTGGCCTATGCTCCGCACTTACGGTCACTGAGCAGTGAGAGTTATTTAACGTGCCGATACCTACTGTGACATGGGACTTCGGTTTTTATTCTCTCGTCCGGATGGTACAAATAATTGTTAATTAGTACTACTGTACTACATAGAATCAAAGCAAGGCAAAATATATTATCTGTACACCTCTATGTTGGGCAAAATGACAGAGCTGTTAAAGTAATGAAATAACCGCATTGTCACTTTATCTTGATAAACCTATAATTGGTGTAAACACGAAAAATAGAAGTTCCGATGCCGGGAATCGAACCCGGGCCGCCTGGGTGAAAACCAGGAATCCTAACCACTAGACCACATCGGAGCTGATAGTTACTAATTTTTTTTTTATTTCAGGTAGCATACCTAACAGTAATCCGATCCAGGAGAAGCGTATATGATTATACACACAGTGCACTTATATCCTATATGATTAGTTTCAGATAACCCCGACAGATGCAGTCATTGCAGTATGGATAAAAGTGATAATATATCGGATCATGTTCCGTGCTAGCAAAAGCAACATAATAAAGATAAAACGGTCGACCATCAAAATCTCACTCGGCTTAAACACAAAATGAAATGAATTAATACTTACACAAAAGTCTTCAAGAGAAATACTTAGGTTTCTTTTTTTTCATTGTAAAATTATTTCGATTAATATATAAAACCTCAGATACCAAAGTATAAATACTCGGGATTTCTAAGATACATGATTGCTTTCAAATGCAAATGTTTACTATCCATTTTGTTTCATACAATTGCCAATGGACAGTTCTGAATACGTAGATATTTGATAGTGCGCATCTGTTTACAATTTCATTAGGACTAAAATGTTGGTAAATTGTAACATATCAAAATCTGTAAATCATTTATACATATTATAAATGATATGCTAGCAGAGGATGCTGACTCCTTCGGGACACCTTTGTCCTATCCCGTTTGGGATTCGTAATTGTTCTTCATGTTGAGTCCATTTGTATATCTAATTCGTCGTGTTCTAATGGACTTTAAGTTTCGATTATCCATAGGCACTTCTTCCTCTTTACTATATAAATAAATATTCATATTAATGAAGTAAACTAAATGAATAATCCATTATCTCTTTGCTATTGTGTTTTATTTTAAGTTGATGCATATGCATTTTGCTTGCAAAACGTCGGAATAGATTGATCATATAAGTCAGAAAACAATTTCAAATTACCTTGTAACTTGATTCGCAAATGAGAAAATGTCTTTTTCATTTGAAAATCAATATAAGAGGTTCAGAATCATGCATGGTATTTTTGCTATATGATGGAGTATATCTGTGATATCTCAGTCTCAGACACCAAAATACATATTAATATTATAAACATAATACCAAAGTTATAATGCTCAAGACGATCGTTTCTGTCAATAAGACCTCATCAGTTAAGTTCCAATTTAAATATATTTTCTAAAGTAAAGGGAAAGTGGTATATTACAAGGACAAATAAAAAATCTAATTACATAGCAAAATCCGTCTAAGAGTAACCCCTGTAAAAGAATGACTATCTTAGCTTTTGAATAATTTAGAATACTTTAAATTCTGTGTTATTAGTATAAATTTTCAGGATGGCCAAGATACAAATACAAATCTGGTGAATAATGGACAAACACGGACCTCTGGAAATCAAGATATAATGTAATGTACATATCCGGAATATTAACAAACTCCTTTACGTGATCGTGATGGAATAATAAATGATGGGTATTAGAATATGTACTATAAGCAGCGTAACACTAAAACATATTTCTTCACATTATCAAAAATACAATAGCTTGAAACAGATACGAATATATATCATATAAACCTATAATAAAGCCCATGATACACGTACCATAATTTCTAGAATGCTTATTGACACACATTAATGTTTTATTGGTGCATGCAATTTAATGCATGTTTGTTTCAATAACAATCGAAATATTGCTTTTCTATTCGATTACATCCAAGTAAATATGGAGAAACAATCACCACTAGATATAAAATATAAATAATTACCATGGAGAAGGAATGAGTAAAACCATCATTTATCTTTAATTTATTTTATGTAATTGATTGTGCATTGTTATGATTATATTGCACACAAAATTATATCGATATGATATTTAAGAATTCACTATGTATGTTCTATGTATAAATATTTCCTCTTTATAAATACAAAAAAGTACAAAATAAATTATTACAATTTGTAAATACGACGGAATATATGAAAATAACTATAACAACTTATTCTATGGGCATGTTTATTGTGTAATATTTGAGGAGTAATTTTAATTATGTATTTTGTCAATACAATAAATATATAAGTATGTATGACAAAAAGGTGTCATGAATTGTAAAACTGATTTCTTAATTTTTTAAGCATCACAAACATATGTCACATGAGATGTTTATCACTGTCAAATAAATCTTAACAGTAGTGAGAGAAGAGGGTTTTCACGACTGGATTTTATAACTGATGTTTTGTATAACACCAGTCCCTGTATATAAAACCGTACTTAGTTAATCGTGTCTTGTCTTCAGTTAAAGGAAATCAACTAATTGATACCAGATAAAATATTTGATAATAGCAATGACTTAAATTCGAATACAAGACATAGCGTGTTAAATTTTGATGTTCTGCTTTTTGTTAATTTTTTTTAACTTTCCAAACAAAGTTAAGTAATATTTTCATTAGTTGAATATTTCACAATTTCGAAATGGTATTTTTATGCTCATATCCATGCAATAGAGACAAATATAGTCTATGTATTACTTTATTTAATTCCGGTACTAGCTGATAATTTTATACTAAAGTAATATTTGGCACTGGAAACACTGTTTGAAATTCTAAATTTTTCTAAAGCTAAGATAGCCATCTTTTTACAATAGTTACTCTCAGACGGCTTTTGGCTATACGTTTAGATATATTATTTGGCCTTGTCTGATACCACTTTCTCTTTAGAAAATCTATTTACAATTGTAGCTCAACTGATGAAGTTTAATTGACAGAAACGATCGTCTTGAGCATTATGACTTCGGTATTATGTTTATAATATTTATATCATTTGTTTTATATAAGTTTAGTAATATATATATTATAAACATAACTGTCAATACAGCTAGTAAAGTTTCCTTTTAAATGTATGCCTGAATGTAGATAGGTGTTGTTTCAAATGTTTAATGTATAGGTATCCTTATAACATAGCGTAACAGCAAAACTTGGAATGACATGTGTGTACAAGATCAAGGGTTTCCGTCCTTTTAAATTAGACTATAAAACGTTAACACGCTTGTATTGTATTGTGTGTTGTATAGAACGATTTTATTACTGTATTAGCTTTTGAACTTGTTTTCATACACCATTTACATGTTCCTTCGGATGAGACAGCAAAACCCGAGGTCCCGTGTCACAGTAGGTGTCGGCACGTTAAAGAAGCCTCACTGCTGCCGAACATAGGCCAAAATTTGAAGTCCCTCACCGGCAATTGGTGACGTCTCCATATGAGTGAAAGATTCTTGAATGGGACGTTAAACAACAATAAAGAAACAAACAAAACATGTTTGTTTGATTGTATTTCTTTATATTTACCTTTAATTATTATTGTCTTATTACACGGAATATGATTACCCTCCATTACCGCACGAAGAGACTATCAGTCTGACTCATTCTGAAGCTAACCACGTGGGATATCACTACACATAATTACTCTTTGTATGAACATAAATAATGTCTTCTGTTGATCAGACTGCTATGAGATATCTTACCTGAAAACAAGCATCGTAACTATACAGCTCCGATGTGGTCTAGTGGTTAGGATTCCTGGTTTTCACCCAGGCGGCCCGGGTTCGATTCCCGGCATCGGAACTTCTGTTTTTAATCTTTCAATATTGTTGAGAAAATATTATTCTGATTAGGAAATAATTTTTATTTAACAAATACGATTACTCCTTCCGGACTCCTGGTCTCATTTCGTTTTGGATTCGGAATTTTAGTGGCCAGAAAAATCATAAATCACACAGATAAACAGGTAAACAAATGTAAATATATATGTGTGTGTGTGTGTGTGTGTGTGTGTATGTATATATATATCTATATATATATGAGGTATCAGTACTATATTTGCCCTTTGTATAAACAATTAATATTTTCTTCTCTTAAGAATATTGCTAAAGTTGAATGTTTTATAATGTATACAATGTTATGTACTCTAATATAATAACTAATATAATAATTGTATATTATGACTATCACTTAGTGATATTAGATAGTATTCTGGATCACGGTCACAATCAGTGACTCCGTTTCACCAATCATGCTTTTCACCGGATTTGACCCGCTCATCGAACTAGGTTTCCATGGAACATTTGCGACGGGTGTGGCATGCCAGCAGAAGACGCTGACACCTGGTCTTATCCCGTTTGGGATTCGTAATTGTTCTTCATGTTGAGACCATTTGCACATCTAATTCGTCGTGTTATAATGGACTTGAGTTTTGATTATTGATTGGTACTTCTTCAATTTTACTTAGAATTATAAGCAATGTAATGGTATATAATGTAATGTAATGAATCAAAATACCATAATTACTGATTACTTATATCAATCAATATCGATTATATTATGTTATCAAATATCTAATATTGTACAGAAATCTTATATCATGCACTATAATATATATTACACAGATTATGTAAACTGTAATACAATAAAATAAATACAGATTAATTAATGAACTAATCTGTGAATTCAATACGTGTACTAGAAAAATGAATACTTAAAGATAATATTCGCAATTATATCAATATCTAAATATATAAATTACTCAACTTCTGGATGTTAAAATATAAACCTGTCTTTGATATTTTTTATTTCATTTAATTGAATTATGTAACAATATTCTGTATATTTAATATGCATATATATTTTAATAAAAGATAAAAAAAGCGGTCCGGGTTCGATTCCCGACATCAAAGGAATCGAAAGTACTTTTTATATGATTTTGAAAAATAAGATTCAATAGTTTTATATGTTAACTTAAGGGCTTGGTGGTAGAGCGTTTGACTCCCGGGTCCGACAATACATGTGACACGTAAAAACCCCTTTATTTAGTCCATAGCACAAGTAAAATTTGGTGGCACCTCATTTAAAGCTTGTGACATCGCCATATAAGTGAAACATTATTGACAGGACGTAAAACAGCAAGCAAACAAATAATTAATAACTTATAGTCGGACATATTACAAAAATATTACAAAAATTCTTTCAATTAATGGGTATCATATCAAAGTATTTTTGAAAAATTCATTTCAAATCAGAGAATCGGGGTAATAAATTGTGAAACTAATTTATTTTTCCATTTGCGTTTGATCAACAATGTGTGAATAAGATATGTATTCTGGTCCTTTGTAAATCATTCATGGCAAAACACATCAAATTCAATAAAAATTCAAAATGTACTTTTCATTTCTGTAAATTCTTGACAACTTTGCTGATTTTATAGTCATAAGTGCCATTTTTACGTACATCATGCTCGATAATCTGTGGTGATTTTATCACTTTACACAATACCAGTGCCTGTACACGTCACAGAGCATTGATGTTAAACGGTTCATTTGCATAATGATCCTCAGTAATAGAGAATGCCGTTACTGATGTTTTATATAATGGTGATAAGGTCTGTATCAGATTTCATACAATGAAGTTGGTATGCACTGCTGTCATGATGCATTAGTATATTCTATATAGATAGTCATATTTTTGTCGATAAGAAACTCTAATGTAACTTGTGATACTCACCGGTGGTGAATATAAATTTACTACACCGGTCGAAAGGGGATGCTTACTCCTCCATGGCACCTGATCCCACCTCTTGGTTTCCAGAGGTCCGTGTTTGTCCATTTTTACCGGATTTGTATCTATGTCATGGACAGTCTATTGATTTATACTTTGGTATATGAGATTTTATATATATATATATATAATAGATAATTCATAAACATTAGAATTAATTAAAGATGCTATTCAATGAATGGTCATGCGTGTGTGTGGTCAAAATTTTTATCATAATTAATTTTTGTCTGGTTGGTCTATTTGTGTGTGTGTGTGTGTGTGTGTGTGTGTGTGTGTGTGTGTGTGCGTGTGTGTGTGTGTGTGTGTGTGTGTGTGTTTAACATATTACAAAACACAGAGAAAAAACAATGTTAATAAAATGTCTAAA